>CM070500.1:9572784-9929930 GCA_036346375.1 Guadua angustifolia | reverse complement strand
AAATCAGGCAAAGCAGAAGAGATTAATGAAGCAAAAAGGTGCAGGAAAGAAAAATCACGTACATGAGGAAAACAGATTGGTATTCCTCCATGTCTTGAGTGGGCGACTGGCTTGGCGACTCGCCAGGGGGCGGTGACTGCCGCGACACTGGAGACCAGCGAATTGCCGACTGGCGTGCCGCCGCATTCAGCAGAGACTAGCGGGATGGCGGAGCGGTGGACTTGTGGTAGCTGGCAGCTGCAGGAGAGATGGCACAGCAGCGGTGTCGCGGCGAGGCAACGACTGGCGTGCGGCAGCTTGGGACCTAGAGTTGCAAAATTGGGGAAAATCGGGGATTGGGGAGCGCCTACCGGGAGATTGAAGTTGATCTGTGAGTGACGAGTCCGCATGCCACTTCTTTGCTCTGGAGTTGATCCGACTAGACCGTGGACAACACAGTATATCGGTTGTTCGGCTTTTCAATTAACATGTGTTAAAAACCGAACCAAAACCCGAAAACCGAATAGTTCTAAAATAAAAACCGAACCGAAACCCGAAAAACTGAAAAAACCAAAATAATCGGTTAGTTCGGTTTTTCGGTTTCGGTTTATATATGCCCACCCCTACTTTTTTGTTAACTTATGTAATGATGAGTAGTTTGTGTCTTTTATTCTGTGACTTCAAGGATTTTGAGAATTGAGATTGACTCGCTGTTCCATGATAGTGAAGCAATTGGTTGTCCTTGTTTTTTTATGGTTAATTACAGAAACTGAAGGAGAAGGCAGCATTCAAGAACCCAGATGAGTTCTACTTTAAGATGATCAACACCAGGACCGTGGATGGAATTCATAGGCCTAAGTATGTACAGTATGGTCCCTCTAGTAGTTCAAGGTTTGATATATTTTATGTTCTAACTTGGGCTGTGTCGTGCTTTTTGTTAGGCCTGAAGCAAATAAGTATACTGAAGAGGAACTTATGCTGTTAAAAAATAAAGATATGGGATACATCCTCCAGAGTATTCAAAGCGAAAAGAAGGTTTGTGATGATGTTCAGAACATTCAAAGCAAATATGTACTTTGTTTATTGTGGTTCAATGCTATATTCCGTTCTAATTTGAATGTGACCCCTTTAGAAAATTGAACGATTAAGTTCAACGCTTCATGAACTGGATTACAGGCCTTCAAACAAACATATTTACTTTGCTGAAGATAGGTACAGCCACTACTACATTCATGTTGCTTACCATTTTTTCAGTTGAATTTGTAAGGTTCAATTTGAAATTGCTAGCTAGCTAAGCTTATGTCAATATTGAGATGATTAGGTTTTTGTTTCAGAGAAGAAGCCAAAGAAATACAATCTAGGATAGAACAAAGCAGCAACTCACCTAGTTTTGGCAACATCCCTTCTCGTATAAAGAGGTAACTTGTGCTTCTCTTTGGAAATTTGGCACAGATGCATTATATCTGTGGCTACTATTACTATTATTATTATGCTTGAGAACAATCGCTTTCACTATTGGTTTGGTGAATGACTTACCGATCTTTGACTCTCATTGTAAACAACTTTCGTTAACAAATGCAAACATGGTTTGACGATTTAGTTTATGTTATTCACAATTCGTGTGCGTGTAATCAGGAAACTACTCTGGTATGTTTCATACGTGAGATGGGATTACGTTTCTCCAGCTCAAAGCATTCTGTTGTGCAGTTTAGTGTGTTGACTGCTACCTGATAAACTTAATACTCCCATTGTATCCTTTCCAGGAAAACAGCTTCTTCCTACAAGGAGTTAGAAGAGAGGAAACAGAGGGTTGAAAAGCTTGAGAAACTGTATGCAGACATGGCCTTGCAAAAAGAGTTGAAGGTACAGGATCTCTGACATTTATAATACTTCTTTTTGCTTGGGGGGTAAGTCTGTCTAGTATCTGTATCTTTGGCGATTTAAGAGTGTACGTGAAATAACATCATGAAAACTGGTATCTGACTTGGTTGATATTATATGGCTAGTTTCAGTTTCCGCCCATTTTCTAAATGGAACATGCCAGTATCAGATGGAACCTTGGTGGATGATCAATATTTACGGAATTTTGTTCAATATTTACGCAATTTTGTGCTTTCTGAAACAGAAGTTGTGAAGTTTTATGTTTACAAATGAAAATACTGTGAAATTCAGCCAAATCAGTGGAAGTTGTTCATATTTCAGCTGCAATCTAATGTCTAAAACGGCCTACATTTGAAATCTGCAAATCAACTAGCGTTTTGGATTATGTGAGGGCAGGTTATTGCTGGTACTGGAGATAAGGAGATTCTGTTTCTTCTAATTAGGAATTGACTTGACCAAAAATTTATATTGTTAAGCTCTTCAGTTACTGACTTATCAAATACTGGGGCAGAAACCTGGACGCAAAAGAAAACTCCGTGAAGATGAGATTACGAACCCAACATCACAGCCTGTTTATAAGTGGCGAGCGCAACGGAAGCGGTGAGGTAGCCATCTGCCCACTTTTACTTTTTATTTCCTTGTTGACCTATCAATGTTTAGTTGCTGTCGTACTTCAAATTTCAGATGATATGAACGACTAACAAGGAGACAGTTGAGGAGTTCCCAAAAAAGGGTCGTTGAGAATAGTTTTTCTTGAATCCAAAAGCAAATGGAGCTGCGAGTTTTTCTTGAATCCTAAAGCACTTGTAATGGTGGCCCTCCACAACCCCCGCCCCTTCTAATTATCATATCCTTCACTTGATATTCGTGGTTCATGTTGGAGACCATGTACTGCTACTACTGAATCTCCATTCTTTTCTGGAAATGTTGGATGACCAGAACCAACATGTAATAACAATTTTGATGGATATGAGTGGCAAGCTTTAATGGTTCAATTTATGTCTGCCTTTACTGTTTTCTTTCTTAACAGAATTTTTGTAAGTGACATCTAGAACTTCGATACTAGCAACCTGAAAACTTGCACTCCAGATAACTGACCAAAGGTTAGTTGGTTTGGTTAGTGTGGTGACCCACAAAATTAACATCTGATAACGACGACTGTCACCCTAAAGTTAATTACACGGATTCGGCATAGTAACTATCAAAATATCGGGCATCCCAATGCTTTATTAGTTACTATACTGTATACAGAGTATTATAACAGAATAATAATTAGAGATTTAATTGGAATTCTTTATTACATTCTATTAGCTACGTATGGCTATTGTACATAAAAACACTCTTGACCTCCTAACTCCCATCGGCTGGCTAGCGCGGGAATACGGTCTACTAGTACTACTATTCTTAATATTAGCAGTAACCATTCTTCGAAAGGTCCTGCTTTTGCAAATTGTCCTCCACCTAGGTCTCGGAGAATTGTCCATTGACTTCACCGTCTAAGCAAGAGTGAGTACGGAATACACAGGAAACAATAATATATGAATGCAATAGATGATTTTTTTCCTCCTAAGTTGACCCACACCTAATCTAACTTCACCCAAGATCACTTTCCTCCAAAATACTCTTTCTACAGGAATAAGTTTTAGTTTAAAGATTGTTGATTTTATATTTTAGAAAGTTCTACTAACACTGTTTATGAGACAACCAAAGCTTTTCATAGTCTTCAATCCAAGAGACTGGCTTGAATTTAAGATTTACTCTATGCAGGTTTGTACCACTTTTCTTATTTTTCTTCCTTTTATATCAAAAGTGGCACATATGATGAATTACAACTCAAAATTTTTCCTGCTGCAAAACAGATCTACTATGCAGATACTTCAAACGCTGTTTTCTAGTTTTTATCGGCTTCCAATGCAAAAATGTATAACTGGAAAGTTGTAGATCTTTTCGAGCTGATCAATTTGCATATATGGAACGTCTATTTTGGATAAAGGAAGCTAGAGATATTGACTCCGAAATATAGACTGCTCAGAAAATCAAGATGAAAACAGATTCCAATCCGACGGGATTTTGGGCAAGAAGACGGCGTTTCTGGAAGGTATCACAATAGACAAAGTTGTAGATAATTTCTCAAGCTTTCAGGAAAGTACAAGAATAGAAAAATCCGAGTTCGTACAAGAATAGAAAAATCCGAATTGGATGCGACGACGCGATGGAGTTCAACTCGGTGACAAGAACGTGACAAGAATTCGAAACTCTAAATATCAAAACACTAAGACCAGCAACGACACAACGATGCAACGCAAATTCAACAAGAATTAAACTAGGTAGTAATAGTAAAGGCCAAAAGGGGCTCGGATTAGGTCGAACACACGACAAACAGAATTTTTTTGTGGCTATTTTTCTGGACTCTAGGACAAACAAGAAGAACTAAACAAGGATAAGGGTGTTCTCACCAGGCAACCGTCGCTCTGATACCACTTGATGCGCACTAGGTCGGCCCGATCTTCTGATGAGAACGATACGTCGGTTTGATAGCGCATGAAGTAGATGGATCGGCTACTAACCACGAGTTTAGCAATAAAACAATCGCAACGTCACCACACGAGGCGATCAACCGAATCAAAAGACCCGATCGATCCTTGTACCTGCTGCAACCGAGAACATGCAAGAACAAGGTGAGAGCAATTCTAATCCAATAATCTCAAAGAAATAAGAGTGAGGTTCTGTTTCTCATTACGGGTGGTCTAGTCGACATACGCGAATACGAGGAGGGACGCACAAGGGGTCTACCAAAACACAATAAAACCTAAGCATAGAAGAACGGTGGCGGCCATATATATAGCGGCGGCCAGGAGGTGTAGGGCAGCCAAAACAGCGGTGGCCACCAAAACCCTAAGATACATGGGCCATAGGCCCAAAAGTGAGGTGATGCAGCACCCTGAATTTCTGGCTCGTGACATTGTTTTGCATTTTTTCATCGTTCTGGAGCGAATTTAGAAGTGAGGCTGGATCCAATGGAAAGCTTATCTCCTAAGCTTTCAAACGGGTGGTCGCACGCTGAAAACGGAGTCCGGGAGCCCGAGTTATGCCCGTTTGAATTTGGCATGCTGCTGGATGGCCGAACCGGGCTTTTTGGCATCTTGGACTTCCATACGGGCCTTCCTTGACGCATGGGCTGTTCTCGGGGTGTGTGCTTGAGGCCATTGTCTGTTGATGTGGGCTTGAATAGCTGAGCTTTTGGATTAAGGCCTCTCGGCGACGAAGATGCCGCAGCGTCGATCGTATGTGACGAAGATAGAGCAGTGTCGGTAGTCGTTGGAGAGGCCGGAGAGGAAAGAGGGGCAGCGGTCACGCTGGTCGTATCCATGTTGGTGATGTCCTCATCACTATAGAGATACACTCTCCCTAATGAACCATTTCTCTTCTAACTCCTTCACCGCTTCTTAAGTTCATCCAACTTCAATGGGTTTATTCTATAAGGTCTTTTTGCTATGGGAGTGGATCACTGAAATGAGATCTATAGAGAACTCTAGACCTCTATCAGGTGGCATGCCTGGCAACTCTTCAAGGAACATATCAGGGAAATTCTGAACTACAGGAATGCGAGACAGTCCTTGAGATGACAATTGATTGAGTTTGGAGTCCAATGAAGGTTGCTTAGCTCTATATCTCCTATATAGGATATGGTTCCCATTTGGTGTTCTACAAATTACAATGTACCATTCAGAACAAATTTCATAAAGAGATATATCCATAATCCCATCATGAGCCACCAAAAAGCTAACTGTTGTGATGTTCTCCAATACCATTGAGTGAAACTCTTCCAACTAATCGAAATATTACAATAATCCATAATCACTAGAAGTTAAGTTTGCAATTATGCACAATTCAATCAGTGGCATTAACTTAAATTTCAGTGACCTCCCCCATGATGGAAACCCAAATTTCCGCCACCATAAAGTGGGCAAAAATTTGAAATCCTTCTGCACGACTGAAAAAAATTACAAAGCCAAAGCCACGGCCCCATAGGAAAGGGCGCACCTTTAGGCTGCAGGGAGGGTAGTAGATGTCGACATGGATGACCTTGTTGTTGCAGGAGCTAGTGGTGGTGTGGAAGGTCGATGCCACCTCGACCACCACGACCTCGCGCCTGGCCATCACCAAAGCCCGCGCCACCGCAAGGCCGACCACGCCAGCACCCACCACAACCGTGTCCGCGTCCTCCCGGGGTGCTCCAGAGGCGAACCCGATGAGGCCTCGCTGACGGCAGGTCCCCGCCAAGCGCCGCAGTGGAAGCATGCTCGGCTCTTGACCTCTCCTTCGGTCTCTGGGCCGCAAAGGTTACACAAGGTGGTTAAAGCCACAAGCTGCTACTGGGCTTGGAGTCTCCCGATTTGCATCAAGCATAGCCCGTTTGTGCCGAAGACGTGTCCAAACAAGTGGCGTGGTATGGCCGGCCCGTTTACCAAACGACACGATCCGTTTAGGCTCAACTAATAGATGGGCCATGTCGTGCCGGCCCACGTGCTGGGTCCTCGGCCCAGTGGTCTCACGGGGGCTCATAGGTGAAAGCATCTAGGCCCCGTGTGTCAAATAGTTTTGGTAATTAATGACAATCACGCGAAAGGGACTAACGCTATTTGCAGTGGTTAAGTTGAAAACAGGAAAAACTATCGTTCAAGGGACGTCGGATATTCACAAACGCAAAAAGGAAGAAGTACGCGCAAAAGAATCTAAAGAAATGAAGGTATAAAAGCTTTAGTAGTGTTTTCTAATCTTTTCACCGATCTCGGAGTTGGGAAAAAGATCGGATTGTTAGGATAGTCGCCGTACTATTAAGAGGGACTTGATATGGGTTTTGAATCTTACGTATGCACTTAATATGGCTCAATAGTTAATCTAGACACTCATGCATTCGAGAGCTAAATCAACTAGCTAAAGAAATTTCGAGGCCCAAGACTATCAAGATGATTGAGCGGTAGTACCGCATGTGCGGTACTACCGGAGGTTAGTTGGCGGTAGCAATATTACAGAGAGTGATCTTTTCGAACCCTCGAGGCCAAGACTACATCGCTGGATGCAGGCGGTAGTATCAAGATTCAGCAGTACTACCGCCTTATACGTCGGTAGCTTTATTCCAGTAGAGTACCATTTTCGGTCGGCAGGTGCGGTACTACCGGACCCCCTCGGCGGTAGTACCGGCCATGAAGTTTCAGCACAAGAACGGCTACGTGTCGAGCATTAATGGCGCCTGTCTAGCCGTTGGACCCAGGTGCGGTACTACTAGGCCCTTAGAGGCGGAGTACTGCACCATACGCTTTTTTGCGAATCCTTTTATCCAACGGCTAGTTTGAGTGGGTGGGGTTATAATACCCCTCACCTGTGCTAGGGCCTGGTTGGTGACTCCATTGAATACTCTTGAGCCCTAGCAACTCTCTCCACACTCTTGTGCATTCAATTCTTGTCTTTTGAGTTCTTGGAGAGAAAATTGAGTGCATTAAAAGCATTGCATTAGTTGAGCCATATTGTTTGCACTCTTGAGCTTCAAGCCCACGTCAAGTTTATTACTCTTGGAGGTTGCCGCCTCCTAGACGGCTTGGAGGCGATCGGGATTGGTGATCTTCTCGAAGAAGGTTGTGAGAAGGCCCAATCGGTGTGAAGGCAAGGAGCTCGCCTACCCGGAGCGGGGAAGAGCTATCAATAGTGATCGGGGAAGGCTCAAGCGAGAGCCAGCTTGAAGAAATTCAAGTCACCTCAACGTGGAGTAGGGAGACCAAGCAAGTCTCCGAGACCACGGGATAAATTCTCTTGTCCATCATTTGCGGTTTGCTTGGTTTTACTCTTGTGTAATTCTAGCAATTTGATTCTCTTGTGCTACTTGCTTAGCTATTGATATACTTGTGTAGGGATATCATTTTGTGATCACTAGAATTGTTAAGTATTAAATTTGCTAAAATTGTCCCTAGTTCTTAGAAATCATTAAACTTGAATTTTAGTGATAGAAAATTTAGAAAAGCCTATTCACCCCCCTCTAGGCTCATCCTCGATCTTACAATAGGGCAACGAGCCAAAATAGGCTGAGACCAACCCGTTTGCCCATTTGACGCCAAAAATTCCAAAAAATTGAAAAAAAAATATTAGAAAAATAGTAGAAGTTTGAAAAAAAATTGAAAAAATAGAATTATTAGGAAAACTTAAAAGAATGTAGATTTTTTTTGTAAAAAAAATATACACGGGCCTAAATGGGCCGTGCCAATTGTAGTGGATCACAGGTTGACCCGTTTGGTACGATCCATTTGACCATCTCTGGTGCTTGATTCGGAGTTGCTCTAATACGCGTCGTGCCCTGCCTCCTGACATGTTCGTAACTTTGCATCTCATTTTTTTCTTTTTTTCTTTTTTGAGACGAGTTTGTATCACATTGTGTTGTTGGATTTTGCGAGTGCCGGAACTGGGCGACGGATATGCATTGGTACCCTAAAAAATATCTAAAAATACGAGGGATCAGTTCATTATTTATGGGTCATATATATAATCGACTCATTAAAACATTCAACCCATCAAAGGCCTGTCGTCCACAGCCCACTCTCTGGTCTATCAAACCACTCCCTGGTTTGGTGGCTCCCCAAGGCCCCCAACCCTAATCCTCAAAAGTCAAAACCCCACTCTCCTCGCCCTGATTTGAGGCGCAGTAGGCGCCAGCGTGTGGCGGGCGATGCAGTGCAGGCGTGCGGCAGGCGGCGCAGCATGGGCGTGTGGTGTGGCAGACAAGCGGAGGAGCAGCCAAGTGGGCACACCATGCACGGCAACAAGCAATGGTGTGATGCGGCGAGCACCGGCGACGTGTCATGAATGCCCAGGATCGGACGGTCGAAGGAACTCGACCATCCAACGACTGAAGACGTCTTCGCGCTGTTTTGTCACTAGTTACTGTAGATGTAAGCTGGTTGCCAATGTAACTCTGAGAATTACAGTTGTAATGCTGGTTTTCATTACTTTTGAGTTGCATGAGTAAAAAGTTGGTGTCCGGTGGTAAACTTTAGGCTATTAAGCCATTGTGGCGTGGAGGGAAAGACAGACAAGTAATGAAATAGAAAAATCCTCATTCTGGCTCTTCTCTGTTCTTCTTCTTTCTCCATTCTTATTCTCTGCTATGTGTGATTTGCTTCCTTGGTTGGATTCTCACATCCCAGTTCCGATTGGAGGCAAAGGGGCTAACATATGGTATCAGATTCACGTTCGATCCATCCTTGAAATGGTAATTCCAGACGAGGGTTGGGGAACTCGGGACTGAGTATTCGGTTCCGATCGATCCCTGTGAAATTCCAAAGACATCTGGTTGGTTCGGTTGGGTTCGAACATCACGGCGCCCCCAAAGCCGTCTGTGCAGACTCGGTTCATCTTGGAAGTGATGGAGGAAAGGGACGAACGATCGGGCGACAGATTCGCTGCTATCAAAGAGAGCCTGGATCTCTTGTTTTCGCGTGTCAGGTTGATCGACACCACTCAACAGCAACTTTTCACCCCTGGACATCCTGAACCATGGGTACGTGTGGGACATGATCTTCCTCATGCTTCGGGCCATATCTAGTCCTCCGGATCGACATCTGTTTCCCGCGATGCTGTGGGTATGCAAGGTCGGCCAACATGAGATGGCGGTGGTTTTGCTCAGCATGCTTTACCCAAATTATCATTTCCCAAGTTTGATGGCGAGAGCCCCCGGGTGTGGCGTAAAAAATGCATCGATTATTTTCAGATCTTTAACATTCCGGAAGAATTGTGGGTTCGTGCGGCCATGTTGCATATGGAGGGTAATGCGTCCCGGTGGCTACAAGTTTATAAAGCTCAGCATGACTTAGGTGACTGGAGTCAATTTATTCAGGCCGTGGAAGAGAAATTTGGAGCATTTGATCACCGTAAGTTACTGGAAGAATTGGTCGGGCTCAAACAAGAAGGTACAGTGGTTGAATATAAAGCTCGCTTTGATGAATTGATGTTTGAGATTTTGATTCATAATTCATATTATAGGGAGGAAATGTTTGTGTCTCATTTCATTAGAGGATTGAAAATGGAGTTACGAGCAGCAGTTCAGAGTCAGATTCCTGAAATAGTGGACCGGGCGGCATTGTTAGCTCGTGTTCAACAAGATATTCTGGATCGGGGAAAATGTTGGAAACACAACTCCGGTGTGGGTCGTGACATTGGCAATCCTGTTAAGTCTGAAGGCTCTCACACTTCTCTGAAAATTGGTCAAGGTGATTTGTGGAGAGCAAAGTAGTTACGTGAATACCGGTGTGCTAATGGCCTTTGCTACCAGTGTGGGGACAAGTTTGATGCTAATCACCATTTTCATTGTAAGAAAATGGGCCAAGCTCAGTTGCAAATGATCACTCAAGACAATTCGGGTGCAGTCTTATCTGATACTGTATTGGATCTCTTAGAAATAGTTGATTCAGACCCGGAAGTGGATTGTACTTTATCACTTCATGCTTTGTCTGGTATGGATACAAAGGAATCCATACGTATCTTAGCGCTCGTCCAGGATCAGACGATGCTCTTTCTTCTGGATTCGGGTAGTACCCATAGTTTTATCAGCACTAATTTCGTGCATCGAATTGGTGTGGTGCCCTCTAAGACGCAAGCACTACAAGTTCGGGTTGCTAATGGTGAGGTGCTCACTTGTGACAGTTGGTTACCGCGTTTTCAGTGGTGGTCGCAAGGCTATACGTTTGAAACCGACTTGCGTGTCTTGCCATTGGGTGCTTCCGATGCCATCTTGGGCATGGACTGGTTGAGAGCACATAGTCCGATGCATTGTGATTGGAAGGAACAAGTTATTACATTCGACCATAATGGGGTCTTGGTCACATTGCGAGGAGTTCCAGCACACCAACAAAAGGAAATGCGGTCGGCCACTTTCGACCATTGTGATAAATGGAGCAGGAGCAACAATATTTGGGCAATGGCATTATTGGAACCTGATCATACCGTTGTGGAAGAACCAATTCCAGAGCGAATTGTACGTGTTGCATCAAGATCTAAATTGTTTTGGAGCCAACAGGGTTGCCACCTCACCGAGCTTATGATCATGCTATTTCGTTAATTCCAGGAGCAACTCCGCCTAATTCTCGACCTTATTGTTATTCTCCCTTGCACAAAGATGAGATTGAGCGCCAGGTTAATGACATGTTGGCCGCAGGGATAATCACGGTCAGTGTCAGCCCTTTTGCTTCTCCTGTCCTCTTAGTCAAGAAAAAGGATGACACATGGAGATTTTGTGTGGATTATCGGCGTTTGAATGATATTACTATCAAAAACCGGTTTCCAATGCCCGTGGTGGAAGAACTGTTAGATGAACTTGCTGGCTCTAAGTATTTCTCTAAGCTAGACTTGCGTTCGGGATATCATCAGATACGAATGCATGAAGAGGATGAAGGCAAAACAGCGTTCAAGACACACCAAGGCCACTATCAATTTAAGGTGATGTCGTTTGGGTTAACGAATGCACCGGCCACTTTTCAGTGTGTTATGAACTCCATTTTGAAACCTTATTTGCGCAAATTTGTTTTAGTCTTTATTGATGACATCTTGATATTTAGTCCCGATCTTGATTCCCATGTGGATAATCTTGCCATTGTCCTACAAGTGCTACTGACTCATCAGCTATTTGCCAAACGTTCCAAGTGTACTTTTGCTCAGCGTCACTTGGAATATCTTGGGCATATTATCTCTGATGTGGGGGTCAAAACCGATCCGAGGAAGACACAAGCTATGTTACAGTGGTCCAGACCAACAAATGTAACTAAGTTGAGGGGATTCTTAGGCCTTACGGGTTATTATCGCAAATTTGTCAGAAGATATGGCATTCTTGCGAAACCATTGACTCAACTGTTGAAGAAGAAGTCATTTAGTTGGGATGATACTGCCGAAGCAGCCTTCCTGCACTTAAAACAGGCGATGTCAACTACTCCTGTGCTGAAAGTGCCAGATTTTACACAACCATTTGAAGTTGAAACCGACGCTTGCGATCTGGGAGTCGGGGCTGTTTTAATGCAACAACATCAACCAGTTGCTTTCTTCAGTAAGGCTTTGGGTCCGGTTCATCAGCAGCTCTCAATATATGAAAAAGAATTTCTCGCCTTGATGTTGGTTGTTGAGCGATGGCGACCATATTTGCAACGGCAAGAGTTTGTTATTCACACCGATCACAAGAGCTTGTGTTACTTGGATGAACAGACCTTGCAATCGGACATGCAACGAAAGGCGTTGACTCGACTTATGGGTCTCCAATTCAAGATCATTTACAAAAAAGGGAAAGATAATACCGCTGGAAATGCATTGTCTCGAGTAGGTCATTTCATGACTATTCAGGCAGTATCGGAGGTGCAGCCGGTATGGATCCAGGAGGTTCTCAATTCATATGTGACCGACCGAGCTGCTCAAGATAAGCTTGCGCAATTGGCTATTGCTAGTCCAGATGCTGAGGGTTATGCTTTACAGTATGGAGTGATTCGACATCAGGGACGCATTTGGATTGGGGAGAATTCTGCGCTTCAGACAAGGATCATTGCGGCGCTGCATAATAGCGCCTTGGGTGGTCATTCTGGCACCCTCGCGACATATCAACGGTTAAAGAAACTCTTCTCCTGGAAAGGTACGAAACAGAGAGTTGAAGAATTTGTTAAACAATGTCAAGTTTGTCAATTGGCTAAGGGTGAGCATTCAAGAACACCAGGCCTTCTGCAACCATTGCCTATTCCCCAGGAAGCATGGCACGATGTTACAATGGACTTTATTGAAGGTTTACCGAAATCGGAAGGTTACAATTCTATTTTGGTGGTGGTGGATAGGTTTTCAAAATATGCACATTTCATTCCGTTGAAGCATCCTTTCACCGCGCACCAGGTTGCCAGGATCTTCTTGGATAACATTGTGAAGCTTCATGGTGTCCCACATACAATTACTTCCGATAGAGACAGGATTTTTACCAGCTCTTTTTGGCGGGAATTATTTAACGCCCTGGACACACGGTTGCAGTTTAGCACATCCTACCATCCTCAAACCGACGGGCAAAGTGAGAGGGTAAATCAGTGCTTGGAGATGTATTTGCGTTGCGCAATCCATGCTGACCCGGCGAAAT
Organism: Guadua angustifolia; assembly: GCA_036346375.1. NCBI lineage: Eukaryota > Viridiplantae > Streptophyta > Magnoliopsida > Poales > Poaceae > Guadua > Guadua angustifolia. The sequence continues at coordinate 9,916,927 of CM070500.1, read as the reverse complement.
GGAAGAGTTGGCTTGCCCTTGCCGAATTTTGGTATAACACCAATTTTCATACCTCACTTGGTTGTTCTCCATTCAAGGTGTTGTATGGGATCGATCCAAATTATGGTTTGATGCCTCGTTTGGACATCATCGAGACACCTGATGTGAAAGAGATGCTGGCTACTCGTAAGTTGCACAATGATTGGATCAAGCAACAATTGGCCCGAGCGCAAAATCGCATGAAATTGCAGTCTGACAAGCATCGGCAAGAAAGGCAGTTTCAGGTCGGTGACAAAGTTCTGTTGAAGCTCTAGCCATATGCTCAGTCGTCCATTGTTAACAGACCCTTCCCCAAGATGGCATATAAGTTCTATGGACCCTATTCTGTTTTGGAGCGTGTGGGTCAGGTGGCGTATAAACTTGATTTGCCGACTGACAGCGCAGTTCATCCTTATTTCATGTCTCCCAGATTAAGCCATATACTCCCAACTATTCTCCGGTGTTTTCGGAATTACCGAGAGTGTTGGAGTTGGATACAAAGCAGATCGAGCCCGAGCAAATCTTATCACGTCGCCTCGTCAAGAAAGGAAATGCTGTTGTGGCTCAGGTGCTAGTGAAATGGACTAAGTTGCCAGCGGAATATGCGACTTGGGAGGACTTTCATGTGCTTCGTACTCAATTTCCACATGCGACTTGCTTGGGACAAGCAATGTCTTCAAGGGGGGATAATGTCATGAACATCCAGGATCGGACGGTCGAAGGAACTCGACCATCCAACGACGTCTTCGCGCTGTTTTGTCGCTAGTTACTGTAGACGTAAGCTGGTTGCCAATGTAACTCTGAGAATTACAGTTGTAATGCTGGTTTTCGTTACTTTTGAGTTGTGTGAGTAAAAAGTTGGTGCCCGGAGGTAAACTTTAGGCTATTAAGCCAATGTGGCGTGGAGGGAAAGACAGACTAGTAATGAAATAGAAAAATCCTCATTCTGGCTCTTCTCTGTTCTTCTTCTTTCTCCATTCTTATTCTCTGCTGTGTGCGATTCGCTTCTTTGGTTGGATTCTCACGTCCCAATTTCGATTGGCGGCAAAGGGGCTAACACGACGGTGGCCTAAGACCCTTTGCCCTTGGGATTTGTAGGTCCTCGTCAGTTTGTTGGTTGACTTGACTCCGATCTGGTGATTTAGGATTTGTGGGATGTGATGAGTGATTTTTTAAAAAAAAAAATTGTTGTGGTTTGTGAATATAGAGTAAGAGCGGCATGAAGAGGAATTTAAAAAAAATTGTTGTGGTTTGTGAATATAGAGTAAGAGCGGCATGAAGAGGAATGAGATGTTTGGAAATTTGAAGAAAAAAATATTGATCTGATTCTAGTCTGTGTTAGCTGTCTAGTGTCAAGCGTGCACTCCATTAGAAGTTTTCTAGTTCCGTCACTGTATTTTGTAGTCTGCGTTAGCTGTCTAGTCTCAAGCGTGCACCCCATTAGAAGTTTTCTAGTTCCGCCACTGTATTTTGCGGCCTTAGAATGGTTAAGGTTGTAGTTTCCAGCAGAGAACGGGAACATGAGAATCGAGAAGGACCACCGTGCTGACAAACATGGCAACAACATTCGCCATGTTGTCACTTTTGTTCAGTATATTCCCAAAGCCTATTTTTTTGATGGAGCGATGATTGTTTACATGGTATCAATTCACACCTCCACATGCATCATCTGGACGCAAGTATACATATATCAACGGTAAACTAGGACAAGAAGACGAGCACGGACAAGCACAGCGTACGTACGTGTAAGTAACTCTCGTATCGTATTACATTTACGCAGGCACACGAACGCGTATGCTCAGTACCGCGCAGCGCCGGAATAGCAGCAGAGGAGTCCACAGAAGCGCCTCTTCTTGTGCTTCTTGACCGCGAGACAGGGGAAGCAGCAGCAAGCGAGCTCGTCCTTCTTCCTGTAGACCCCCCAGCACAGCAGCCACCTGCTTGCGCCGGCGCGCCGGCGGTGGAGCGCCGCCGCCGGCGTGCGGAGGCAGCAGTAGCAGTTGAAGCTGTTGACGTTGCTCATTTCGCCAACTCTTGCGCCCCGTTTATCGATGGAGAAGAGATGATGTATGCTTGAATTGGAAGAACAATAGAGTGCAGGGTCCCAATTTATAGGCCACTGGCATTGCTTCGTTTCAGAATCCAGATCTCTGTTGGTTCGTGTTACTTCGTGTGAATGGAGCTGCCCAGCTACCACCAATGGGTTTATGTGGGATATGCATCGAACAATAATACTTGGTGTGTATCTGGATATATGAGTTGCTTTCTTGGTTACTCCTCGTTGTAACTACCAGAAACCACTGCACAGACATCCCAAAAATGTTAAGGGAATGGATACCATATGTTTTTTCAGTTGCTTTGGCCCAGACATGCTGCTGGCATCCTAAAAATGCTATGGGAATGGAAAACATTTTTTCTTTTCAGTTGCTTGGAGCCTGACATGCTGCGATGTTGAGTTAAAGCTGCAGTTGTTGTAACACTAGATCACTTGCGTATGTTTTGAACTAGCTGCAGTCTACTAAAAAGAAAAGAAGAAAAGAGAAGAGAAGAAAAATAGATGCAGCTAGCATTGACAACCATCTTGTGTAGCAGCATCCCCTTTTCACCCTGCTAACAGGAATGCTATATTTTTTTTGTCCTACCTTTTTCTTCAATTAATTAGTGTAGCAGACCCGTTTTAATTTGATCCACCAACCTGATCTACTTCAGCTCAGGAAAGGAAGTAGGGAAGAATTCTCACAGCTATTTGGGCTCGGACAACACAAGACCAACTACAGCTAATCCATGTATTGAACAATCATACAGGGTACAGCTATGTTTGCCAACTCATACTACCTATACTAAAGTTCGAAGGATTCCCGGCCTAGGAACCGTGCCACGTCGTGTTTTTTGCGCGGCTCGGCTCGATTGGTTCCCGTCCGCGCGGCTCGGCTTGATTGCCTTGTTCTCCCGATTCACGACGCGAGTCGAGGCGCGATCGAATCCAGAGCTCTCCGCGTCGCGCTCCTTCTGGAGACCTCTGCGCGACGCGACGCGGCGCTTTTCCCCTCGAGGCCACACCCTGTCTTCCTCGCGCCGCTCTGCCAATCCATCCCTCGCAGCCTTCGCCTCCAGCCTCCCGCCCCTTGCTCCCCCAGTTCCCCAAATCCCCATGCCGGCCGCCACGCCCTAGCCCTTTCTTTCCTCCTGCTACGGTTTTCTGGGCCTCCACGGCGCGGAGCTCTCGAGGCCCTCTTCCGTTGCCCCGTCGCCATCGCATCCCATTCGCCCTCGCCATCTCCACTGCTTCGCCGTCGCCTCCGGTGTTCCGCCGCCTCGCAATCGCGGTTTCTCCCTCCCGCCCGCGCGCGCCCTTCGCCAGTTCGCCCGCGCCTTCGTCGGCACCACCGCAGCTGCCGTCGCTCTCCCTCGCCCCACGCTCTACCTTCCTCGCCAGCGGATCTCCTGCGCCCTCACCGTCTCTGCCACTTCACGCTCGCCTCCGGTGCTCGGCCTCCTCGCCATCGTGATTTCTGCTCCCCGCCCGCGTGCCCCCTTCGCCCGCGCCTTTGTCGGCGGCGCCGCGCCCGCCGTCACACTCCCTCAACCCCGCGCTGTCTCGGAGGTTTGTAGAGCTCCCTGGTTTTGGTCCATCAAAGATTACTCCATCTCTGATTCTTCTGTTGTCCTCTCCAAAGCAAACAGATCACCGGTGCTACCATGCTATTACGTGCAAGGAGTGATAATGTATACTATCAAGTGGACTTATATTCGATCATGGATCATACTTTTCCTTGAGTAGCTTGCTTGTCTTTGGCTGCAAGAATGGAGACTTTTTTCCCTCTCCCGTTGAATCTGCAGGTGTGCGAATGTAATGCATGTCATACCTGACCTGCACATACATACATTGTGAACGTTTTGTCTTTCCTTTCAAGTAGCTCATTATTTTTCCTTCACAGGTGGCTGAAGTATTTCCTGGTTTTTGCTATGTCTGTGTTGTATGGAGCTGATCACGGCCGACCTCGAAGCCTCCGGACTAACTCATCTTAAAATAGTATGTGATGCTTCGCTTCCCTGGCTAATGGAAAAATACGTTAAAAGGTCGTCCTATTAGCCTATTATTTTGTTCATTATTTTTATTTTCCACTTACCTACGATTTGTATTAGAATAGCTGTCCACTGCTGATTCAGTATTTCTTCGCCTAGACTGCGCCTTCGAACTATCATGCCTTATTCATTGCATTTTTACAGCCTTCTAGGCATAGCACCTCAGCAATTTAAGAGTATTAGATTTCCTGTTCTTAGATATCAGGATAACAGGCTTAGCTTGCTCTACAGTAGCAGTTGCTGATTCTAAACTTGGAAATGCTATAAAAGAGAAGCTGGTCAGTTAGGTTTCTCAATTCCTTTGTTTGTACAGAATTACTGACCTTCCTTACAATTTTGATGTGCTTTTTGCAGAAAATTGACTGCCTTCACAGTAGCGTTGTGATGGAGCTGATGAGAGGGCTGCGAAATCAGCTCACCGAGTTTATATCTGGGCTGGGTGCCCACAGCTTGTCTAGGTATAAGCTGAAGTTCAGTCCTGAAAAGGTGAGCATGATATTGGTGTTATACTCCTAATGCAGCTTTTATTTACCATATTATTTTGTGCTATATTCCTGACTCTTATGTCATATGGTTCGGCATTATTATCTTCCAGCAGTTTTACATTATGTGCATAGTCATGCTTTCATTGTCATTTTGTATTGCTATTTATTTAAATTTCATCTGCAATATTCACTGAAGTTAACATCTTGTGGGTTGACAGGTCAATAAATCTTAAGATTTTTATTTGTAGAGAACCCTTATTTGACATGGATAAGTGAGGTGAATGCTATGTTGATTTTAGTTCCACAGGTTGATACTTGATACTATGATCATTCAGGCCATTGGCTTATTGGATGATCTTGACAAGGAACTTAATACTTATGCCATGAGGGTTCGTGAATGGTATGGTTGGAACTTCCCAGAGCTCACTAAAATGGTGACAGATAATATACAGTACGCGAAAGTTGTGAAGATGATGGGCAACCAAACTTAATTTTTGTGCCTGAACTGATAGATACAATTCAGCATATAGATACAACTCTGTTTTTTTTCTGAACATAATTTTTTTCCCATATAAATCTACAAACATACAACGGATCCAATTCAACTTACATAATAGCTATGATGTGTGCATGAATTCTGAAGTGCTTAAGCAATGGTAGCCTATACTTCTGCAGAGTAACCAAGTAAAATTTGTAATTGATGTATCTTCTTATGTAGGATAGTTTTGTAAGTAGGATAACACTATCACATCCTTTCACCTGACCATTCAGTATATAGGGCTTTATCAACTTAGCAATTTGTTTTTGGCATCATTAACAATATTGTTCGACCTTGAATCGTAGAGCGGAGTTATATTCATGCATGCAACAAGCCCTTGATGATACCTGGTATTTCAGAATACAGTAGGTTTAAGTGTAAGTTCTTCTGATATCTTTTGAAATATGCATATTATTATTTTTCCAATGTTATTTTCCTAGCCAGAAGTTTCTACATTCTGGAACGGGTAAGAAATCTTCGACGATTTTATTAAGTTAGTCAATATTCTTTTAGTTTCATCACGTAAAACTTAGCATCTTACATTTACATAAAAATTTATATCCGATGAATTTATTTATTTTCTTGTACAAAGAAAACTTTCACAATTCAGCTTCTCTAAATACCGCCCATTATGTACGTAACAGATCATGTATATAGAATAGACTGCATCTCCTTTATATAGCGATATAAACAGTTTCCCGCTGTGGCTTGATGCCCTATCTGATATTTATTTGTTTTGCCTGCTTGTTTTGGCTCAGTGCATTCTGCGCTGATAGTCGCCTTACAGATTTCTCTGCTTACAAAGTCACCCTGAAACTATTCTACTGAATTGCAATTAGTTGCTTCTGCAAGGAGCTTCTGTCGCTATACTCTGCTGTTGTAAAAACGCCTACTGGATTGCACAGTGATATTATTCTTACCACAGTTTCCTTATACATGTGCTTTTCTGGTTTCTGCATTAGCTTATGAACAACCCGTTTAGTATTTGCTTTGCCTACTCAGTTTAGCTCGATACATTCCACGTTATCAATCAGTTTGCGCATTTATCTACTTGCCAGATCACCCTGAAACTACTCTGTCGATTTATAATTAATTGCCTCTACAAAGAGCTTCGATTCTCATACTCTGCTACTGTAGCAGCGTCTGCGGCCTTGCAAGCAGTGGCATTATTGTGTCTTCGCTTTTCCTTATACATGTGGTTTCCTGATACTTACGTTAGTTTAACAGCATTGCCTATTTAAGCCTTAATACAGAGGATAAATTGTAGTCTTACAAAGTAGTCGCATTCAGCCACGTTTTAAGTTCATGCTACTAATAAAACTCAATACAGTAGTTCGAGGAACACACTGCATATTACTTCTGTGTAGAACATAATGCTTTGTTCCTGCACAGTTATTATTGCTCTCTTACATTAATAACTTGCTTTTTTCATCTTGCTTTATACGATCCTCACAGCTATATGCTTTCCCGCCCTTCTTTGCAACCATTCATTATCTGCGCCTCTGAAATGTGCCCTTTTGCCTAGCATAGTCCTACATTATGTGCTTGCATTGCTTGCTAACAGTTCTTTTTTTCCCAAAAAAAGAGGGTTTGCTAACAGTTTTAGAATAGATAAAACTGTGTTGTGTGATTCTGCCTGATTTATGCTGTGCTTAATATGATCTAGAAATTGTGATAACAGTAGTATGTTTTGTCTGTATCTGGAGTGGCTTTGTTTTGGCTGTGTTAATTGTATTATGAAAACCCAATAAACTAATTTTACAGGGAGCCTGTAAACATTTTAGAAGGTGTTTAGATAACGGTCATGTGATGCGTCCTGAATCCTGATAGCTAGCAGTTATTTTTTCCTGGCCCTAAAATTGAACGATGTTGCTATTTTTCTTTCTTTGATTAAGTTTTGCTTGTTTCCTTTGTATTATGTGAAATTCTGCTGTCCATGAGCTGCGGTTTGAACAGAACACTGTTGTTTCAGGCAAAATGCTTTAGTTCTTGAAGAAAAGGAATGGAAGGAGAAGGAACTACGTGCCCAAATAATTGCTGAAGCTGAAGAATTTAAGATAGCTTTCTACGAGAAGAGGATACATAACTGTGAAACGAGTAAGGTCCATAACAGAAAAAGAGAGAAGATACGTGAAAAACGACTTCTGAGTTATTGGTGTATTGTCTGTAAGCAAATCTGCATTGAGTACTGGAGCCTCATGATGTACTGCAGATTTTCATAGACATCCAGGAGAAATTCCATGCTAACGCACAGGAGACATCCAGAAAAAACCTTTCAATTTAGCGCAAACGCATCCATTCTTTCAACTGTTTCGCGCGTTTCCTCGATTTATAAAAAACACCAACAAAAACAAACGAAATTGTTTCTACGAAAAAACAACGCACGCGGCGTATTACGCCGCGTAAACTATACTAGTACCTTTTCTAAACTTGGGAGGTTTCCCGGCCTCCGGAGCATGCCGCGTCACGTTTTTAGCGCGGCTCGGCTCGGCTGGTTCGCGTTCGTGCGGCTCGGCTCGGTTCGCTCGTTTTCCCCATTCGCGACGCCTGGACGCGACCGAGACTTCCGCGCCGCGCCCTTATCAGGCCTCCGCGTGGCTTCTGGAGACTTCCGCGCCGCGCGTCGTCCTTGGCCCCGCGCTGCCCTTCCCGATTCAATCCAGCCCAGCTCCTGCCTTCTTCGTCTCCATCAAGAGGGGAGCCGCATCGACCCCTTTGCTTCGCGCGGCGCCCCCGATTCTCATGCCGATCCCGTGGTGCTGCTTCCTCTCTCGCTGCTCGCTCGCCTTCCACCGCAAACACCGGCGATCTGGTCGGCTCTTTGCCTTCCTCGTGCCCTCCCACGCCCGCCTCTTTCGCGAAATCCTCGCTCGCCCGCACCGGTCAGTCGCCGGCTTCCTCCTGCCGTCCTTACATCCGCCGCCTCCTCTTCTGGCTGCTTCCGCCGTTCCGCTGAGGGACGGTCCGTCCTGATCTGCGCCACCGCACAGGTGATCCGCCCGGCCAGCAAGAAGCTGGGCTTCGCCGTGCTGCAACAGGGAATGAGTGCCGTGCGGTGGGTGCCCATCGCCAGCGCCGGCACCAGCGACAACACGCAAATGGTGCGGTTCGCCACCTCACTCGGGTGGGAGGGTTTGGTCCGGGTTGGCGTCGGCGGCGTGCAATGCAACCACACCGATCGATTATTTTGCTTCTTCTTGTTGCGATTGAGGTTACATGTGTGTTTTCCGATTGCTTGGTTCGATCGATCATCACTTCGTGCCCTAGCTGGCTATTGTGAGTTCATACATATTGATTGATTTGCTTCGTTTTGCTTCTCCGGAATAGGCAAATCAATCGATTGGTCAGTTGTGTTCATCACGGATTTTGTCTGCAACTAGCTAGCTAGATGGGTTTATCATTACTGCTAGGGGGTTGGTTTTTATACTAAGGAAAGAGAGCATTACTTAATTGCCAATTTTAATTAGATTGTTCGTATTAACCTCACAATGTGCTGTCGTGATATATTAACATGCTTAATATGCTAGAGTTCTTCGAGTTTGGAAATTACTCTACCTTCTAAGTACAGTGATCACATATTCTGTAAGAGCTCCACACCCTTGCTGCCAAATTTGAGGAGAGTGCATTCCGTGAAGCCACCAGTAAGGTGCGTTACTAATTCATTCCTTCCTTTCTTCCTTCCTTCCGCTGGTCGATTAGTATCATTTGTGACCAATGCAGTGCATTTTAGTTTCAGATCAGGGGAATCTAACAATTTCCAACTATGTGTTTATTTATGTGTTCCTGCTATTAACTGGTCAACGAAAGGAAGCAATGCTGTGCAACTGCAAATCCTTAAGTATTTGTTTTATTTCTTTAGTTCACACCAGATCTATCTCGTGCCATCTGGATTTAATTTAGTTTGGGCTCCTTTCTAGCAAGACTACATGAGGAATATAGCTAAGGAGTTGATAAATGTGGACAAAAAATGATAACAAGAGCAACAACGACAACAATTACTGCAAGATACTCAAGGTCTTCAGCAACAGATACATATGGAAGGGCAAATGTGGCCGGCTAATGCAGCTCAAGATATCCAACGAGACAGTTCTTCAGTTACTGCGATGCTGCAGGCGATGCCGATGATTAGTGGCTTCTTCAGTATTTTACCTTTTTACTTGTTGCTAACTCGCATCACATGGTTCTTCATCATTCTTAATTATGATACTGGTCTTGCAAGTTCATATGCGGAGGGTTATTGGCTCTAAAGACCCTTACTTCCTCTTCCAAAAGCAGTTCTGAGATGTTGGATGAGCTCTATGAGATTGTGTTTAGCATCTTGGAAAAGGTTGGACATTCGGATTAATTATCAATTACGGTTTATACACTCACAGTAGTTCCTCATGGATTTACTTTTCTAAGTTCATTTTCATTATTCCTGGTTTTGGTTTGAGAGTTGACTATGTTCTATCCATGATATATTTTGGATGCTTTCAGATGGCTGATGCTAAACAAAAACGAAAGAAAGGTATATTTACCAAGCAAGGTGGCGATAAGAAGGTATTATCTAGATCCAAGAATGTGCATTTTATTTGTACACTGCTGAGTACATTTATTTGTATATACAATTAATGTCTTAACCTTTCTCTTAAAGGCATATGTACATTCCTATTGCATACCTTGCTAATAATAGGCATTGAAAATATACCTACTACTGCATTATACTTAGCCTGGCAGCTTTTCTACATTCAATATTAAATATGATGGCACAACTTCCAGTTTATTTTGAGCTGAAAATTGCAATTCTTATTTATTACAAGTCCAAGCTCTCCTTATGATACATTTTCTAATTTATATTAATTTAACAGTCTATAATACGGAGTAGCTTGCAATATGCTTCTCTAAGTGCCCTGAAAAGACTTCCGCTTGATTCTGCTAATCCAGCATTTATGCACTGAACTGTCCAAAGGTGAGTATGTGTGACCGTATTATCTCTGGAAAGCTAAATTTTGGTTTACTTTCCACCTTATATTTTGCGCCTATGTTTAGTTTACCGATTCCCAACTGGGTTTTTTGTTACACTTGAAAACAAACAGCTGTCAACTTCGAGCATTGTTTCATGGTGCCTTTTCTTCCTTATGTTCTGTTCTTTTTTTTATGTTCAGTGTATTATCTTCTTAACATATGTGTGAGAATGAACACTTATACTTGTTGTCCATCTGTTCTATGAAACTTGATTATGCTTCTGCAACAAATTTAAGAAACTGGCAGTATAATACAAAAGTAGGAACCAGGAGCATACTGCTACATTATCGTCATTTTGTTCTCCCCAGGGTTGATGCAACTAAAGTGTTGAATTTTCAGACCCAGTTGCGCTGAGACATGCGTTGTCAATAATCTCCGAAATTACTGTGAGAGATCCATACTCTGTTGCAATGGCATTGGGCCAGTTTCTTCACGTACTGTTATTAATTGTTCTGAATTTTCTTTTTTCTATTTTCAAGTGGACAAAGCATGGGTTATTATGATTTAGAAGTTAGAACACTACTTGTCTTTTATGCAATGGAAAATAGGCATTGCTAGAAATGGCAATTAAAGTTGTACAATTTTAGTTAGTTTTGTCATATTTAGTCAATTTGTAACAAATATTTTTCTATGCTATTTCCATAGTTTGTCAATCTCATATATGGTTAATATTATGTAGGCAAAAATGTGCAGCCTCGTGGTATGCTTCCTTTTCCTTCTTATTTTTTCCCCTTTTTTTATGGTTTGAACTTAAATACTTTTGAAGGGCCTTCAGGGTACGCAGCGGTTCATAACTTTCTTCTGTGGCTAGCGTCTGATCCAAGCGTTATCCAGTGAATTTTTCAGTCAAATGATTGTTGAGTTGTACGAACCAACATTTTTGAGATATTTTCTTTTGCATACAAAATACAAATAGCGAGATGAATTTTATTTTGTGGTGAGCTGAATATATGCTAACTCACCTTCATAATTATCCTTGTATTCCTAACATTGCGTCTAATTGATGTTTCTTTGGTAGTTTCTGCAATTTTGATGCATTATTCCAGCCACAACAGCATCCTGCTCAGGATTCACATGACACATTTTTCCTCAAAGGTAAGGTTTTGTTCAGTCTTGAGATCTAAGTTGGGTGTAAATCATATACAGATATTAATTGATCATATTTTGCAGCCCCTGCTGTTACAAAACAATTGCCAGAGAGCACTATATTGAGAAAGTAAAGCAAGCTCTTTCCTCCTTGATTGAGAAACAATAACCACCAGATTGTTTTGTACGGGATCAAACATTAGTCAAACTTTATGTTATCTTTTTGGCTGAGAATTTGTGTCATCTAACAAATTGCAAGGAAGTATTTTTAGAATCAGATTGCAAAAATATTGTTGACCATATTTTGTTGCTTAATCCAGGCCAACGATGATTCTTTATAGCATTGAAAACATACGCAACATCTTTTGAGCCAAAGGTATTGTGCTATCCAGAATTTTTTTCATGTTAATATGAGCATGTACTCATTTTCTGTTCTTTCCAGGTTGATTTCAGCCTCAGCAAGAGCAACCTGCTCTGCCGCTTGGGGCTGCAGTAAGCCGGATAAAAGTTAGTTCGAGGTGAACAGTTATTGAACATGAAGGAATCTTTGTTGTTTTACCTCGGAAGTCACCAACACATGTGCATTTAACAGAGAGAGTGCAAAATTTATTTAGTCTGAATTTTTTGTGTTATTGTAACTACTAGGATAGTTTGCTTCTAAAAATCATCGAAGAAACGCACAAAACGCTCGATCCAAACACAATCGTGAATGTGTTTGAATTGACCATTTTGCGCATTTTCTCGATGATTTTTAAAAAAATCGACGAAAAAAAACGAAATTGTTTCCGCAAAAAAAAAACAACGCACGCGGCGTATACGCCGCGCAAACAATCCTAGTTATGACTATAGTCAAGCGATTTTTTTTAAAATAATATTATTTTAATTCGAAATTGCGACATTAATACACGTATTAAAAAAATTGCAGAAATATTATACGGTCGCCAAATAGTTTGGCGATAATAGGGTGGTCGCCAAGCGGCTTGGCGATAATAGGTAGTCGCCACACCGGTTGGCGACAACCGCTAATCCGTGTTGAACCGTTAATAGCCAGTCGAGTAGATTGTATGCCACACCGATTCGGCGACTATCGATAGTCGCCGAACGGTTTGGCGACCACCAATAGTCGTTGAACTGCTTGGCGATAATATTGTACATATTTTTATTTTTGGGTAAATTTTGTTGTGGACTGTTTGTGCAATAATTGTTGTATTAAACCGGAAGAACTAAAAAAACTTCTTATCATGTAATAAGCGGAAGAATTATTTTAGTTCGTTGGTGATCGCATCTCACTTGCGTATTTTCATAGCCCCGCGACGGTAGGACACGGTCTAAAAATCTGAAATAAATGAAGGGCGGCCTCGCGGTCGCGGGCTACCACTTACGTATGGGCGAGATAGCGGATGTTGCTCCAACAGTTTGTTGCGAAAATCGGAAAAGGCACTCACGGCCACGAAACCACGAAATCGTGGGCACTAAGGGTTTTCGTTGCCCATGACGTGGCGACACGGTCCAAAAATCTGAGAAAAAATCAAGGCGGCCTCATAATGCGGCTACCACTTACATATGGGCGAGATAGCGACGCTTGCCTCGGCCATTTGTTCTGAAAATCGGAAAAAGGCACTCATGGGTAGAATCAGCGAGCACGCATAAAAATAAAATTGGACAACCACGACGTCGAAAAATTTTGAAATTTTTTATGGAGGTTCCTAATAAATCAGTGATATTACCATAAAAATTTCAAATGATTTGAAGATCTGAACATTGTTTTTAAATTCAAACAATAAAATTTGATTGTTATGAACATTTCAAAATTTCATTGTTATTGTTATGAACATCATAGACAAAATTTTCAAAATTTTATAGTCGACAACAACTCATGTTATGAACACTTAAATTATTTGTTGAACATATATAAGGGCACATACACCAAAGTTCGGATGATAAAATAAGCATAGATTAGATGATATTACAAGGGCATTACAACGATGATGAAATTGCTTAATCTAACTAACTAACGAAAGCAATGTTCGTCATGGTAGAACAAATGATCGTTGACCTATCTGGTACAGCCGAATGATGTCCAACATTTTACGCATATTACCCGTCTCCGTGTTAATTTTGCGATTTGTCCTCGGACACCATTCGATCCCTACTATGAAAGAACTCTATGGGGATCCGCAGATTCTCCCGCTTGTCGCCGAATGGGTGGCCTATGCCGTCGCGTCTCGGTGTGTAACATTTAATTTTTGGTCTTTTATGTGGATTTACGCCTCCCATATGGGCATGTCATCCCGATTCGGCGTCCCCTATGTTAATACCACCCGGGTTTCGGTTGATGCTGCGCAACGTCAAGGATTTGTTGCGTCTTTGCGAACCTCGGCATTTGCTTCCTTTGTCCCTTCTTGAGAGGAGGAACCTCTTGCACCTCTGGTGTGTTGGTCACATTAGCGGAGGCATGCGGAGACGCCGCTCTGTTCGCTCGCACTCCACTATATGGTGCGGGAGGTGTGTGTTGTGCTTATCCTTGGACAACCTAAGCGTGTCCCGATCAATGCGATATGCCCGCTTTGGTCGTTGAATAACACCGTGGCGTACTCGGGTCCGGCTTTTACGGTAGTGGCACCACGGAGATGGTTGCTCCCCGCTTATCCCATGCAGAAGCATGAGATGTGCGTGGTGCGTCTCGGGTCCACCGGTTGAAGTACCAAAGACTGTTCATCCTCGGCCAAAGGGCACCGGTAGAATCTCCGGTCCGCTAGATCATCGTGGTAGGTATCAACCACTGCCTGCAGGTCATGTTACAAACGTCGGGGCTTTCGGGTGGCCCTGGAGGAGGTTTCTCCTTTGACTTGAGCAAATTCGCAAGTTTCCTTTTGAACTCCCTGTGCAATGAACTGGTTTAGAACTACTACTTCGTGAGTTTAACATGAGTATGTCGCATGAAACTCACCGATTGGTTGGCCCCTTGCCCACCGGCCCTAAGCTCTGGTCAATCTAGAAAAGGGACATATCCTGGCGGCCTCTCCCACCGGGTGAAGTTCTCGGGCGAAGCGGGGTAGGCGTCGTGGCGCTTGTAGAAAATTAAAGTCACGTCGTTCCTACTGTCGATCCATTGGAAGAAGCAACACCGATCCTTGTCTTTGAGAAAAGAAAAACGATGCATGAGATGGTAGTGTTACCTCAGTTGTGTGGACACGATGGGTTTACCTTGTAGGTGCGCCACAATGATGTGAGCGCGGTGTTGTCTCTCCATAGGTAGATTGCATCATCTTCGCGGTGAGGTTGCGATCGCATTTGGGTCGGGCAACTCCTGAGAACTCGGCGTCGGCATCGGGCATCCGGATATTCGAGGCGGGATGACTTCGCTTCTTTGAAGAGGCGACAGAGAAACGACATTGTGCTCTAATTTGTGTAGATTCACCGACGTTTATTGCTCGTTAGGTCGTGTTGGATATCTACCCTCGGCCTGCTTTTATAGTGGTGGTGAGGGTTACTCCACACAATTACAGACTTGTCCATTTTGATGGCGCGCATCCTCTGTGAAAGCCGCACGACTGTCACCCATCATCAAAGCCGCACGACTGTCACCCTCTCAAAAGGTGCACGACTGTCACCCTCATCAAAAGTCGCACGACTTGTCACCCTCAATCAAAGGCTGCACGATGTGTCACCCTCTCCCGAAAGCTGCCCCGGCACGAAACCGCGTGTTGTCGTTTCAGTCCGAAAAGCGGGATGCAGCGTGTTGTCGTTTCAATTTGAAAAGCGGGGTGCAGCGTGTTGTCATCTCAGCCCGAGCAGCGTGGTGCAGAGTCTTATTGTTTAGTCGAGTAGTTTTACAAGGCACCGAAAAGGCTTAAGTATTTCTAAAACTGCACAGTTTGTGAACGTTTAGGGCTCTTGCTTTAGTAGGATTCAGATATTCTTTTTAGGGCTTGATCTGCACATAAATCTTTCTTCCACAAACACCCTTCGTGAACTAGTCGTGCAGAAAACTGAACTAACTAAGCCTATTCAATGCCTTTAGAATTACTCGTGTAAATCTGAGATGTTGGTGTGACTACCTTTGGAACCCGGTTTGGATGACCATATCACACGAAAATATTCTAATTAAAGCCTGCTTAACATGTAAAATACGGATACATGAAGATATGATATTTGGAAACCACTTTGAAAGACATCCGTTACCAACTCTGCCCCCTCTACACGAAATGAACTACTTCGCAAGAATAGAGCACAATACAAGAACGATATCCACATACACAAGCTTCTCTAACCATTTCATATGATCTAAAATGTGCTCCATCTTGAACATCAGCATGTTCAGCCTCTGCTCAAGCATAGGGTCCATCCTCTCCTCCATAGAAGGCTGGTGCATCCTTTGTGGTACAATGGTTGTAGGATGCACCCTCGAGGTGTCCATGGTGTCCGCCCACTGGAAATATTGGCACCCTGCAGTCTACGTGATGAGGTGAACAAGCTTTCAGGGCGTGCGAAGGAATGAGATGTCTCAGAACAACTACACAACTCGAATAGAAGAAATAGTGTGCACAAGAAGGAATCAAACTAGCTTTCACTTACAGAGAAAAAAGGGTACTTGTAGAACACTCGCCCATTATTTTCCTCAGTGTTGGAGTACAACACATTAGCTTGCACGTGGCAGTTAGGGCAATCGACCTGCCTTGCATTGGCAAGTGCACGAGCCCTCCGATTTGCTGAGGTTGCCGTTTGAGACATAGTCTTTTGAGGCAAGGAACGGGATGAAGACGAGGATATGTGGTAGTGGAGGTGGTATGAAAGCTCTTCGATTTGTGGAAGGATTGCGGGGTTCCGGGGAAGAATGTTCAACGAGAAACTGAGGTGCTTTCGGCTCTCCCCTCGGAGAGTCCTCTTATAGCCACGTCCCCCCTCCAGACGAGGACGTCCCCAGGCCCCCCGCCCGATCCACCTATGACGGGCACGTCTTCCCCTTTACACGGGGCGTGGCACGCCTCCCGCAAAGACGAACGAGAACTTCCCCCTCCGGTCTCGAGCGAGAACGTTTCGAGCCCTCCGCCGATCCACCTCTCACGGCACGTCTCCCCTTACACGGGGCGTGGCGGGCCCCAAAGACGAACGAGGACGTCCCCCTCCGATCGAGCACGTCCCGAGCTTGTATGATCTTACGTTCTTGCATGATCTTACGTTCTTGCATTTTAGTTCATTAAGTGTTTGCATTTTAATAGTTATAATATCGAATTCAAGATGCAAAATTGTTTAGATTAATAGAATTAATCTAAACATCAATTTGTTTTGATGCATATGTGAATAGTATTCATTTGTTAATTAACATTGCATAAGATTTTGTTTGATGTATATGTGAATAGATTTGCGATGCGAGAAAGTCGATAGCGGTCTTGTGGCCTCGCCTAGAAAAGTTGTTGTGTGTAGCGTGTTATCGAATAGATCGAAAAAAGTGGGAACAGCAGTGTTGTCGAATCGGTCAGAAAGTCGCAGCGTTAAGCGTTGTCATGTCGCATTGATATCGGAAGGTAAAAAGGCGTGAAAAAGACTATTAACATTGTATAACATCGAACAAAATAACAAAGCGAGAACAACACTCTAAACAATGTAGAATAGTACAAAGTAAGAACAAAAATAGGACAACGACCTATCGGCGAGTCCCTAGTCGGCCGCACCCCCTCGACGACCCTCTTCGCCTCGTCTTGAGGCGGTGCATCGTCAAGAGGCGAGGTGAAACTCTGCGATGGCCTCGCCTACTCTCGCGATGGCCCTTTGTCGTAGTCGGAAGAATATGCAGAACTGCCGGTCGACGGTCTCGGGAAACAACGTGTACCGTGAGGGTACCAAGTCCGGCGTCAAGGCTAATCGGTCTGCAGGGGCTGCGTGGCTGCGTCGGTCTGCAAGATTTCTGGCACCGTGCACAATCTTGGTCCGTGAAGAAGTCTGCTCGGCGTGGCCCGAGGAGTCGTGGGTGAGAGAATCGTCCTCCACCTCAACGTAGCTCGCACGTTCGGATAATAGCTTTTAATTGCGATTCGTGATACTAATCTGAAAGCGTAAGTAGCTCGACTTACGGGCGTGGGCATCATGGTGGAACCGCGTCTTTGCGCGGCCAGGACCCTCCAGCCACGTCTGGGGCCGGAGGCAAAGGAGTGTGGAAGCTGTACGCCGCCTCCGCTGTGTAACGAGGAGCTGGGGTCTGTGTGGGGTGTGTAGGCATGGGCGGCGGCCTCGAAGAGGTGCCACGGTCGGTAGCGTCGACGTGCTGACAAGAACCCAGTTCAACGATCTGGCGGGCCGCCACCATGCATCATGAGGCCTCTACAATCTCCTCCAGCGAGAGGGTGGTCCACCTGGACAAGACGCTGCTGCCGTGCGTATGGAGCTCCCTAGCGTGGTCCACCTGCCACATACGACAAAGTGATATGCATATGGACATAGCGTCAGGAATACACAATGTAATTTACAAAATTAATACTTACCATGCCGCATAGCCGCCTCTGCTGGCACGGGTACAAGTCGACCACGCTAGGAGCGTCTGGCGGCCGCGAGCCTCCTCCACCATGAGGCAGACGCAGCGTCCGGGCACGCGTCACCGGTCACGTATGCTTCGGTGGGACGAGTCGTCGTAAGGTGTGGCCTCATCGACGATGTGCTACTGCGCCTCGGCCCACTGCGCCAGCCACGGCTCCATCCTCTGTAGCAAGGTGACCAGGCTCTTCGGAGGGCCATGGGTGTGGACCCTGAAAAGAAATCCAAATTATTACACATCTGAAGTAACTATTTCACATATTTTAGGTCGGATAACTCACGTGTATCTTCTTGCCGTGAGTACACGATCCCCAAACGAACAGGGGACCTACTGTCAGAGGTCGAACTGCTCGAGGACTCGGTGCGTGCGTAGTCCTCCACGTAGAGCGTCGAGGGCGATCTTCCTCGTCGTCGACCAATAACCTGGTCCCTATAGCAAAGCGCCGAGAGCCCAGTGGGCGGCTCACATCTGAACCTGGCGCTTCGCTATAAGGTCCCAGAACCACCACCCAGCGTCGCGGTGGTCGAGCGCCTCCGTGAAGGAGTGGTACGCCGACGTACTCGCACTCCATTGCTTGTGGGCAAAAAAAAAAATATGTGTAAGCACATGCGATTGCAAATAAAATTTGATAAATGCAATTCAAGAAAATAATTACCCGTCATAGAGTCCAAAGCGAGCCCACGGTCGGCGGTCGATGTCGTCGCCCGTACATCTCGATGGTGTCTTGTCGGCGGGAAGACTAAGAGTCGACCACCGGAAGCGCTTCGAGCGACCAAAGCCGGAGAAGTAGGGGCATCGGTCGGGTTGGCGGCCTTGCTCGACTTCACGCCGCAGCGTCACAAAGGCGCGATGCGTGCAAGAAGAACCGTCGAACCCGGGACACCGGCGGGACTGGTGCAGGTCGGCGGCGTCCGCGATAGCCCGTCGTGGGCTATCCACCGTCGTCGCCGATTTGTCTCCGTGTGTGGTCGTGAACATGACCATCCCAAACAACCAAAGCGGTAGGCCTCCAAGTGTCGGGCCACAGTGCGGCGTGGGGTCCACCGCCATGTCTTTGCACCTATGACAATTAACATATAGTAATATGTTAATAATGTTACAAAAATTAGAATAACATATACACGTGGAAGCACTCACCTCGGTGGGCCAACCACCTCCTCAACGGCCCGTGCTTCTTTCTAGCGACGGTATCGTCGGGTCGGTGTGAGCCACTCGGTAACCTCTCCTGCGCAGTCGACTGCCACTCCGCAGAGCTAACGAGGGTCCGATCGGTGCCCGGCGATCGGCAACCTATAAGCATGGCGGCGTCTGCGGGGTGACCGTCACCTCCCGAACGACAATGGAAAGTGTGCGTCTCCGGCGCCAACGGTCCACCGAGACAAGACAAGAGGCTCGGTCGGACGAAAACACCATGACCGCTCTGGACCGTCTGTGCGCCTCCACAGATCCTCGGCCTTAGCCACGTCCTCGGTGAGGCCTCGATCATGCGGCGAGGAAAGCAACCCGGACGTGCCAACCTATCGACATGTAAATTCAATTGTTAGGCGAAATGCAATTGTGCGAGCAATGAAACATGTAAATGTAGAGCAACTCACCGGCGTAGAAAATTTGGGTGGAGCCGCAATGCCTCGCCGAAAGCACACGGACACCTGCAATGAGGCACCTCTCAAGGCCACATGTGGTGTGGATTTAACGATGCAGTGCCGTCGGTCAACGAAGAGTCAAGGAGTGACTCGGGGTGCTCCATCCTCGCAAGCAAGCAGAAAAAAAGACGATTAGTAATGTAAATCAAAAGATCAAGAGTTCGACATAAATAAACAAACGACAAACATATTAAGCAATTCAATACAAAAAGAAGACAAAAGGTACAATCATAGCTAAGCATTGTTAAGCATTCAATACAACCCGACATTGATAAAATAGTCCAATGTAACCGCAAATACCTAGCATAGGATAAAATGATACATATTACACAATTCAATACAAATTACATAATTCACTACATAACACTACGGGCATTACGTTGCCTTGTGCCCGTACTCACCGCACTGAGAACACCTCCTAACAGGGCCACCCACTTCAGATTCATCCATGTCATTGCGAATGCGCCTAGACTGTGGACGGCCACCGCTTCAGTGCACACCTCATAAATTTGCATCCGGTAGGCATATCGCACATCTCTATTAATAGCGGTGAAATCACCATGTGCTCGAAAACCACGGAACTCACGGACCATGTATTGACAAAGATGACCCTTCGGTTAGAAAGGGACACGTATTGCGACGTGTTCATCCCAATTTGCCCACAAGCTGCGATCACATGCGAGCAGGGAATATGAAGAAGTCTTGGCTTGTTGCAGGTGCATTCACACCATCCAGTGGCCCCTTGGCCTAGGTTAACCTCGTGTGTAATAACCGCTGTGTCGGTTCCCAATCCCCCTTTACACCGGAGAGTCACTTCAAAGCGGTACTCAGTCACTCCGAAGCTACGCACCATATGCAGCTGAGCTTTACTGGTGCGTTCCTCCATGTAGGCCATCATCCGCGCACAGTACGGCGTTTGCAATGTCGTGGCGTGAAGTACAGCCTCCGCATGCCTTTTCTGGAAGTAGCCAACGATGCCGTGTAGCATGCCTTCCAGGATGGCCACAAGTGGTAGCGGACGCAGGCCTCTGATGACCCAATTGTAAACCTCGGCTATGTTCGTTGTCATGACACCGAACTTGTTCAAACATATCAGTTAGCACAATAACTCTAACTGTTCAATCGTCACAGCTATGTTAATTTAGTATACTAACCTGGCGCCTCCAGTGTCATGGAGCAATGCCCACTTCTCCAACGGCTCCGCCTCTATCCAGTGCGAGAAACACTTAATGTTTCTTGACGATCGTCTCCTCAGATTTGGAGGATCGAGCGCTCCAAGGGGTGATAGCCTTTTGGGTGGGCAATCGTTCGGCGTTCTTTGGTTGCTTCTTGACTCTTCAATCTGTATGTAGTGTGCTTATCCAACTCGGCCAATATCGCGTTGAACTTACGTGCCTAGTTCTCGCTTGCATAACCTCTTAAATAGGTTCATCGACTTCTTACTCTTGAACCGCTGAAAAATTTGCTCCCAAATGTATCATGCACCACATTACGCATGTCCCGCCATGGAAAAAGGCTCATCAAGGTCCTCTGTAGAGTCTTAATTGCGAAATGATACCTTTATGGCGGTCATGGATGATGCACACGTTGGATCACGAACTACCCGAACTTCAAATGTCGAAAAACCACGGCCGACTATCCGGTTCTCACCCTCAACAAATGCAAAGGCCAATGGAAGTATGTGGTTGTTCCCATCAATTGCAATGGCCGTTAGAATCGCCTTGTATTTCCCGATCAAGAATGTACCATCGGCGACAAAGAATGGACTAAGCGAGACGAATGACGCAATGCAAGGACCCAAAGTGAAAAAGCACGACGAAATATCGAGACCCGTTATCATCCGCTTCACTTTCTTCAAAAGCGTTACGTGCGAGGTTGGTTTCCTTCAAGACATCAAGCACACGAGGTAGGTTACAATCTGAAGCCTCATATGTGCCAAACCTCTTCTCTAATGCCTTTTGCCGCGCGCCAGAGCCATCGAGTAACTTATCTCGGTACTTAAATGTTCTCAACATTGCTTTACGAATATAAGAACACTCAATGTTCCGCTTCTCGATAGAGATGGCAGGTCGGAATTGGTCAAAGGGTTTTACAAAACCCGACCAACCAAACCCGAATTGAAAACCCAAACCGAACCCGAATACTATATCGGGTAAAATCTATACCGAACCGAACCCGACGGCACCGAAATCCGATGGGTGCAGACGGGTTTGTGTATCTGGTGGAAATAGGTTGGGTCGGTGTGGATTTTGCAAAATTCGACCCGACAAGAAACCCGAACCCAAAACCCGAAGTCAAACCCGACGGCACCAAACCCGACCCCAAACCGGTGAATACCGGAACCGACGGTGCAGATGGGTACCATGTGAAAATTAAAACCCGAACCCGACCGAACCTATTTGGTGCAGACCAAAGAACCGCGGGTAAAAATTAAAACCCGAACCCGACCCGATCGGGTACAAAACCCGCGGGTACCCGAACCCGCGGGTACAATTGCCACCCCTACTTCTCGATGATCTCATTGAACATCACGCTAGCGATTCTGTAGCATTCAAGTTGCGGTGTTTCACCGAACATTTTCTAGTTTGCATGTGTGCCCATCTACTCGTGATACAATCCAAAATGTCTCGCGACTTGGCTTGTATGCATGTACTCGAATTCACATCCTTGATTCACGCACTTCACCGTATCTATCGGGTGGACAAAACAACTCGAACTCTCTCTGCTGCGATAGTGCCCACAAATTTCACCGCCAACTTCAACTCGTAATTATTTGCGAAAACTTGATTCAAATTAGCGGCATTGATACCATACTCCCAACGCGACTCATGCCCCTACAAAACTTCCATACTAGCTTTGTTTTTCCTGTTCCACTTGTCGGGATGGGTACATCCGTTGCCCAATACTACTATGCATTTCATCATCTCCTCCTCTTCCTCATCTTCGTCGATGTCATCATCACACTCCAACATTTCACTTCATCTTGCATTGCCATATGGTCCACCAACTCCAATTGATCAACAATTTGCTCGATTTCCTCCTTCATCTGCCCGACCTTCGCGCTTGTCGCATCCTGTTATCATCCTCATTGCTACCTCAACCAAGCACCACTACCGAACTTGTTCAATTTGTAGCGACGTCTTCTTTACCACGTCGCTAATATTCACCTCTTCTCTAGGGCACGCGTCGCACCAACATTACACATTCAAGGCTAGATCCCTTGCACCACCTTAACCATTTATGCCACAAGCACGTCCGATCTATTTTCTTCAACTCCCACAGAGCCGGGTCACCCTTACTACTGCGTGAATACGGCTTGAATGGTAACAGTAAACACTTGGATCGAGGGAAAATATTTGGTCAACCAAAGCTTTATATCACGGATGTTAACTCTATCGGGGTATAAGTGTTCCGCCATTGTCCTTTAAAACTGCTCAAATCAACACCATTTTGCCCAATTTTTATTTCACCATCGCCATAATATACCCTAAATTTCACTACATCCGACATTACTGCGACGATATAAACAAAATTGATTTTTATATCACCACTAACGTTTAATATCACTAACTAAACAAAATTAATTTTTATAACACTCCTAACATATAATATCGCTAATCTAAACTAAACAACGCTAATTAACAAGAATATTAACTAATTAACAAGTAATATCACGATCGAGAATATCTAATGTCACTAATTAACAAGAATATTAACTACAATGACAAAATTTTATTACACATCTAATATAGCTAATTCACAAAAATATTAACTACAACTAATTAATTATATTACACATCTAATATTACTAACATTGAATATCTAAATCGCTAATATTCTCGCTAAATTGAATATCTAAATCTAAATAGCTAACATTGAATAGCTAATTCACAAAAATATTAACTACACATCTAATTATTTATAATAGTCACTATCAAATTAAAAAAAATACAAATCGACGATTTTACCTTTTTTTTTTCTTCTTCTTCTTCTTCTTCTTTCTTCTTCTTCCTCTTCTTTCTTCTTCCTCCTCCTCTCTCTCTCTCTCCCTCCTCTCCCTCTCCGAGCTCTCTCTCTCTCTCTCTCGCCTCTCTCTCTCTCTCTCTCTCTCTCTCTCTCTCCGCTCTCTCCCCTTCCCTCTCTCCCTCTCCCTCTCTTTTCTTGTCGCCCTTGCCTTCTCTCTCTCTATCTTCTCGATCGGCTTTCGTCGATCGATCTCATGGCCAGTACTAATCACAGTAGTCGCCACAGCTCGGCGACTACTAGTAGTCGCTAAACGGCTTGGCTACTACTAGCCAAACAACAGCTACTACTAGTAGTCGCCGGCGGTGTGGCGACTTACTCCTAACCTGGCGACAATGGTCATCAGCGGTTCAAATCTTGGATTAGGATATTGTCGCCAAACCATTTGGCGACTACCCTATTATCGCCAAACCGTTTGGCGACTACCCTATTATCGCCAAATCGCCAAACCGTTTGGCGACTACCCTATTATCGCCAAACGGTTTGACAACCGGATATTATTTCTGCAATTTTTTAAATGCGTGTATTAATGTCGTAATTTCGAAATAAAATAATATTATTTAAAAAAAATTCCAAGCCAAACAACAGCAACTTCTCCAAAATACAATATCACCTAATTCACAAGAAAAGGAGGATGTCAGCACGTATACCGAAGTTTTTTTAAAAAATACAATTTTACAAAGTGAATAAACTGACCAACTTTTCATATACCGTTCTAGTCCAAAACCAGCTTGAACCAGCTTGTACCTGCCAAGATGTCGAAATAGTTCCAGTGTACCGATAACATGAGCATTGTTGCGTTAGGTTGCCTTTGCCACCATTGCCGAGGCTGACTATTCTTTTAGTATACAATGAACTATACTTTTGAGTTTGGTTGATATTTCACAAGGAAGCAAGCACAGACTGCGTAAGAGTGCAGATGACAATATCATTCCAGTCATTATATAAGTAGTTTCATGTTTACTTTTACACACAGAGCATTCTGCTACAACTTTCTTGCTGAGAGCAAGGCACAAATAAGAGCTATGTAGGGAGGATTACAAAGTGGCAGATTCAGACCTAACATAATCTATATCACACGGTTTTCACTAACCTTGTACGCCCATCACTTTCTAGCATTCTTTTCTTCATGTTGCCATCTAGCAGTTGGTATCGTATACAGCCAGGCCTTGTAGTTCTGGACCTTCCAAGCGTGGGTTCTTCTCAAAGCTGCAAGCAAACAGAATGCACACAGGTCAACTTGTTGGCACCTAAACCGAAAATAGAGCTCAACAAAATGGAACACCAAGGGCACAACAGGGTACAATAGAAACTGCAAAATGAATACTAGTAAAAAGCACTACGAGTCTACAACTTTATGATCATGTACTTTGCAGTTTGCATAATTTCCATTAAAGAAAAGTAGTATCGTTCTACTTTTCATATGAGCAGGGAAAAAAAGAGACAAAACTGTCAACATTCTATTCGTGCCTTTGATCCATAAAAAAAGTAGAGACTATTGAAAAGAGAATTCAAGGGAACAAAGTAAGTGTTTGGAATGGATCAACTAAACTATTCTCAAATTCAACGCAGCACCACTAGGTGGACCGCTCCATCCAGTAGTATTCCTAGCAAAACCCAATTAAACAAGACATAGACAATGAAAAGTCTCAAATTCCTGAAGTAATGCACCCGGATGCCCTCTCAGAATGATAAGATCCTAATCTTTTGAATTGATAATTGGAGATCATCCACTTCATTATTAACGAAGCGGTCAACCAAACATTACAAATAATGAAGTATTCCCCAAAAAATTGCAATGGCCTCCCCTAAACACTAATGCCTGGTCGGAAAGGGGGATTTGGATCCAAATCCTTAGAATTTAGTTCCTAAAAATTCCCAGAGCAATCCCCCTCTTCCAAACAGGCACTAATGGGTGAGAAATTCCTAAGGCATGTTTGCAACCATACAACGTTGAGTGGCTGTTGATTTGTTATCGAGGAAACACTGCATATAAATACAATAAATGTAAAATGCAAAAGAAAATACAGTGCAACGAACTAACAATGCTGAACTGACAGAAACTGACAAGAAAATTAAACATTATTTTAGGATCCTCGTATGCGCGCCGCCCACATCATTAGAGGTGATTTAATTTACCCTTTCGATGTATTGGTTGAGACACTCAACCTAAAAACTAAAGGTTCCCTCTTCATATTCGGTAAAAGTTATTATTAGTTGAAACTTCCAGTGTAAAATTGAGCAAATCTAGAATATCTTTGAACACATCATAATACATCACTACAAAGGCAGTCAAACTTACTTGCTCAGAGGAATGTGCTCAAATGATCCAGATGTGGGAATCGTTCCACACAGATCATTACTAGAAACATCACTGAAAGAACAAGGGAGCGGAGATTGTCAAATGGAAGATTCGCATGGAGTGAAGTAAACACTCAGCGTTGGAAGTTGAATTGCACTTACACAACTTTGAGACTAGATATTCCAGCCAGCTCCCTTGGAATTGGCCCAGTCAAATGATTGCCATTGAGCCGCCTACCGAAGCACAGCCGTGTATTAGCAAGATACAATGATGTGGAAATAACTTAAAAGTTGGCAAACCTCACTAAAGACCACAAGCCGTAGGCACAACTTAAAATATGCCGATATACATAACTACAGTATTATATTTCTAAATACAAATGGAATAGCCCTAGCACAGCCCATAACCATTTGAACGATACAGAATGTTCATCTTCAGCATAATCATCATCAAATCCACATTCAGTTGCAAATATGTGACAAATATTTTACAATATGGGGAGAGCATTTGACAAACATAAACTTACAAGAATACAAGGGACTTTAACTTTCCAAGCGCCGGAGGTATAGTTCCCGAAATGCTGTTCTTGTACAAGTCCAAGCTAATAAGGTTCTTCAAATTACCAAGTTCTGATGGGATCGCTCCTTGAATGTTATTTTTGTAAAGCTCCCTGTTTCAATGCTAATGGTCAATACTACCGCATTGCATTGAGTCATTGAGATGAATAGTTAAATGAACAGCAAATGATCAATAAACATATATCAAACTAATGATAACTTCAAAAACATCAGGCCCATATATCATAAACTCTAAAGAAATAGAACATCAACAAAACAGAGCCTTGGGGAGAACACCATATGGTTCCTACCTTCCTAATATTCTTACATGCCTGTCCAACCTAGGATAGAAGGCATTAGTAACTTAATGTCACAAACATGTTTTAGGAGGCACGGGTGAAGAACAGAAAATGGCATCTTATCTAACTGTTCAACCTAGGATGACAGGCATTAGTTATATAATGGAAGGCACAAATTAGCTTCTTTTAGCCCTAGACATCTTAAAGTCCCTTCCTAATCAGAATGGATGAAGCATGTCCCTATAATTCCCTTTTGGTTTTCATGTACATACCTACCTGCTAGAAATACTAGAAATGGTTCAGAAATCCGTTAGGTTGTGTTACAGTACTACCACTACAGTACTACAATACTACCACATAGAAGCTTCAAAGTAACAAAAGTGCAAGATTAAAAAATAACTGAATTTTATAATACAAATTTCGAAATCCAAACAGAATTTCACCTGGAAGATAAAAGGGCCTATCCCACTTCAAAGCCCTCATTAACTATAACAAAGCTGATATAAATTGCATGCGTGCAAGTTATATCTTTTAGGAGATATAGTCCATCTGTGGAGAAGTACACATGCTCTGATGGTTGCAAGAGCAGCGTATCAGTCCAAATTACAAATTAATTACGGGTGGGACAAAAGTAGTGTAATTAGACAATCAGTGTTCCCCTAGGCAGCCGCCTAGGTGCTAGGCAAGGCCTCCCCACCGCGATTTCCACACAATGGGCTGGCTAGGCGCTCAGCCCGCCTCAGCAATCAAAGGTGGTCCTACGTGGGCGAGGCGTTGCAAGGCGCAACAGCTTCAAGTGGCCCCAGGCACGGTCAACGGCGGTCCAAGGTGACTGAGGAGGAGATGAGTGGCACCTGGACTTAGAAGGTTGGGAGTATAAGAGGCGGCCCAAGTGTTTGCTCTCCCAAACCCGATTTAGGGTTGGGGATTTCATCTCCCTGTGCCACATCTTCCTTGTCATCAGCCGAATCTACCTCACCACCATCAATTTCTCCTCCCCCACCACCGACATCAACCTCCATCCTCTAGGTAATGCTGCTGCTCCCCTCACCTCCGTCCTCCTGCTGCTGCCTGCTGCTTGCTACCCACTGGAATCGATGTTTGTGGCCATCGATATTTGCTGGATCCACCGCCATCGGCTTGCTGTGGGTCATGGAGACAGGAGAGAGAGGCTGCAGCATGGAGGTAGCAGAGAGACAAGGCAAGATAGGGCATACAGATAGGAGAGGTTTGCTGTGCAGCTGTGCCCATTAACTCCTCACAGGCAGCGGCAGCAATGCTGGAAATGCATGGGCTGGACTGCACCTCTTCAGTCCCATTCTTTTTCTTTTTTTTTTCTTTGTTCTCCTTTTCTTATATGCTGCCTAGTCCTTCACAAGTGCCTGTAGCCTGTTCAGCTGCCTAGGCAGGGCCTAAGCGGGCTCGGCGCTAGGCGGCCACCCTCCGCCCGCCTTCCACCTAGCGCCTAGGGAACACTGAGTGTAATGATCAGTCATCAGATGCTATTATTGGTGTTTGCAAATTGCAACATAAACGGGACTCGCCAACAAATTCAAGGAATGCATAACGGCATTTATAAATGGTAGAAAGATGTATTTGTCAACAGCGGTAGAACAAAAATAATATGAGCAAGTTTCGACTTCCTATTGAGAGCAACTAGCAAAAAGAAACAAACCACTTGGAGAAGAACTTACAGATACTGCAAATGCTCCAATTTCCCAAGCTCGGGCACTAGATGACCAGATAAGTTCAAATTACCAAGATCTCTGTAAAAAGGGGGCATCCCAAGCAAACAATCAGATGAAGATATTCTTGAAATTTCAAGCTCATATACAATACAAGAAGTTGTTCATAGGTTTTTTCCAACAAAAAAAAATGCCCATGTCCTCAGTTTTCATATATACAGCAATAAATATAAAATTCTGACTAGTTTTTGTATCTTGAGGGTTATTATTTGGACTAATTTGCACACAGATGACAGTCAGAAGAAAATGTAAAAAAAAGAGGCATACCACCCTCCATCTGCAATCCCAACAAAAATTCATGGAGAACTAAAATAGTAGCAATCATCCAGCAAATTAGGTAATATTTTCGTAGCTTTTGGACCTTGTCATCCTTTTCCATCTAAATTGTCCCTGCTTCCCTCTTAGCCACCCCAAATCCTTGACCATGTCAAACTTCAGCCATAATCCCCCAACTAACCAAAAATAATTTAAGAACACTCATTAAAAGAAGCACCTTTTCTGATCAGGCTCCTGTTTTGATTCATGTAAGACCCTTTCCACTCTTCATCGGAACTGCTAGTGTATTTGGCCCCTTATTCACTTTTTTTTCAAAAATAGCTCCTTTTTTTTAAAAAAAAATTAAAAAACAGCCTATCTCCGTGCTACAGTACCATAGAAGGTAATCCCACAGTACCCTAGCATGGAATTGCTACAGTATCACAGTACTTGATACTGTACCGCAGGGTTTTTCCGGGCGGAGTGGCTCGGGATTTGAATTACCGCAGAATGGGGACGTGGGAAATCGGCAGCATGGAATCCACCAAAGGGTGCGGGATTCAATGCAATTGCCGCGAAATGGGGGTGCAGAAAATGTAATTTCCACGGATTGGGGGAGCGGAAATCCAATTTCCACGGATGGGGGCGCGGGATTTGGATTTTCTATAGCAGGGGCATGCGGCAATTGGATTTGCCGTGGTGTGATGGCCCGGCAAATTCTGTGCTCCCCTGCACAGAATGGGACCGTTCTTGCAAAAAAAAATTCACATGGGCTAGTTCCGTAGAAAAATTTTAGAGGGCTAAAACAGTGAACAGTTCTCTTCATCGCCACCACTAATCTAGGCCATGTTTGGATGGACTAGAGCTAATTGTTAGCCATCTAATAATTAGTCCATCTAAAATTAGCCCAGGGTTGTATGGATACATGGCTAATGGTTAGACTAATTTCTTTGAAAAGTCATATCTACCCCTCATAATATGTCTGCCCCTCATAATGGTGAGGGTATTTCAGACTTTTCTCAGCGTGTTACATGCTTTTAGTCCAAATTCGCTCCCACCCACCAACTAATGGACTAATTGTTAGTTGAGGGGTTGGCTAAAATTTTTAGCCAGCTAACAATTAGTCCAGGGATCCAAACATGGCGCTAGATCGCACACACCTTTCAGTACCAAAAAAAAAAAATCACGCAGTATGTTCACAAACTCATCGGTTCCATATCAGTTTGCTGATCAAATCCAGCTACTAACTCCAAGCCAAGCCACAATACCAAATCCTCGAGTAAAAAGCGGAATCTAGCACTAGTTTCTCCTCGCGCCAAAAAATTATGGCTAGGAATTAAAATCAACACAACCGCAACGAAATCGCTTGCTCCTCCACAGACGCGGGCAAAGCGATCCGATTCCCCGTCCACAGACCACGTCCACAACTCAAACCGAGGCGAGGCGTGAAGGGCGAGGGAGAGAGAGCGCGCGCGCGGAGGAGGGGCTCACAGGCGGGTGACGCGGTTGTCGCGGTCGCAGGTGACGTGGAACCAGGTGCAGGGGTTGACGAGGGTCGGGTCCCAGCTCTGCAGGACGCCGCCGGGGTCCCGCAGGCTGCGGCGCAGCGCCGAGAGCGCGTCGCCCTCGGAGTTGGCCGCCGCCAGCGCGAGGACGAGCGTCGCGGCGATGGCTAGGGCCAGGGCACCGGTCGCCGCTGCCGCCATGGGAGGACGGAGGCCGCGGGGGAGGTCGGCGGCCGGATCTGGACGCGGAGAGAGCGCGGCAGCAGCAGATGGAGGAAGGGAAGAATGGCCAGCAAGCAGGCAGCGAAAATGTGTAGTGCTCCTGATTTGCTAGGCTGGTGGCCAGAGTAATATAGCACTTCTGTATTGCTCGGCGTGTGGGCCGTTACGGATTAATGTAAAATTATTTATACTTATTATTCAAGGGAAGAACTAGCCGTTCGGACGTTCGATACTGTTTATTTCATCGGATGTCTTTTATAACATTTTTTTTCAACGCTTGAAATATTTCTTTCCAACACGTATAACATTTTTTTCAACGCTTGCAACATTCGTTTATTGTGTCGCATTTCACTATTTATCGAAGAAAAATGTTGCACACGTTAACAAAATATGTTACACACGTAGAAAAAAAATATTGCAATGCGTCTAAATTTTTCAGACGTCTGAATAGTAGTGGAGCGAACTTGGTGGGTTGGGTAACGTGGGCCATAACCCATAAGCACGCTGGAAAGCGACGACTAGTGGGTTGACTTAAGTCTCCTCAGCCTCAGGTGCTTCAGGTCCGATTGAACCGGCTTAAGCTTCTTCGCCAAGCTTGTTTTTAGGTATAGGGTGAAGAAGTCTAAAAGAATGGCAATCTTCTCATAGAAGCTGAAAATTATGTTTACAATAAGTGCCTATTTGCCCGGGCTTCGGCTCCCAGCTTACGAGGAGGAGGCGAATTAGCTGATGATCGCTCTCGCTCCAACTAATTTTGAAGCTGGAGCTAAAGAGGTCGAGCACAAACTGTACTAGAAGGATGGAGCTACTAGGGTCAGGGTTAGCAAAATCGATCGAAAATTGTGAAAATCGATCGTATCAAGTCAGTTTGAAATCATAAACTGATCGGTAAACTGATCAAATTAAAAAATAAAAAATATTTAAAAAATTACATCACGTAAACCGGTCGAAAATCGGTAAAAATCAAGCGATTTTCAATGAAAATCAACAGAAATCGTTCAAAAAATCGGCCGCAAGAAGAGTTCAATTCATCAGTCGCGACCGATTTTTGATTTTTTTTTTCTTGTTTGATTTCAAAACCCTTCGATTTTTGACAATTTTCGTTCAATTTTCACGATAAATTGGTACCGATGGGGTCTCGATTTTCCAATGCAAAACGATTTTATTAACCCTGCCAGAGGTAGCTTAGTACTAGCTCCAAAATCCTAAAGTGGGCAAATTCTCATGGAGCTAGATTTTTATGAAGACAGCTTCTAGAGTCTAAAAGATGGAGCCGGAGCTTAGCCAAATAGAGCATAAGAATAGGCTTATGAGGAAGAAAATGGTAAGACATCAAGAAGCGACAATGACAAGGGCACTCGTTTTGGCTTCTTTCAACGAATGAATGCAGAATCTCAATGAGCGGTGGAGTGTCTTTGCTTCAATTATCACTCACAATAGTTTGTTACTGTACCTTGTTACTATAAGTGCTAAAGTTTAATGTGATTTTAGTAACAACCACTCCAGTAGTTTTTATCTTTAACTTGCTACTAAAATTTGTATCTACAAGAGAGAGGTAGACTAGTTTGAAGAGAGATAGACCCATTATTTTCTTGGTATCTAAAAGCTTGTTACTTGTATGAGTAACATGTAAATTCTCTCTCTTGCTTCTCTCTCTCATTAAAAAAATGGCGTGGCATGGCATGGCTATAGTAACAAATAGATACTACTATTGGGAGTGCACTTACAACATTCGTAGTGGTTTCTATCTATGCACTCCACATCATTTAGATACAAAATTAAAAACATCCAATCCAATCAGTTGTATTTTACCATTGGCCTACACAATCAACTTCAAAAAATTAAACTTTTTTCACTCCATAGGATGCACATTTCCTTTTGCTATCTGGCATCTCCATATACCTTTAGTTCTTTCCTAGCTTCCCTACCTTTCCTTTCCACTCCACTCTTCCAACAAAACATCGCCGCCCTCCTTTATCCATCACCACTGTCTCCATTGTCATCCTCTGTTGCCCCTTCCTCCCCTCACTCCACTGCCGCCACCAATTGTTCCCTCCTCCCTCATACCCACCAAATTTAGGGCGAGGTGGTGCATGGATGCCTTAATCTAGGTCAAATCCATGACGGCAAGCAATGCTTATCCCTTCCTTATCCGCTAAACATAATACGGTTAGGATTACAATTATATCCTCCTGCTGTGGTTGGTTTCCATCTTGGGTTTCCTTGTTGCGATGGCGACACGCCCGTGGGCAATACCCATCTTCATGTAGTTGGCTTGGCCCATCTCTTGGGCGCTTTCACGGACGCCATGTAGATACCCGGTCCATATACTCCATAAGACTCGAGTGCTTTGCGATCGAATTGTCCTTTCACAGTCGCACTTCAAGCCGAAGTCATGCTTCACGCCGAAAGTGCTTCAGTTGATGCGCTTCGACGTTTTCTTCACTCGAAAGTGCCCGTGTAGGCAAAGAGATCGTGAAGGACTCAATAGAGCTCCAGCGTGAACTTTATCCGATCGCGCGAACCGATGGCCCATTATGGGGCATACCGTATCCCAAACGATATGCGTAAGTCAAAACGCTTTCGCATGAAATTCGCTCGCTTTAAGTTCATTCGTCCGGAGTTGTTGATGTCGTTGTTGAAGTGCTAAAGGCGTCTAGATCCAAATTTAGTAGCCCAAATCATGTTTATGCGTAACTTAGGCAATGTAAAACAATTCACTTGATGTGGTATCCGATGTTTGTATATAATTTTAGAGTTTTTACTCCTTTTCCTTATTGATTTTGAATTCATCCGAGTGGTTTGAATTCTTTTGTTTAAGCACTCGCATCGACTAGTCTAGCCCCCTGCGCGAGTCGGCCTAGGGCTTTTTTCCTAGACAGGCTTTGGGTGACTAAAGTTCATTGTCATGGGTGAGCTTACAACTTCGAATTAACGCTTCAATCATTTGCAATCGTAAAAAAGATGTTGATAGACACTATTAGGTGTAGCCCCAACTTGCTTAGTTGTGGATTAACTAAGTAGCAAGTCAAGAAAGCCAACAATTTTATTCATAATGACATAATTGAGTAAAAAGCGACTTAGCGTTTATGCTCCATATGTTCTACGATCGGCCTTGCTCGTGGCGAGCATGGCTCGTGGGTCAGCGGGTGTGCTCAGGCAAGACGTGGCTCGTGGCTATGTCGGCGGTGGCGCAAGAGCGCGTCGTGGCTCGCGGTGGCCTGGCGAGGTGGCTCGGGCTTACTGGGTGGCCAGGAGCGTATCTTGCCCCGGTTGGCGCCGGGCGCAGGAGGCTGGCGTTCAAGCGCGCGTTGCGCTCGAGGCGGCTGTAGCTTCGTGGTCCGCTGACGATTGGCGCTGATACAGTACTCCGTGGTCCGCCTGGTTGGCGCTTCGTGGCGTTGGTCTTCTGCCGTGAAGCATCGGGCGCGGTGCTGCCTTTCTGGGTCGGACGCATGAGTGGTCCTGGCCAGTGCCGGGCTTGGATGGTTACGCGTTTGCCGCGCTCGGTGCTTGCGTGGCTCGTTGATGGCCGGTCTGCCGTGGCTCGTTACCGGCAAGGTGAGCGCTCAGAGCGAGGACTTTATGTCGCTGCTGGTGGCGCCTTGGGCGCGTATCGTGCGTGCAAGCTTGGCGCTTCGCGCGGGTTTGGCATGCCTAGTTGGCGCTTCGCGCGACTGGGTCTTCTGTCAGCGTTGGTCGCTCGCGTTTAGTGCGCTCGTGCCGTTTCGAGGTGGATGACCGAGATGGTGGCGGATTAGCACTTAGGATCAGGACCTTGTTGCCGCGGATCTATTGATTTGAACAAGCGAAGAGCACGGATGACACGCGCTCCGGCTGTCTGACCCCAAGATGCGCTACGATCGATTGGGATGGATCGAGGATTACCTTCTTGGTTCCATCGACTTCAAACTTGTCTTGGCTCGCTTTGACCGGTACTTCTCCTTCATCCCTTGATACGTCACGGATCTTCATTCTGAAGTCCGCTATCTCTTGAGCTTCACCATCTCACAACTTTCTTTGTCAGCAAACGACGCTGACATCGCCATGTACGGAGATTACACCCCACTCGCATTTTCGATAGGTAGGTATCTGTGGCACGCCATGAATCGCGTGCGCCTTCCTGCACGGCGTGATATGTGCTAGTGAGCTGGCCTCGGTTAAGGTACTCCGTCCGAAATTCTCCTTGGTTCCAAATGTCCGAAGGTGATTTGGCCGATGGAATGGAAGAAGTTCCGGAATTACCCCAGAAGGTGATGAACCGCCAACTCGAGCGGGAATTTTCATTTCGAAAGTCTTGGAGAAGAGTACATTGAGTCCGCTTCTCGCCGCAAGACCTTCTTGAGCTTGACATTGCGAACCACGGTCCAATACCGAAATCTTCCGGACGGATGTGATCCGGATGGTCGAGCGATCAAGGTTTGGGAACCTCGACCATTTGAGGTATTGAGGCTGCGCATGATAGCTTGACATCCCTTTCCGTGAGCTTGCTGCTTGATTCATAGGCCATTGAACCCCGTAGATGTAATTGAGCTCGCTCCATCTTTTGATATTCTCCTTCGCATCTTCGAGGATCTTGTCTCTTTTTTCGCCTTCCTTTGCTTGCTTGAGCGGCTCGACTCTCCGGCGAACCTTCTTAGAGTGAAACAATCCTTCGCATGTTTACTATTCGGGTGAAAAGGGCGATTGCCTCCATTATCCGTGTCGAAGTTGTGGTTCGTGGCGCGTTGTCGACCTTGCTCCGCGCCACTATCTCTTCGTGTTTCGCTTCATGCGTGTCTTGATGACTTGATGTATTCCTTTGTCCTTCGTCATGCGAGCGATCATCTTGCACTCTGCCAAAGCATCGGAGGCCATCGATAGCGATCCGCCAATAACATCTTCTTACAGGTCGGTGGTTTTCGGACATCTTCTTTATTAGGTCGGATCATTGACACCCTTTTGGAATGCCTGCAATAACCGCTCGAGATATCCCCGATTGTGTTCTTCTTCCGCATGACCGGATGAATTCTCTGAAGCCTCGTCTTCTTCCGACGTGCCGTATAGGTCCTGACGTGTCGGTCGCTCGTAGTGCCCGAAAATTGGTGATAAAATGCTCACGAGTTCTTCCCGAATCTATAGAATTCTCGAGTCCCGTGAGCCATGCTTGAGCCAAGAGGTGAGCATGACCGGATAATTAGCCATCACATTGTGATTCCCAGACGCCATGATTGCGTGAATAAACTTGGAGCCAAGCTTCGATCTCTTTCTCCGCAAATTTGGTGATGCTTTTGGGTTGAATCGCTTCGCCAAACCACTCGCAAGGAGTGAGAACCCGGATGCCCTCGATGGGCGTTCTTCTTAAGCGGAGAGCGCGTGAGGCGATCCACGTCGACGGTCTTCTCGATCATCGTGGCTAATGCCAAACGTCGAAGTCATCCTCGCAGGCGCTTTCCTCCGGTCTGCGTCGGTTTAAATCGCACTTGCCGCCGATGGTCAGGCTAAGCGCCTTTCCCGTCGAAACTCTGCTGGGCGATGCGTGGCGATATGATCGATCATTGAGTAGACACGGCGAGTCGAGATGGTTCTTTTCCTTGGCGCTTTGGTTCTTGAATTGCCGCCGCCAAGCCATAACTGAACTTGGGCTACGATCGAGGTCGACTATCCTTCCAGCAATGGTCCCAAGGTGTCGAAGCGCTTTAAGCGACGATGTTCTCGAGGATGTGAAACGACCGTTCCCCACCTTGTCTCGCAAGATTTCTTCATTCACGCTGCGCCTCTGTCTTGGAGGAGTCTCGCAGATTTTCTTGGTGATGATGGTTTTCCCTAGCATTTGCGCATCCTTTTGCAAAGGGTCCGCTTTCGATCACAAAATGCCGTGAAAGCTTGGAGAATTTCCTACTCTTCCTCAATCGGAGGTGCGAAGATGGAGTGCATTGACTACCCGTGGTTTTCTTGTATATTCGACCACTCGGATTCTCTATTAGCTGTCCCGACTCGAGACGGGATCGTCCTTGGCTTACTTCTTGCGACGATGGCCATTCCTTCCCCGATCCGAGTGATTGGCCGCTAAGAGGACCTCGAATTGGTTTCAGATCGATCGATCCGAATCCGAGAGGAAAGATAGCCCAAGTTGTCAAGCGAAGTCTGCTTCCAAAGCGAAATACCGAGCGCATAAGGTGGCCATATTGAAGATTGCCATCGAGCTTGCTGGCAATATCCTACAGCTTCTCTGCGCGCTAAACCGGACGCTTGTTGTGAATAATGAAAAGGGGCTAGCTATGGACCCAAACTCGATGGTGACACAAGAACACCCGATGTATACTGGTTCGGTTCTCGCGATGGAGATAATACCCTAGTCTTGGCTCGAATTATATGTGGCTAACCAATAGATGATCGGATCCTTGTCCCTTATGTCCCCCGCCTCCCTTTATATAGTAGAGGGGGCCATAAGGAGTCCCACTGATCGAGGTGGGGATTGTATCCCTTCTTATCCGCTAAACATAATACGGTTAGGATTACAATTATATCCTCCCTAAGCGGGTTGGTTTCCATCTTGGTTTCCTTGTTGCACATGGCGACCGCCTGTGGGCAATACCCATCTTCATGTAGTTGGCTTGGCCCATCCCTCTGGCGTTCTCACGACGCATGTAGATACCCGGGTCCATATACTCCCACACGCGCGGAATGGGATCTCACAGGGAAGCCATGGTACATGCCATAGCCTTCATAACTTGCTAGAGGACTTAGTATTGAACAATCGTGGATACATGCTACTCGTTAATAAATTCATGGCTGATATGCCTCAAATATCCTGCATTACGCATCCAAGTCTGAATGGCCCAAGTCTCGACCATGGTTTCTTCATGCATCCCCACTTCTATTAAGACTGCATGGCCAAGGAAAAAAAGATATGAAGGATGTATCATATAGGTCCTCTGGGAAATGGGCCATATGTCCCAATATGCAAAGGATATGGTCATCAGCACAATTGCGTAAATGGTGATCCAGAAGAATAGCACCTATATGGCTAGAAGGTAATGAACACTCTTGGCTACGACTTAGGTATGTTGTTTCATGTAGTTGCTAAAAATTTTGTCCATTGAAAT
The DNA here is from genome assembly GCA_036346375.1 of Guadua angustifolia. Classification (NCBI taxonomy): domain Eukaryota; kingdom Viridiplantae; phylum Streptophyta; class Magnoliopsida; order Poales; family Poaceae; genus Guadua; species Guadua angustifolia. The sequence goes on along the minus strand of CM070500.1, from coordinate 9,879,539 downwards.
CATGGATGTAGGCCAAAACCAGTGAAGAAACCAAGGATGATATCAAATGATGTTCTTGCTAAGAAGCAAAGAACCCGCTTTAGCCTCCTACTTCTTACTCCTACCATGACATATCCACCAAGGTTAGCCACCATCTTCGTCACAACATTTGTAACTTTCTTCTTTTCTCCATTACAAGATTTCATGTTCTTTTCGCCATCTTTCATTATAGTGAATGCAGCAACCCACTAAACAACATAGCTCAAGTTCGGGAGGTCACCAAGTCTGATGATTGATCAAACCAACCAGATGTATAGCAATGGTCATTCCTCGCCACTCTTAGTGGAAGACAACCCCACTGCAAGTCTGAACGAAAGGAAATAGTTCAAATAAAACCCACGCTAAGAGGCATGCACTGACAATTCAAATGGGGACTAGAAGCAAAAGAAAATTGGAACTATTCCTTCATTAGGGACCGTGAGCGAACTTGAGCTGACCATCGCTCTCGCTCCACACTGAATTTGTCAACTGGAGCTAGATCTGCACAACTGCTAGAATATGGAGTCTAGGGTCATGTTACGCAAATCAGTATCGAATACATTAGTGATGAAATCGATGAAATGTAGTCGATTTGAAATTCATAACCGATCGTACGACTCAAATTAACAAAATATTCTCCAACAATTATTACTTAGTCCACTTAAACGATTGAAAACGGAAATAGATCAAGACATTAATCGATGAAAACAACAAATCTTCAAAGATATGGTCTAAGAAGAGTTCAATTCATCAAGGACAGATTCACTTTGTTTAATGGTCATGCCTTTGCTTTCACAAGCCGTGCTTTCATTGTACTTGAAATTTGTCTATCAATGGTGTTCCACCGAAAATTGGTACATGGTCTCGTTTCCAAGCAAAACGATTCTATTAACCTGGCATGAAGACAAACATAAGTACTAGCTCCATCAAATCGCTAAAGTGGCAACTATTTCTTCATGAGAAGATAGATTTTTAGAACCGATTCATGCTTCTCCAGATCTAAACATTGCTGAATGGAGCTCGGAGCTTCAGTCTCTCAAAGGTAGAGTCATCCATGTCACAAGCTTAGACGGAAGACAATGGCTAAGAATGGCGAAGAAAGGAAGATGACAAGAGGCACTACGTTTCTAGGCATTCTTTGCAAGAAGAAGCAGAAAAGAGGTGGAAAGTGATTTTGCTTCAATGTGATCAAGAATAGTTATGTTACTGTACCTTGTTACTATATAGTGCAAAGTTTAATGGTCATTTTAGTAACAACACTCCAGTAGTTTTACTAATTGCTACTAAAATGTTGTATCTACGAGTAGTAGACATGTTTGAAGGAAGCAATTTTCGGTATCAATAAAAGCTTGTTCTTGATGAGAACATTAGAATTGCCATCTCTACAAATAAGCAATTTCTCTCTTAAAAAATGGCGTGGCATGGCATGGCTATAGTAACAAATAGATACTACTATTGGGAGTGCACTTACAACATTCGTAGTGGTTTCTATCTATGCACTCCACATCATTTAGATACAAAATTAAAACATCCAATCCAATCAGTTGTATTTTACCATTGGCCTACACAATCAACTTCAAAAACTTAAACTTTTTCACTCCATAGGATGCACATTTCCTTTTGCTATCTGGCATCTCCATATACCTTTAGTTCTTTCCTAGCTTCCTTACCTTTCCTTTCCACTCCACTCTTCCAACAAAACATCGCCGCCTCCTTTATCCATCACCACTGCTCCATTGTCATCCTCTGTTGCCCTTCCTCCCTCACTCCACTGCCGCCACCAATTGTTCCTCCTCCTCATACCCACCAAATTTAGGGCGAGGTGGTGCATGGATGCCTTAATCTAGGTCAAATCCATGACGGCAAGCAATGCTTTGCTTCGGCTTGACGACAATGGTGCTTTGGAATGCATGACAGCATTGCACGGGAGGTGGAATAATAGACATGTTGATATTACTAGGCGAAAAAAACAACGACGATGCCGTTGCTCGAGTGGCATGACACTCGTGCGCAACATATGGTTAGTTTTGTATGTACAAACATGTTAATGCTATGGGCCCTACAAATAGTGTATTTATTAGATACAAGCTCCCCTCTTATGCGGGTTTTTTTTTCTGTATCTATTATATTGGTCTAAGTATACAACGTGTATCTCATGTAAGATATAAACATTCTCTCTCGTCAGTGCCTTCCACTCATCACAAATATGATGTGGCATAGGTTTAATTACAAGCTAGAAGGACCGTTGAGAGTGCCCGTGTACCACTCAAGTTTTTTTTAATCTTTGTCCTCTCCTTTTTATATGTGTAAGATACTATTGGCTCTAATTTGTATTATCTTCTATTTTTAAAAAATATATTGGGACATTTCCACCACTAATAATGAATTGGCATGGAGGAAGGGCAGGAGAGACAGGAACAAAGAAGATTCGATGGCACAATGCTCACTGGCAGTGATATGTCCATGTCACGGTCCATTTTGCTGGTTTAGTGGGGTTTGTTTCTTCACTTTTCTGCCCACTTTGCAAACAGGAGTTACAGGACACCAAAAAAAAATTCATTATTTTCGCACTCACAGGCTCACAGTTCCCGCCGAGTGTCAAAAGGCTTGAGATTTCAGAGCCTCTCCTTTTCCATTTTTGCGCTTACCCCGCCTTTTCCGAAACAAGCTCCGTCTCTCTTGCTTGATTCGGAGCAGCACTTAGCGTTGAAAAAAAAAGGTCGATTATTCGACCTAACTTAGGAACCTTGAAAGGAGATCGAATTGAAAACGCTGAAGCACACACCGATGCGTTGCCCAGTAACACTACCCAACATCTCAATAATAAGGTTTGTTTTAGTTTAGGTTTTTTAGCTTTTAATTTAAAGTTAGCTTTTTGGTTTAATAAGCTTTTAAATTGTCTGTTTTTAAGTCAAGATATGTTGTTTGGCATCCTGATTTTTTGATGGGCTGGATGGTATACTTATTCGAAAGTTTGAAATACCCTTTAAATTGTAAGGACTTTTCTTATGTATTGATTTATCTAATAAAATGTTCATATTTTTTCATGAATATCTATATTGAAAAACATAGATTAATCTTGATATCAAACTTCATTCGAGTATAATTATTTATCAACTTGAAACTCTTACTATTGGCAATTTTGAACTCTTATCAAACTGAAAATAGCATACAATTCTAAACTCTGTCAAACTAATAAAACATATATTGAGGGGCTCGATGAGGTGATCTGGTGCCTTTTGCGCGCACAGAGTCGCAAATCAGCCTCCATCGCCTCCGGACGTCGCTTTCCATGCCGACTTGAGTCCACCAATTATGGCCTCAATTTCTGATCTGGTGTGAGAAAGACAGACGACGATGATGAAACTTCAGAGGCAATAATTCATCTTTCCAACTTGAACACCTCTTATCTAGCTTTTGGCTTATCGTTAACCTAGCTAAAATCAATCGTACGAAACAAACAAAACTATTTCACGGCGGCCCAAGTAATCGAGTTGTTTTGAGCTGAGCCTGGATCTAACTTTGTTTGTCATGGTCCTTGCTTCGGGTGATCCTTCTCTCTCTGGAAAATCTTTGTTTTGGCTGGGTTGGGTGTAGGAGGAAGGTAATAGGATGGTGGAGTAGGAAGGAGGTTGGGGACATGCAGCCTAGCATTGGCAAGGAGAAGGCATGTCGTAGCAGAGAGAGAAAACGAGGAGAAATAAGGAGACGGAAGAAGGATTTTTGAGTTCATATGTAATGGTATTTGGTGGGTAATTTTGGAAACTTTCAGTGGTAAAGGATTATTTCATCTCAAAAAGTATAAAAACACTCTCATGTGGTTTTGGCTTATAGTTATCAAGACTTTAGCTTTTTTTCAGCATTTAAAAGTCATGCTTTGTTATGACTTTAGCTTTTTACTTTTAGTGATAAAAAGTTTAAACAAATTGGACCTAAATCGGTTTAGTCGCATGGAAGCGTGGGCAGCATCGCTAAATCCTTTCTAGGCCTGCTTACATTCACGTCCAAATTGAGCCTACATAGTTCTCACCTTAACATTTTGACAAAATTAGTTACTCCTTCTAGCCATGTATATACTGCTGTATTTCTTCTTAGCAGTAGACAAAAAGATATTGAAGATGACTAGATTATCTTTAATTATTATTACTAAGCACTATATTCAATGCATATATATAGATAATATAAAGTAAAGATGGATCTTTATTAAAAGTATACAGTGAATATCACATAAATTTTACATTAGAATATAAAATACACCATATATTTATAGAAAGACTATTAAGAAAATACGTCGATAGACTTAGACGGGGAGTACAATATGCAACGCTTAGTTGATTTTTTATCGTTCAAAACTTCAAACACACTGCAAAACGGTACACTCACCAGCCCACCATTTCCAAATCCCAGTCCGTTTTAAATCCACATATATAAGACGCTGGATTTTGATGCCGACTCAAACGTAAACAACGGTGCACGAAAGCGTTGTCAAACATTGCCGTCGTGCAACCCAACAACGCTAAGCCGTGAGAGTGTGCCGGGCGCGGACGGTTGGGAGGTGCAACGGCGACTACCGTTGCGACAGGATGCGGTACTGGCACGCGTGCGCCGCCGCGGCAGGACGAGAGAAGCGTTTCCAAGGCGCGCCGCGACCGCGCACGCGAAACGGTGTGCTACGCTGGCACACGACGTAGCGCGCACCATCACACATGGCGCTACGGCATGCAGCGCGGCTCCATATGGTGCGGCGCGCCGACGACACGTCTCATACACACACTTTCGCTCACCGCCGGATCTACTTCCTAGGCAGGATGGGTTACCGTACGTCTGAACACCCTCGACGACAAGCCACGGAGGTGCAACTCGCATGTTGCAAATGTAGTGAAAAAGAGACTTTTTTCGTGCAAATCTTTGTCTTCAATCATCGTGTGGTTAAATTTGCTAGCCACCTAAAATTTCGTTGCTCCGCCGCTGCTCTTGCTATTCCGCACCAGTCACTAACCACGCGCGGTGTGTTCTAGTGAACTGTTTACTTTTCTGGTCCTCTCCTTCATTTCGATTAGTTTTTTTTTACAAAAATAGCTTTTATATAGCTATTTTTATTTTTACAAAAATAGCTTCCTATACACCACAAAGGACCTTCCGGACTGTACACGTCAACAAGCCCATTGTGTTACAAGATTCGCAGCCACCCTCCATGCGAATAATGTGGAGCTTCAGTCATGGCACACCTCTTCCCACACCTCCACAGCTGGTACCCGCTTTCACACATGTAGTCCACAAAAGTCACCAACTCCTGTCGGTGCACACCCGCTCACGGTCCCTTGGCGCACTTCTCAGTTCTCTGAGTCTTCTCGATGTGAAAGTGCGTGTTGCCTTTCCTTTCGATGAAGAAGTAGGTTAGTTTTGTAAAAAAATTAAAGAAGCTTTTTTCAAAAAAAGAAGTGAAGGAGGGGCATACGAGTGAACAGTTCTGTTCTAGTCGGCACGAGGAAACGCGCGGCGTTGTTTTATACGGCGGCACACGGTCCGTGGCGATGCCTCGCGAAAACAGGGATTCTTGGTATTGGGCAGAGCAAGCCGAGAGCCCGAGCAAATGGGAAAGCGGCCGTGCGACCAGCCGAGCGAGGCCGCTTCTGGCCGGCCCATTTAGGCAATATCTCTTCTTCCCCGTAGGTTCTTCTTCTTTCTTTCTTTCTTTAGAAAATATCCCCCACAGTTTCCGTATAAGCGTATGTAGCATGTACTAGTATCATGTTGTCGTGCACAGCATTGCTCTACTGAAGTAAAAAATATGGTAGCTGGTGCCTTAATTTCTTACAGGAAACAAGAAATAAACAGAAGTTTTGCTGCCTTCTTAGGTCAATCTGCACCTGCGGATGGAGTTTCTGAACACAGACCGGGAGATCCAGGGGCGAACTCTCAAATGAAGTGGTCTTTCTTTGACAGTACTGGAAGGCTTTACTGCCATCTGAAATGAAGCAACCAGGGGGAGTTTCGCTGCTTATCTCAAGCATCGCGCAGGAAATGTGCTGTCGCCTTAGTTTTCTTGTTATTCTGGAGTCTGCCACCAATTGTTCCCTCCTCCCTCATACCCACCAAATTTAGGGCGAGGTGGTGCATAGATGCCTTAATCTAGGTTAAATCCATGACGGCAAGCAATGCTTTGCTTCGGCTTGACGACAACAGGTGGTGCTCTGGAATGCATGACAGCATTGCACGGGAGGTGGAATAATAGACATATTGATATTACTACGAGCGCAAAAACAACAGCATACGTCGTTGCTCGAGTGGCATGACACTCGTGCACAACATATGGTTAGTCTTGTATATACAAACATGTTAATGCCATGGGCCCTACAAATAGTGTATTTATTAGATACAAGCTCCCCTCTTATGCGGTTTTTTTTCTGTATCTAGTATATTGGTCTAAGTATGCAACGTGTATCTCATGCAAGATATAAACATTCTCTCTCGTCAGTGCCTTCCACTCATCACAGATATGATGTGGCATAGGTTTAATTACAAGCTAGAAGGACCGTTGAGAGTGCCCGTGTACCACTCAAGTTTTTTTAATCTTTGTCCTCTCCTTTTTATATGTGTAAGATACTCTTGGCTCTAATTTGTATTATCTTCTATTTTTAAAAAATATATTGGAACATTCCCACCACTAATAATGAATTGGCATGGAGGAAGGGCAGGAGAGACAGGAACAAAGAAGATTCGATGGCACAATGCTCACTGGCAGTGAGATGTCCATGTCACGGTCCATTTTGCTGGTTTAGTGGGGTTTGTTTCTTCACTTTTCTGCCCACTTTGCAAACAGGAGTTACAGGACACCAAAAAAAAGTTCATTATTTTCACACTCACCGGCTCACAGCTCCCGCTGAGTGTCAAAAGGCTTGAGACTTCAGAGCCTCTCCTTTTCCATTTTTGCGCTTACCCCGCCTTTTCCGAAACAAGCTCCGTCTCTCTTGCTTGATTCGGAGCAGCACCTAGCGTGGAAAAAAAAAGTCGATTATTCGACCTAACTTAGGAACCTTGAAAGGACATCGAATTGAAAACGCGGAAGCACACACCGATGCGTTGCCCAGTAACACTACCCAACATCTCAATAATAAGCTCTCATTTATTTCGGCTTAGATTTTTTAGATTTTAGCTTAAAGCTAGTTTTTTTTAATTTAACGAGCCTTTAAATTGTCTGTTTTTAAGTCAAGGCATGTTGTTTGGCATCCTGACTTTTTGATAGGTTGGATGGTGTAACTTATTACTGGAAAGTTTGAAATACCCTTTAAAATTGTAAGGACTTTTCTTATGTACTGATTTATCTAATATAAATGGTTCATATTTTTTTCATTGAATATCATATTGAAAAACATAGATTAATCTTGATATCAAACTTCATTCTGAGCATAATTATTTATCAACTTGAAACTCTTACTATGTGGCAATTTTGAACTCTTATCAGACTGAAAATAGCATAACAATTCTGAACTCTCGTCAAACTAAATAAAAACATATATTGAGGGGCTCGATGAGGTGAATCTGGTTGCCTTTTGCCGCGCCAGATCCAGTCGCCTCCAGCCGCCTCCCGTCGTTTCACCCTTGGTCCAGCCGCCTCCATCTGCTGTGCTACGACCGGATCCATTCATCTCCACTTGCACCATGATCGGACCCTGTAGCCTTCCACCGCTCCAAGTTCATGTTTTGACTACCTCAACCTGTGTCGCGCCGGATCCGGGTCGGTGGAGGAGGAAGGTAGCTGGGGATGGTGGAGTAGGAAGGAGGTTGGGGACGGCAGAGACCGGAGCGGCGGCAGGAGAAGGCATGTCGTGCAAGAGAGAGAGAAGACGAGGAGAAATAAGGAGACGGAAGAAGGATTTTTGAGTTCATATGTAATGGTATTTGGTGGGTAATTTTGGAAACTTTCAGTGGTAAAGGATTATTTCATCTCAAAAAAGTATAAAAAAACACCTCTCATGTGGTTTTTGGCTTATAGTTATACAGAGACTTTAGGCTTTTTTTCAGCCCAGCTTAAAAGTCAGTCGTTTGTTATGACTTTAGCTTTTTTACTTTTAAGCCGATAAAAAAGCCGAAACAAATTGGACCTAAACGGTTTACGGCATGGGCAACGCGTTGGGCAGCATCCCAAGCTAAATCCCTTTCTAGGCCTGCTTACATTCACGTCCAAATTGAGCCTACATAGTTCTCACCTTAACATTTTGACAAAATTAGTTACTCCTTCTAGCCATGTATATACGGCGTATTTCTTCTTAGCACGTAGACAAAAAGATATTGAAGATGACTAGATTATCTTTAATTATTATTACTAAGCACTATATTCAATGCATATATATAGATAATATAAAGTAAAGATGGATCTTTATTAAAAGTATACAGTGAATATCACATAAATTTTACATTAGAATATAAAATACACCATATATTTATAGAGAAGACTATTAAGAAAATACGTCGTATAGACTTAGACGGGGGAGTACAATATGCAACGCTTAGTTGATTTTTTATCGTTCAAAACTTCAAACACACTGCAAAACGGTACACTCACCAGCCCACCATTTCCAAATCCCAGTCCGTTTTAAATCCACATATATATAAGACGCTGGATTTTGATGCCGACTCAAACGTAAACAACGGTGCACGAAAGCGTTGTCAAACATTGCCGTCGTGCCAACCCAACAACGGCTAAGCCGTGAGGTGTGTGCCGGGCGCGGACGGTTGGGAGGTGCAACGGCGACTACCGTTGCGACAGGATGCGGTACTGGCACGCGTGCGCCGCCGCGGCAGCGACGAGAGAAGCGTGTCCAAGGCGCGCCGCGACCGCGCACGCGAACGGCGTGCTACACCGGCACACGACGTAGCGCGCACCATCACACATGGCGCTACGGCATGCAGCGCGGCTCCATATGGTGCGGCGCGCCGACGACACGTCTCATACACACACTTTCGCTCACCGCCGGATCTACTTCCTAGGCAGGATGGGTTACCGTCTGAACACCCTCGACGACAAGCCACGGAGGTGCAACTCGCATGTTGCAAATGTTGTGAAAATGAGATTTTTTTTCTTGCAAATCTTTGTCTTTAATCATCGTGTCGTGTGGTTAAATTTGCTAGCCACCTAAAATTTCGTTGCTCCGCCGCTGCTCTTGCTATCCCGCACCGGTCACTAACCACGCGCAGTGTGTTCTAGTGAACTGTTTACTTTTCTGGTCCTCTCCTTCATTTCTTGTTTTTTTTTTACAAAAATAGCTTTTTTATATAGCTATTTTTTATTTTTACAAAAATAGCTTCCTATACACCACAAAAGGGACCTTCCGGACCGTACCACGACAGGCCCATTGTGTTACAGTACCGCAGAAGCCACCCTCCCGCGCATAATGTGGGAGCTTCCGTACATGGCACACCTCTTCCCACACCTCCACAGCGTGGTACCCCTGCTTTCACACATGTAGTCCACAACAAGTCACCAGCTCCTGCGCTGGTGCACACCCGCTTCCCACGGTCCCTTGGCGCAGCTTCTCAGGCTCCTGCGGTCTCCTGATGTAGAAAGTGCCAGGTGTTGCCCCTTTCCTTTTCGCATGAAGAAGTAGGTTAGTTTTGTAAAAAAAATTAAAGGAAGCTTTTTTTAAAAAAAAAGAAAGTGAAGGAGGGGCATACGAGTGAACAGTTCTGTTCTAGTCGGCACGAGGAAACGCGCGGCGTTGTTTTATACGGCGGCACACGGTCCGTGGCGATGCCTCGCGAAAAACAGGGGATTCTTGGTATTGGGCAGAGCAAGCCGAGAGCCCGAGCAAATGGGAAAGCGGGCCGTGCGACCAGCCGAGCGAGGCCGCTTCTGGCCGGCCCATTTAGGCAATATCTCTTCTTCCCCGTAGGTTCTTCTTCTTTCTTTCTTTCTTTTAGAAAATATCCCTCCCCACAGTTTCCGTATAAGCGTATGTAGCATGTACTAGTATCATGTTGTCGTGCACAGCATTGCTCTACTGAAGTAAAAAAATATGGTAGCTGGTGCCTTAATTTCTTACAGGAAACAAGAAATAAACGAAGTTTTTGCTGCCTTCTTAGGTCAATCTGCACCTGCGGGATGGAGTTTCTGAACACAGACCGGGAGATCCAGGGAGGCGAACTCTCAAATGAAGTGGTCTTTTCTTTGCAGTACTGGAAGGCTTTACTGCCATCTGAAATGAAGCAACCAGGGGGAGTTTCGCTGCTTATCTCAAGCATCGCGCAGGAAATGTGCTGTCGCCTTAGTTTTCTTGTTATTCTGGAGTCTCGGCTGTTAACCAAACGTGGCCCATGTAAATTATAGAAATGGTTCATTCCCTCTTCTCCCCCTTCAATTTTTCGAAAGAATCCTGTGTACTAGTTAGTAATGTTGAATGCTAGTGCAAGCAGCAGGCAGTATGGTCCCTCAGGTTAATTGATCATATGCATGTAATCGAAGCGATTCATATCATCATATGCATGTAACTGAAGCCGACGCTCTGCGTTTTGTCGATCTGCCGACAGTATAAATATGTCGATGCCGTTCAGCCAAATGTGATACACAAGATAAGAAAAGTAGTATACACATGAAAGTACTCTCTTTTCTTTAATCATCACAAGAGAACTATATTAGTGAAAGGTAGAGAGGAGAGAACACTGATATACAAGTGCGTAGCATATCTTATTATGGGTTTATGCTTCTGCATATGTAAAGATTGCTTTACGGTTGAATCGAATTGTGCTAAACGATTGAACGGCCAAGCTCTTCGGTCTAAAAAAGGGTCTTTCTTAAAGTACTAAAAATGCATGATTGTTTAATCGCAGGACGTTTAACGCAGCCGTTTAACTGGGGCCACTGGGCTAGCTTGCGTGCTGGGGCGCCAAAATTTATGCACAGGATAAAGGATTCAAGCATTGTCTGTAGTCTGCAGCTCAACCCTCGTAATCTAGATGAATGAGCAACACGTAAAGAAAAACGAAATATGGTTTGCTACTTTGCTTCCAAGAGCAATTTTGTCTGAAATGTTTATCGTTTCTCAAGTGGATTCTCGCAGAGACAAATTTTGTTGGACACGATCTCCAGTCTAGCAATTAATCGCTCAGCTTACCACCAGTCACTACGGGGAACCAAGCAACAGCCATTGATACTTGGGCGACGTCTATAACTGTCGAGATCAGTGATCACAATCGTACATTACAATCCAACTAAGAAAAGTTCCAAAAATTCTAAAAAAAATCATGGATGTACATCTCATCTTACCCCATCTACATATAAAATTTCATGATCAAATTCATCCTATGCACCTCAAATTTGTCTTTTTTGTAACTTCTAGTATAGGACGAATTTGATCATGAAATTTTATATGTTGATGGGGTAAGATGAGATGTACATCCATAATTTTTTTCAAAATTTTTTGAAACTTTTCTTAGTTGGATTGCACGGTGATTGCACGGAAACCCTGATTGCACAGCAGTCGTTGCCTGCATCACGACCAGCAAAAGCAGCAAGGCAGAAACAGGCAGCATGATATGATATGTTCGTGCATGTTCTTTTACAAAGGTTCAGAATAGTGGCTTCAGGCTAGCGGCGATCGCTGAGGGTAATCCATCCTCTCATGAATGCACATTCTTGATCATGCATGCACATTCTAATTCATCTGAGTGCAACTTACAAATCCTTCTACGGCTTCATTATTTGACCTTTCCAGTTCTGGGCAACAAATTGAAAGATGCACTCGCCACATCATAATTGCTTATACGCTTAACCAAATGGAAACTGTAAAGATGCCAAAATTTTTTGGTGGTGGTTAGTAATGATCCCTTCGAATCAGCAAATCATTTGCACAAAAAGACGAGTTAACTAGAGCAGCATTTTAGTTTCAATTGCATGGAAAGGATTGCGTGTGGTACATGTCAAGATCAGGAAAAAAACATCAAGAACAAGCTAAAAATCACTACCAGTTGCAAGATTTCCTAGTGAACTCTCGAAGTTAAACTGGTACCAAGGTAGTGCTGATTTATACCGAGATTCAGAATTTGGTAGACTACTGATTTGCAAAGAAAGTGCACATCAAGGCTGCTTTCGTTCTTTCACAAAAAGCGGATAGTGTTTCACAGAACTATTTCAGAAATTTTTTCATTATTTTCCACTAAAAACAAGTCAAAATTGTAGGCTAACTTCGGTTTTAGGGTAAAATGCAATCCTAAGAGGTATCATCCAATGCCAACTGAAACCAACACCTGTTGTCCTACTAAAATCTGATCAGAAACAGCTCATGTAACACTTGCACATTTCTACAATACGCTACCATAATATCCACAATGCGCAAGATATATCGTTGTGTTTGGGGAATAAGAAGCTCGTTGTTTTAGCAAAATATCTTTTCTGGACAATGCCATACAAGGAGAACAGACTGCCAGAAAAATAACTGAAGATCGATACAGTCAACTGGTATATTAAAATCATGCATGCACACATAGCCGATACTAAACTGTAGGTAGCAACTAGCAAGTGAGCTACTTTCGACAGATCCCAAAAATGTACACATACGATATGATAGCAAGCTGGATGGATAGCTCAACAATATTATAAAAGCGCATTGTACCTTCAAAGAAAATAAAATTTACACATTCAATATTAGTTTTACTCTGTTTTTTTCATTTATTTATCCCAGCTATATTTCGTTGCACTATATTAACATAACTGAATACAGGATAAAAAATAACTTATACAACTAGATTACTTGAATGTTGTACTTCAAAAGTTTAACTTGCGCTTATTCACTTACCATCCACTAGGTTTTATGACAAAGATTAGTTGACATGCATGCATTTTGCATTTCCATCCTAACATTTTAATTAAAAACTTTCTTCTCCTTTCTGGTTTCTATATATATTTGCACAAAAGATCCTAAATGACGGTTGATGCAGAGAACAATAATACACTACAACTAGCATTAGTGTCATCAAAGTCATTCAAATAAATTTCTCACACCTAATTATTATAGATAATGAGCAAAAAAATAGAACACTAGGGGACAAATTAAAATTTTTGACGGGTGAAAGATCAAAATATATAAAGGAGATTTTCCATTTTTGCCAGACAAAGTGATGGACTTGAACCTAACAATTAATAAATGCGATTTTTAAAAAAAAAGGAAGAAGAAGAATAGAAGCAGTATTAGTTGCATAGGAACAACAAGAGATAAGGTATGCACATAATGGATCCTTAATCAAATGATTGTGATTTTCACAACTGTAGACCTAGAAAATACAACAACAAAAAAAATTGTGCACGTGCTAACTTAGAAGTGCCATATGTGTAAGCTTATAAATTATAATGTATAGTTAAAGTAGTGTGCACACTTCTTACATGTTAAACGCATTCATATATTTATAAAATAATTTGATTGAAATATCATAAGTTAATGAAAAGAACCGGTATATTTTAACAAATGATCAAACAATAAATTGGATTATGAACTTACTCTTTCTTAAAGAACTGCATATATTTAATCTTTTACTCATAAAAAGGAGTTGGCGGTTCTAACACCCTCTCACCTCCTCTCCTCACTTCAAAAGATATTTTGTGGATGGATATGTGTTGGGATAAGAATTCGGAATAGAATCCGATTCAATTAGAGATAGATTAGAAAGTTAGAGATAGAGTTCGATTGTATTATGATTGCATTCTTGCTATAAATAAAGGGTGTGAGATTCAATAGGATACACACAAATCTTTCAATTCTACATGGTTTCAGAGCTAGGGTTAGAGCACGTGCTGGGATCTTCGATCTATAGTGCCACTTCTGTCGCCCAAAGGCTCCTCTCCACGCGCGGTCAGTGACTGATCGTCCATGGTCTAACGTCGCCCGGCTGCACCGCCACATTGGCTCCTCGGGCCCCTGTTGCCCAACTTTGCCGCTCCCTAGACCCAGCCTTTCCCGTCACAAGTTCACCACAACTAGTCGTCAGCCCCATCGCTTCTTGCTCTCGGTGTCGCCCACCATCCTGCTCGATTCGACGCTGGCCCTACCATCCCGCTCGATTCGACACCGGCCCCACCATCCCTTCGTCTACACTGCAGTTAGGTCCTCGATGTTTTTGTCCTCCTTTTACTACACCGAGCTCGCCATAGAGATCCCCTCAACAAGAGCCTCAAGCGATGAGATCAGCGAAGCGATAAGGTTGAGAGAAGGAAAGCAAATAAGAAAGAAAAGAGAGAGAAAGAAAAAAAAGAAAGAAAAGAGGGAGAAAAGGAAAAAAAAAAGGGAAAAAGAGGTAACACTAAAAGAATTCTTTTTCCTATTTTTTATGTGTATCAAGGTGTCACGTTTGTGTTGCATTGGCATTTGTGATAACCCAGCGGGTTATCAGTTAATTAAAAACAATAAAATAGTAATTAATCAATAAAAATGTGATTAGGCAAGAAAATAAAGTGTAAGGTTTAAGAGAATGCCGTCAGCCCCGCAGCGAAGGTATCGCTCATCAAGGTGCTTGACCTGTCTGGAGACCAGATAGGCACCTCTCGCTAGTTCGAGTTCATCATTCGGTTCTTTATATCTTACTTGATACGGTTCTGAGTACCGTTTGTGTTTTGAGTGAGTTATGATTGTAGAACCCTTAGGGCAAATAGCCAACAGTAGAACCCCAAGGGCAAGGGATGTAAAATGGCAAGCAGAAAGTGAATAAAAGGGAGCCAATGCATTGCCAGCCGAGTAAGCCAACCAGCATCCAGCTCATTCTCTGCAATCACCACACACATACCAAAATAGCCAAGCACCACCAAGAGCCAGCCTTCTCTTTTCCCCAAGAACACCAGAGCATCCAAAGCAAGAAGAACAAGGGGAGGCCACCAGAAGAAGAAGGTGGAGGTTCAGACAGCATCCAGAAGAAGGTGGGGGATCTCCAGAAGAAGAAGGTGAAGAGCTCCCAGAAGAGAAGCAAAGGTGGTGGCATCCAGAAGTAGGAGGCCAAGCCAAGCCATTGCAACATCTCCTTCACCCTCAACTTTACCGGCGTGGCTAGGCGATGGGGTAGGGTAGAGGATAGATCGGGCTATATCCTCGCGGTCTCAGCAAGTTGGGTAACCTTAGGGGCCATGAGTATGTCTAGGCTTCTCCTCACGCTCTCTCAGTGCGTAGGTAAAGCCAGTGTCGCCACTCATCGCCATCATCCAGAGCCACCCCAACCGATCATCATCATAGACCACCCATTTAAGCATTAACCAGTAACATCAAGTAAAATGTGACCAAATATCAAAAAAGGGTAGGAACCCTAGATAGCATCAGTGGAGTTGGAGTAGAGCAGAGGCCGACCAAGGCCGCCATAGGGCGTGTGGGTGCGGCCAGGCTGTCCCAAGTCTCGGTCGGGATGTGGTCGGCCACAGCCACAGCCAGCCAGAGCTAAGGTCAGGCTTGAGCCAAGGGAAGCGAGGTAGATGAGGGCTTGAGCCAAGAACCAAGGAGCCCGCCAGGTAGATGAGGCAGGTTTGGCCGGGAGAGGAGGAAGAGCAAGAGTAGAGCCGGATGGAGCAAGGGTTGGGCCCAGCGGCAGGAAAGAGAGAGGAGAAGGAGCAGCCGGCCACATGATACAAAGGCCAGAGAAAAGAGAGGCAGGGAGAGGTGAAGAAGAAAGAAAGGAAAAAGGGAGTTTGGGGAAAGTCTAGGAATTGAGACCACGTTGATTTTTTAATCAAATTGTGGATTGCGTAAAAATCAATAATGTGTACTAATTAATATTGTGCCAAGATAAAACATGAACGACAGATTAGAAAATTGGTTGGGCACAAAATTAAGTGAATAAACCTTAAAGTGCCCTAATTGATGTCTTCTGCTTTCAAGGCTCGACATGAACCGTCCTGCCAACTAGAACCAACCTTTGGGCAAGGCCGAACCTTCAAGTTTTATTCCAGGCAAGATCCCTTAAGCATTTTTCTTAAATGCATTCAATGTTTTAGTATATCTATCAATATCATCACTGCATCAAAACTCTATTTACAAACTAAGATGTTAAAGTGGTTTTGGAGGAAAAGAGTGTTGTGAATGAAATGATGATGTGGGTTGGAGATGGTGGATCTATTGTGTAGATGTCCACGAATGGAGTCGTGGATATGTATTAGTATTATTTATAGGGAAGCAGATTCTTCGTCAGATGGCAGAGTGTCGTTGAGGCATCGCCGTGTGCCCCCGCCAGCTGGGCCCACGCGGCAGTACCTCATCGGCACTTTGCCATAATGGCAGACGATCCATGTCCTATTTATAGTGGGTAGAGGGTGCCAAGAAAAGCAGAAGTTGCTTATGCCAATAGGGCCCTCTACATAGGCTATATTATAAGATCAAACACCTATACTCGGGCAATGAGCCATATTTTAGTACCAACCATTGCGAGATAAATCGCTATCAGTAAAGGTTGTCCTATGAAAGTATTATGATCTCCATAATAGGTAAGTGAATTATAGTCGAGCTCGGAAATGCCGGTATAACCCAAGGGGACTGTGAAATTGAATGTGTTGAGGACGATATATTTGAAGCCCAAATGCGTACTGCCGGAGGTGCCAGAATACTACTGTATCTGCGAATCGTGGGATGACCTAGTTGAGGCTCCCGCTCGAGTACAGGGTTGGAGATCTAATACCAGATTAGCGATAAACGTTCTGGAGCCTTACAGGATGGGGCCGTTACAGGTAAAGTGATACGAACCTATGTAGGGTTAAAATCTTGAATTCAAGCATGTCTCCTGGATTGGAGGCTACGGAAGCTAAGTTTGCCTCATATACGAGTGCTAGTAGTGGATTTCAAAATTTAAAATATTCAACCCTTAAAAAAAACCAAAACTAATGCTTGCTAAGTACTCTGTACTAACTCTTGTGTTTCTAATACTTGCTAAGTACTCTGTACTAACTCTTGTGTTTCCCCCCTTTTCTAGAAGGAGATTCTGATGGATCGTTGTATTAGGCCTGCGATGAAGCCCATTCTCAGGAGCAGTACCAGGGTAAGGTTATCAGGAGAATCACTCCGAGGGTTATTACTACTCCAACCACTAGGAGGGATACGAGTAGGTATAGGCCTTATTAACAGTCTAGGAAGTAATTAGGGTAATATATGTAGTAGTGTTATCTTTTGCTGTACAAGGGATGTAAGTTCAAGCCTCATTAGTTTTGCTGATTGGTTTAATATTAATGTTTAATCCTTGTTTAATGACAAATCTAATCATTATGAGACTAATATATTTAATTGAGCTACATTCTTATTAGTCTTAAATTTGGATGGAAAATGGAAAACCAAAGGTATGTATTTGTATTCACTCTATTGTCTTAATACATACTTAGGATTCAAATTAAAAGATGAACTCTTCCATCGCCTTAGTCTAAATATGTGCATTATGTTTCCAAATCTATATATACATGAATACACACATCTAAGGAGAGTTGATAATTTAACTTAATGTTTCAATTGTATTGATCCATGTCCTCTTGCCATATAATATAAAGGATCAAGACTTTGAAATAATCTTTTGAGTATATGTAACTTGAATAGTCGTAGTATACTCATGCTAATATAGGACAAACTTGTATACAATCTAAGATTGATTGTGTGCATAATGATTCCATGTTCAATTAGTTATATGCACATACTTAATAGAGTTTGTTCTATAGTTGATGGTCTAAATGTATTGATCCATTTCCATAACTCAAACATATTTGGATTATTACTTATCATCATATTGAGTATATAAAACTTGTGTAGTTATATATACTTATATCAATTTAAATTGAGTTCGGTTGTCTTTCAATCAATGAAAGAACATTTCATCATGTGTTGATGGTGTCTCATTGTTGATTAAGGATAAGTGGAAAGTTCTTGAGTATAATGAAGCATTAGTTGCATCAAACTACTAAAGACACATTTAATTATTCAAATTGATTTGGGTTGTGCTCAATCGATCTTAGAGGCATCCATTATGTGTTAATGGAGTGCAAGTGACGATTGAGACAACCGTGTTTGTTGGACTAGCGATCTTCAATGAGTTGTGAAGTAGAGTGAGTCCAAGAAAATGAAAAATCAGGAACGAGAAGTCATGTGTTGATAAGCTTCAAGAGGAAATCCTGAAGTGAAGAGAAGGGCTAGAGAAGGTTCATCACGTGTTGATGAATAAGAAGAAGATTCGATCCTGAAGAAAGATTAAAAATCATAAAACCTCCAAGCGGATCGCTAGAGGCAAAGGTATAACTAGCTAGGGCTAAGGATATGTTCCTAGTCTTTTACCGGTCTCGGTGTTTGGATGGAAGATTGGATTGCTAGTTAGGTGTCGTACTATTAAGAGTGGTTGAGTCTTTTAGCTTGAGTTTCACCATGTGTTGATGAACTCAATCCGGTTCACTCTAACTCACTCTCTTGGTTGAATTTTGCATGAGCTAAGTATTTGCATGTGTTGCAAATAAAGGTGCTCATGCTTGCATCTTATTTGAATCTTATCGATTTATTTTTACATGAAGCTATGGTCTTGCATGTGTTGCAAAAGGAGAGCTCATGCAAATTGATTTGAATAGTTGTTTGCATGGTGTTAGAGATTTGTATGTGTTGCAAATAGAGAGCTCGTGCTTTGGTGTTTTAAACTTTTAATTGGATCATGTGTTGATCATCACAAGGCTAAGCTTGGTTTGTGCTTTGAGTCTGCAAAATGTGTTATTGCAAAATATTATTTTTGCAAAATATTGATGTTTATGCTTCTTATCTTAGAGCATGAGATAAGCATTTGCAAATGTGTTTTGCAATATGTTGGGATCATGTGTTGATCATCTTATGGCTCAAGATGTGCTTTTAAGTGGTTGGATTTATCACTTGCAAATGTGTTTTGCAAATAAGCTAGAAGTTATGGGTTTCGATCCTAGAGCATGTGTTGGCATTTGCAAATGTATTTTGCAAAGTGTTTGGGATCATGTGTTGATCCTTACATGGATAAGAGGATTGATTTTATAGGTTCTCGGTTTATTTGCGAATGTGTTTTGCAAATAAGTTAGAGTTTAATGCAATTCTTTAGAGATGTGAATTGAGTTTGCAAATTGTTTGATCATATGTTGATCATCACATGGATCAAAGAATCAATTATTATTGATGGTTGATTTGAAAAGAAAAAATTTATGTGTGAAAATTTGATTTTATCTGGAAATCCGACAGTATCACAGGTATAAAGCCAGTACTACCGCTGGTTTGGTAGTACTGCTATTTTGGAGCTCGGACTACCGGAGGTCGGTAGTACCGCACGTGCCGCCGATTGTTATTTTTCAGAAGAGCGCATTTTCTTGGTTTTTGAAGGCTAGAACTACCACCGGCCAATGGGCGATACTATTGGAGGTGCGGTAGTACCAGGTCCAAGCCACCAGTAGTTATTTTCCAAAGAGGCTACTATAGAGGTGACTTGAGATCGACAGTACCGCTTATGGAGGCCGGTACTACCGCTTGAATGATACTACCAGGCTTTTGCCTACGGTAGTATCGAGTTTCTGTGCAACGGCTAGATTTTGAGTCGTTACCCTAGAAGCCAGTACTACCTGCCCCAGTTGGGTAGTAGTATCGGGATTTGCTGTTTTTGCCCAATCTTGCCCCCAACGGCTAGTTTTCGTGTGGGGGGCTATAAAAGGATGCCTAGGGCTGGCATTTGGGCTTGCTAACTTTGGAGAGAGTTTGTGGGAGTTGGTTGTATGTGTTGCACTCTTCCAATTGATTTTTGAGCTAAGAGTGAGCTATAATTGCATAAGTTGCAATATAATTAGGAAATAGATTGAGAGCCTCTTGTGCATGTGTTACACTTGAGGAGGATGCTAGTGCATGTGTTGCACTTAGGAGGTCACAGGAGTGCATGTGTTGCACTAGGTGAAGTTCAAGAGAAAGGGCTTGGCTTGTTACTTTTGGTGTTTGTCGATACCTAGACGGCGTGTAAAGGCGTTGTGCGCGGGAGCTCAACGGAGGTTGTGAGAAGCCCCGGCAAAGTTGTGTTCGGTGCTCGCCTACCCGGGGGGAAAGAGCAACCACTACTGGATTCGAAGTGGGTGCTCAATTCGTGGAGCCGGTCCAATTCGTTTGTGCTAACCTCAATGTGGATTAGAAGAGATCAGCAAGTCTCCGAACACCACGGTACAAAGTATTGTCTCTTTGTGTATGCTTGCAATTCTATATTTACATTGTTGCAATTTGCATTCCTAGAATCAAATTGCTTACTTGTCTTTAGAATTGCAATTTATTGTTAGACATAATTAGTTAGTGCACATAGTGAGTCTAGTTGATTTAGGCTTTAATTGTCAAAATCATAGAGTCTATCGCTTCCGCATTAATTATTGGTAAGGTTTTGGCATAAGGGTAATTGAGGGTGAATTTAATTGTAGAGATTCGTATAAGTAATTTTTAGAAGCCGCCTATTCACCCTCCTCTAGTCGTCATCCTCGTCATAGTTGTCACGGCGTCGCCTAGGCGACGCCTAGTTGTCGCGACGGCCAGAGGTGGACGCCAGGCAGCTTCGCCTCGATCGATCGGAGGAGGCTAGCGAGGCCACCATGGACAGAGAAGCGAGGCGAGCGACGCCGACGACAAGCAACCCTCGGCCTCGGGCGGTGACGGAGCGAGGGGCTTGTGCGGCAACGGAGGAGGGCGAGCACGTCAAGCCGGCGAGGGCGGCGACGGAGGAGGCGAGGGCTCAACGGAGCAGGGGAGGTCGGCTCGGGCAGGCAAGTGAACAGAGGAGGCGAGGCGTGGCGGCAGGTGGCATAACGACGGAGGAGGCGAGGCGCATGGCGAGGCGGGGCGGCGATGGAGGAGGCGAGGGGGCAACGGCGAAGGCGCTCCTGTGTAGAGAGCAGAGGTGGCGAGGAGGCCTCCCTCCCGTGCTGTACTAGGGCAACAGAGGATATATGGTCTGTTGGGCTCGAGTTAATAGTGGTCTATTAACTTTGTCTCTTAACTTTTTCTTCTCTTCTCTTTTTATTTTCTCTGACATATATATATATAGATAGATTATAGCTCTTAACTTTGTCTAATCATATGAGATATTATTTATTATTTTTATCGTCTAATCATCGCCTAGGCGGGCGCCTAGGCGTCCAGGCAGTCCGGGCTCGCCGCGCCTAGCCGGACCGCCGTGGCAACTATGATCCTCGTCCTCAGAAGCGGTATCAGAGCTTGGTCTCTCATTTTATTAGACTTAACCATCTAGAGAGTAAAGAATGGCGACTAGCGGATTAGTGCACTACACTGATTCACAAATATTTGATGGCTCAAATTATGCTTCATGGAAAATATTTATAATTTCTCATTTTAAATCCATGAATCCCCAAATATGGTGGATCGTAGATGTGGGCTTTTCACTTCGAATAAACGAAGTTGCTCCAACTAAAGGAGAAGAAAAATGCCTACAACTCGACGCTCAAGCTACTAATACTTTATTTAGTTTTATGAGAATAGATGTCTTTAATACAATTTGCAATCTCAAGAACGCCCAT
Organism: Guadua angustifolia; assembly: GCA_036346375.1. Taxonomy (NCBI): domain Eukaryota; kingdom Viridiplantae; phylum Streptophyta; class Magnoliopsida; order Poales; family Poaceae; genus Guadua; species Guadua angustifolia. The sequence continues at coordinate 9,858,025 of CM070500.1, read as the reverse complement.
GAAATGTGGATCAAGCTTCAAGAACTAATTGAATTATCCACGTCAACAAACAATGATTGCATTGAGGAATGGACATCGGTAGAAGAAACCTCCACTTCTACCTCAAGTGATCAAGAAACCTCAACCTCTGCCTCAAGTGATGACAAGCATAAAATTCTATCTTCAACTACTCGTTGCTTCATGGCTAAAGGTAAAATTGAGGTAAGCAATAGCGACGATGATGAGCTCTCTTATGATGATCTAATGAATATGCTGGAGAAGCTCAATGAGTATCTTGGGATGATGAGCCCTCTTATGATGATCTAATGAATATGCTGGAGAAGCTCAATGAGTATCTTGGGAGAGAAAAATACAAATATAAGATTTTGAAGCTTGAGCACGACTCACTTCAAAATAATTAGAATGTGCTCAAAAGTGAGCATGAGTCTCTTTTCCTCAAGAAAATAATTATAATGCGATTTAATTGATGAAATGCCATTCTTAAATGTTAATTCAAACATTTTATATAAAATAGAAATGTCCACCTCTTGCAATGATTCAATTGATATACCTTGTTGCTCTAATTCAATTGCTACTACTTCCTCTATGCAATGTGAGACTAACCTTGTAGAGGAAAATAAAGAGCTCAAGGCTCGAGTCTTTAAATTGAAAAATGACTTGAAGAAGTGCTACAAAGGAAAAACCACCCTCGACGACATTCTAAGCAATCAACGAAAGTTGGTTGACAAGAGAGGGATCGACTACGTCTCCAAGAGGGAGAAAAATATGAAGGGCCACTACGCCTCGGCGCATCCTTATCAAGTGGATTTCAAGCCACAATTATCAATCGTGAGGCAAACCGGCAAGGAGCAAGTCAAAAAGGTCAAGAGAGGGCCAAATAGCGTGACATGCTTCAATTGCCGGGAAAGAGGACATTTCGGTAAGGATTATTCCAAAGGTATCACTCCTAAGCCTATTATCTATAATGATCATTATTTGCTTAGGAAGGACAAAAATGGCAATGTGTTTGCTAAGTTTGTAAATTCACCTAAGTCTATGCAAAATAATGATATTCATTTTCTTAGGAGAAATAAATCTAGAAATGTGTTTGCTCAAAATGTTAAATTTCCTATGACCAAGAAAAATCATGTGTTTAGGAAAAATAACAATAGCAAACCATTTGCTAGATATGCTAGATCCTCTAAGCCCTTGCATTATGTCTATTATGTACTTAAGAAGGATCAAGCTAGAAATAAGATTGAGAACTTTGCTAGACCTCCTAAGCCTCCTCAATTAAACTCCAATAAATTGCTTAGGACGAATAATAATCGCAAACCCATTGCTAGTCGTATTAATTCACTCAATACTATTCATGTTAGGGCCATTTGGGTCCCTAAATCTATTGTAACTAGCATTGGAGGATCCAATCAAAATTAGCTACCCACAAGTGACTAAAAGAATATTAGGTACTTAGAGATGCATTAGACGTTTGACTTCTTCAAAAGGAAAGACTCCATCATTTGCAAAATAAAACCAAGCACGAAGATGATCACTCAAATCTTAAGCCAATGCCATCTCGGCTAACAAGTATTTAAATTGATAGCTTTAGCTTATAGCCTTGTGTAGGTTATATTGCATTATTTATGAAAATTAATTTAAATTGCTTATTCATGTTCTTACTCATGCTTATTAGTTGTATTGATTGCAACCTTGAGCAAGTTTGGGTAGTGGCACATTAAGGGGAAAGTGCTAAACCATAATCATGTATATCACATCCCTATGTGTGCCTATATTTATATAAATGCTAATATATTTTCAAAATCAAACCATTTAGCCAAAGTGAAAATTCTTACTAACTACTATTAATCTTGTGAAAAACTAGTTGAAAAATATATACAAATGCTTTCAAAAGATTTTCCAAGAGTTTTGTCTTCATAAAAACTAATTCAAAAAGGAAAATGAGTTTCAACTCCAAAAACTAGTTACTAGTATCTTGTTTTGGATTTAAATTTATAATTTATATAGAATAAAGTGTAAAATATTTTTGAAAATAGTTTCAAAATGAAAACCCTAGAGTTGGTCATTCTTAACAATTCTTGTGCTAAAAGATTTTCAAAAGACCAACCTAGAAAAGGTTATTTGATTTTCAAACTCACCAAAAATTATATGTGACCCATAATGATCATATTCTAGCACTTAGTGAGTTTCTCCTTTTGGACCGAATCTTGTGTAGCATTTTGGTTCAAAATGGTAGAAGAACTAACAAGATAGGGGAGAAACAACATCTATCGTCAGTTTTATCAGAAGAACCACAACCTAAACAACCAGCTAGTCCAATTGATTCAATCCCAATCCCAAATCTCTCCTCAAGTCTCTTTCCATCAAGTTACTTGTCTCCCCTTGGGGCAAGTGATAATGTTCTCTCTAACTCCTCTCATTTAAAGTTACCTCTTGCACAACATAGGACAGTTAGATCCAATGTTGGAGAGCCACCGCCGCAGTATGGCTTTGAGCATGATATTGCAAATTTCATCTCATTCTCCCATATCTCTCATGCATACAAAGCATTCATTACATCTCTTCAGACAGTGCCTATTCCAAAGGATTGGCGAGTTGCTGAGCAGGATCCCAAATGAAAAGATGCTATAAAAGAAGAGCTTGGTGCGCTTCTGAAGAACAAGACATGTGATTTTGTTCCACTTTCGACAAGATTGAAAGCAGTGGATTGCAAATGGGTCTTTACAGTGAAACAAACTCCTGAAGGTAAGGTGGATAGATACAAGGCAAGGTTGGTTGCAAAAAGTTACAATCGGACATGGAATAGACTATGATGATACTTTTGCACCAGTGGCAAAGATGAGAGCAGTAAGAACATTGATTTCTTGTGCTGTTATTTTTGGTGGCCTCTTCATTAGTTGGATGTGAAGAATGTATTTCTCTATGGAGATTTACAAGAGGGGGTATATATAGAGATACCTCCTGACTTTGAGAATAAGCAAACCCTCAAGAAGGTGTAAGCTTAAAAAATCTTTATATGACCTAAAATAGTCTCCACGAGCATGGTTTAATAAATGTGTGGTTTATGGCATAAGCTATTATCAATGTAATTGGGACCATACGGTATTTTACAAATATAGAGGATCACATATCACCATACTAGCAATATATGTTGATAATATTGTAATAACCGGAGATGATAGTGAAGAAATCAAGTGTCTGAAGGAGAGATTAGAAGGAGCATTTGAGGTGAAGGATCTTGAATCTCTTCGATACTTCCTTGGAATTGAGATTGCTCAATCTCCGAAAGGGATAGTTCTTTCTCAAAGGAAGTATGTTTTTGATCTGTTAGTAGAAACATGAATGCTTGGATGTTGTCCTATTGGTTCACCTATTGATAAGAATCACAAACTCTGTACTGAGTCTAGTGATCCAGTTGACAAGGAAGCTTATCAAAGACTAGTTGGGCGTCTCATCTACTTGTACCACACAAGACCTAATATTTTATATACAATAAGTGTGGTAAGTCGATATATGCATAATCTTAGAACATGATATATGGATGATGTCTTTTGAATTCTACAATATTTGAAAAGCAGCCCTGAAAAAGGTCTTTGGTTCAAAAAAAGTCAACACTTGAATGTGGAGGGATATTGTGATATTGATTGGGCAAGTAGTATAGATGATAAGAGGTCTATATCTAGATACCATATCTTTGTGGGAGGTAATCTCATGTCATGGAGGAGTAAGAAGCCGAAAGTTGTGGCTTGATCTATTACAAAGGCAGAATATAGAGCAATAGTATTAAGTTAGATGAGATGATTTGGATGAAGGGGCTATTGTGTGAACTTCGAGTTTTGAGTGGTCCTTAAGGGGGTGTTTGGCACAACTCCAGGCTCCACCAAAATTCGTGGAGTTGGTTGAGCAGGATATTCCTAACTCTAGAAATTTATAAATTTATAGAGCTATGGTTACATTAAGAGTGTTTATGTGAGTCATCTTGTTTATATTTTAGACTAAAAATATAAACTTAATTCACTTTATTTTAGCCTACAAGCTCTAGATTTGAGGTGGAGCTGAGATCTGGAGCTCTACTAAACATGGCCTTAGTATTGCATTGTGACAATAAATATGCTATCAACATTGCTCATAATCCGGTACAGCATGATCATATCAAGCATGTTGAGATTGATCGGTTCTTTATCAAGAAGTAGCTAGATGACGGAATTTTGATATTGGTGTATGTCAAGTCTAATGAATAGTTGGCTGATTGTTTCACTAAAGGGTTAGGTTCTAGTGAGGATGCTACAATATGTAACAAGATATGCACAATTGATATTTTTTAAAGCATCTTGAGGGGGTGTTGGGATAAGAATTCGGAATAGAATCTAATTCAATTAGAGATAGATTAGGAAGTTAGAGATAGAGTTCGATTGTATTACGATTGCTTTCTCGCTATAAATAAAGGATGTGGGATCCAATAGGATATACACAATTTCTTCCAATTCTACAATATGTGTAGGCATGTTTTGTAAAGGATTGTGTTGTCTGCAGATGTGTATGCATGTGGCCGGTTGATGTGATATGAATTATATATGCATTTTTTCACATTTGAGAATAATTATGTTTGAATTTTAAAAGTTTAGAACTTATGGTATATTTATGCGAGATCTGTCACAACACACATGCACTATGCTATACACAAAATAGGCCACAGTTTGTCAAACAATAAATTGGATTCTCTTAGACAGTACAACAGAAGCCCAAGACTGCTCATAGACACGCCCTCAAATATTGCTAAGAACCCACACATATGTAACAAATATTTGAAAAGGCAGATATTTGATCTGCACCTATGCACCACATATAATAACAAATGTTTGAAAAAACGGAGAATGGTCACTCTGTCGGCTAGCACTCGTACAGCCTAGCTTATAAGTGCATTAATGAAAAGATCTGCATGATCTTGTTGATTTCGTTGCATACAATTCGAAGAGAAAGCAAGCCAATGTTCATATAATTGTTAGAAGGAAATAATGACAAGTCTTGTCTTGCTCAGATTAGTAAAAGAGGGAAACAAAAGGAAAGAACTTCAACTGGACACATATATATATGGGGCGAACCATGAGCTAAGTGCAATAATTAATGCAAACCATTTTGGTTTGATCACCAAATCAACATGAAAATTCCCCAAAAATTCGGTGCACATATATAATTCAGGATCTAAATACCGAAGCGGGTGCTATGTAAGTGGTAGGCAGAGAGGGGCTACTTGGTGCTTAAGTGGCTTGAGCTAGCAGCCATTTTTAGAACAGCAACAATAATTAACATATGTAGTCATCACAATTTTGTGTTATAATCAAACCATACACATGCATTATGAAGACATGCCCTATGTATATTGGTTGCACAGGCTTCCTTTTTTTTCAAAAAAAGAACAAGTATACATTTATGAAAGAATTAAAGAAGAGGAAACACTAGGAAGAGCAGCATTCATCTGAGAACATTAAGATGCTATATCATCAACAGGGACAACAAATATAGGAGAAAACAAATAAATGATGTAAGCAAGAAGTTTGTTTCAAGAGAAAGATCAACTGTCAGCATGGCATGCATATCAGGTCCTGAAAGATAAATTAAAAGGAAATCAATTTTCCTCGTAGTGCATAATCCCATATTGAATTCAGAAATGGAAAGGAGCAGCAGGATTGAAAAGGACCAGAGAACACAGTTATGTAACTACCAATGGGCAGAAGTGATCAAAGCCATGTAGCTAAATACCAATGATGATCTGTGGATCAGTTTGTATCATCACCATGTACATATTTGTATGCCAGACCTATGTACACATATCATAGGTAATGCTAATTACCTGGATACTGTGGTCTACAAGAGTAACAAGACCCAGCGATTATGCAATATTGCACATCAGGGAATATACTGAAATAGGTGCGCATCAACCAATGTCAAGGAAATGAAAGTGAAGAATCGTCGAACAAAAGGAAAAATAAATCAACCACAATATCAATCCAATCAAAAAAGAATCAATGACGAACAAAAGTACCATAAATCAACCAATGTCAAGAAATCAATGTGGAAGAATCAAAGAACACAAAGCGCAACATGCATGAAGGATCTAAAGAGAAGAATCACAGAACAAATTAAAGTAACCAACATCAAACAAATCAAGCAAATAGCAGTGGAAGAATCCAATAATTAAAGTAAAACACATCAAACCATGTAAAACATATAAAGTCGAAAGAATCATGAACAAGAGTGAAGGCAGCAATCAATGGATGGTAGTACCAGGATCAGTAGCCCTTACTCTAAGGATGTTGAAGACCAAGCTGTAGCATGACAGCACTTATAATTGCCCGTAATCCGGTTCCAATCTTGATCATCCAAGAAGTAACGAAGGGCAAAGAAAAGAATGTGCTCGTCTTAGTATTCCTAATGATATCAATATTTGGGTTATAGATCATCTTGAGCTAAACAAAATGCTTTGATTTGCTTGTTCACGCCATAACTGATGAAGGGCAAAGAGAAGAATGTGTTCATGTCCACTGTTCCTAATGAAAGCTGAGATTTTTACAACTGTTTCAGTTAATCTGCCCTCATAATTAATCTTGGCCTGATCATAACCGGTGAGAATTATGCATGGTTTTCGTTTAGAAACATGTATTAATTCATTATCAGTTCTTGTGTTCTCTATATGCTCACGTTGCCTACGCACTCTAGACCGACCCCCATCCCAAATGGTGGTGACTGGTGAATTGATGATCCAGCAATAGCCAGCTGACCATGCCAAAGAAAGCACTACATGAAAAGGCGACCATAAAATCAGGGAAAACAGTATCAAAAGAACCCAGCAAGGAAAAAAATCTTCAAATATCTATGAACATGCACACGCTGGTCGATCGATGGCGACGATGAACATTGCATCACTTGCAAGTTGCAAACAGTGAACACAGTAGCAGTAACTTCTTCCCCCACAAAAGAGATGGAAAAAAAGAACACCGAGATCGACCCAAATAAATTACTAGCCAGATGGTTCGAGTCCACAGTACCATACACTAGGCTTGAGGCATATGGCATGCGATGAATTGTAAGGCAGATCAGGGTGAGGCCACGGGTTAATAGGAGCACACACGCACGCACAAATCTTAACGGCACACACATGCAATACAACGGATCCTCGTGTCATGCAAGGAGGGGCCACTCATGCAGTGGGCGGGATCGGGTCACTGCACCTTGCTGTCGTGCGGGTGGTCGTAGAGCAGCGTCGGCGGCGAGAACACCGAGTAGTTGTCCAGCAGCTGCGACCTGAAGATGTCCTCCTCGTCGCCTTCATCGCCCTCGCCGAACGCGGCGGCCTCGGCGGCGACGACGTCGGGCTGGCCCGCCGCGGCGACGGGGCCTGCGGCGCCGGTGCTGGGCGACGTGGCTGCGCCCCCCTCGGGGCTGAGCTCCTGCGCGGCGCCGTTGTCGTCGGAGCCCTCAAAGTCGTCGGGGCTGTACTTGGAGGGGTCCGCGTGGCGTCCGGTGAGCGCCTGCACGAGGGCGCGGAACCCCGCGGCGCTGGTCTTGACCCGCATGGGGTTGGAGATGTACACCACCTTGATCGGCTTCTTGCCCCCGGCGCCGCCCCCCGCCTTGCGCCCCTTGTTCTTCGCGGACGCCGAGCTGCCACCGCTCCGGGGAGAATTGCCCCTGGGACTGTGCTGCCTCTGGCGTTCCATTGGCGCTCCTCTATCTAATGGCTTTCTCGGGGAAGCGGCGATCTGATTCTGAGGAGGAGCGCGGAGTGGAAGTGGAACAAGACGCTGCAGTACGGAGTGGGCGAGCGAGAGCGAGGGCTTCTGGGTCTGGGTCTGGGCCTGGCCATGTACAAATGCGAAGGGCAGTGTGTGTGAGTGTGCGCGCGTGTGTGGGAGGGGAGGGGATTTTAGCTAGCGCGGTGGTTGTAGCTGTGGATGGGAGACGGGCTGGCGTCGTGGAGGAGGAGCGAGTAAATAACTCGGACGGGATGGTGGGGGGAGATCGGAGGGGGCGGCCTCACTCCCGCGTCGCTTTTTGGTGGGGGGAGAGAGGAGAAGGGACGCCCGGCCGGTCTCTCGCTCTACGCAACGCGTTCTGACCTAGAGAATGAGGGGGAATTGAATGCGGCAAAGCACCTATGTCCACCAGCAAGCAATGGTCCATGCTCCGAAGTTTTTTTTAAAAAAAAAAATTCAGCAATGTTTAATTCTCTATTTAGGTTTTGTTTGGAACGCAGTATATAGACGATTTACTGTATAATAATAATAATAACTATCTTTAAAATGGTGAGGATTGGAGGCTCATGAGCGACGCAAGTCGCCTCCCTCGCGGAGAGGTCCTCTGAAAATTAAAAATTGCATTTAGGTTTTTTCGGCTGTTTTTAATAAAATAGATCTGAAAATTTTCAAAAATACGTTTATGTCTCTCTGCGGTTTACATTTATGTCTTCCTGGTGTTTTTTAGTGGAACGGATCCTGGAAAAAAAATAAATTACTTTAGGTTCTTCTACATTTTACGTTTGGCTCATCTCAGCGGTTTTTAGAGAAACGGCCTAAAAACGAAAATACATCTCAACAAAAAAAATACAGATTCGTCGAAGGTTTATAGTAGCCTACAGATTCGCCGACGGGTCCTAGCGGCCTTTTTTAAAAAAAACACGAAAACCGAAAATACAAAAAAAAGACGGCCGCGGTTTTCTAAAAAAAACACAGATTCGTCGAAGATTTATAGCAGCCTATTGATTCGCCGACGGGTCCTAACCACAGTTTTCTAAAAAAAACACAAATTTGTTGAAGGTTTATAGCTGCCCATAGATTCGCCAACAGATTCTAACGACTTATTTTTTAAAAAAAATACAAAAATCGAAACTACGACCAAATTTCCCAAAATATGTTAAAAAAAGCAGCTGCGGTATTTAAAAAAAAGATTCGTCGAAAGTTTTTAGTAGCCTATAGATTCGTTGACGGATCCTAACCGCGATTTTCTAAAAAAAAAACACAGATTCATCAAAGGTTTATAACATCTATAGATTCACCGCTGGGTCTTAACGTCCTATTTTTTTAGAAAAAAAATACAAAAATCGAAAATATGACCAAATTTTCTAAATGTTACACGTTGCATCGTCGTGCATGATGCAGCGTAGCGTGTTACCCTGGCTAGTTTTTATAGGGTTTGGAAAAATTCCCGCATTTCAAGCAGGGTCCAGGCTGTATGTGAAGTTTTTATTTTTTTTAAAAAAAAAAGTTGTATATTTGCTAAACCAATGTTGGATTCTTTGATAGAAACACCACCTGTGAGTGCTTGCCACCACGATTCGAAATTAAATACTCCTTTTAACTTGAGAAGCACATCAACAGAAGCACATCAACCTGTGTGGTAAGTACAAATAATGCTTTAAGCCTTTAATTAATTATGGCAATTAGGAACACGTGGGTGTTTATTTGACTACATTCAAAATCTTGCACACCAAAAAATTAAGGACGTGAATAAGTTAAAAATAGATTAAGAATTAACGGCTCTTAAGGCGCACCAATATAAAATGTGAAACATAAGCTGCCAATACGATGACAGTTTCAATTCTTAAGTTAAAAGAAATAAGTACTCTTTGTGTGGGTACAGACATTTTCATGATTCTATGATCACTGTCTATCCATATTGTAGGGTCTACCTGGAACATGTTCTAACGAGAAACATTAGGTACAAAAGGATATAGTCTGCTTAAAGTGGTTAGCATGCTTGACTAAACTCCAATATTCTTTTTTCACATTTGGTAGGAGTATTCATTTGCTAAAGCCTACCCTTAGCTTTACGGTTCTTGGTATCTTTTTCTGTTTATATGCATGCATGTTGTTTTCCTATGTGCAAAAACAAAAGTTGCATGCATGTACGTATGAATGAATGTTAATGTGATACACACACACGAGGCACCTAGGACACTGTGCTATGTATTTTTTAAAATCTTTTACTCCCTCGGTTCATGAATATATATCGCTTTAGACACCAATGCGATATGATGCTCAAAACGTGACTTCAATCATTAGTTTATATTATAACATATTTATAAAATATAATAAAAGTATAATATTATGAAAGTATTTTTTAAGACAAATCTATAGTGCATATGATTTTTTATGTATTCAATCTAAATATTTAAAGAGATATCCATAGTCATTATCTTGAAAGTTTGATTGCACATATTTTAAAACGGCATATACTTGTGACAAGAGAATTGATCACTTTTCTAGCATCCATCCCCTCTTTTTTTTGTGCAAAATTAGCTCCCTTCCAAATAAAATTGCAAATCTAGCCCTCACCTCACACACGAAGGTACCTTGCGTGCTTTTTTTACCGTGAAAACGCCTCCCACACTCCCTGATTGTGGAAGCCTTCCTCCCACGCTCACTAACCACAGCACCCCCGCTCCCGCGCTCGCCTGCCACGTTTGTGTCAACTCCTCTCGCGCTCTGGTGGCACGGAAGCCACCTGTTCTCATGCTCGCCGCCCGCTGCCACACTCCTCGAACACAACATCAATGGATCCCGTGCTCACGGGACGCAGCAGATGACATGTATGTATGTATGTATGTATGTGTGTGTATGTATTATGCCTTCTATGGTAAGAGAGGGGGTTAGATTTGCAAATACGTTCGGAAGAAAGACAATTTTGAAAAAAAGAGAGGAATGGAGGCTAGAGATGCGATCAATTTGTGACTGGAGGGAGTATCGCTTTATTTTTGTACTTGAATTTATTGATAAAATAGTTTATATAGAAAATAAATTTACTTGAGTTGACTACTGTTAAAATAGATCTTGTATCATAGGGGGAAAACACCAAAATAAGAAAGTCGCAACCAAAATGGGGGAAAACACAACCGCCTATAGTTTGATCGAACATTCATTCTGTGCTCTTGTATTGAAACAATCTCGAGTCAGTTAGGCATATGAACAAACTTTCACATTGCAAACTAAATCTTGCTAACCATTTTCTAGAATTCGATATACACTTCGTTTCATTACCAATTCCCACCAAAATACATCGTCTTAAGAGTCATTTTTAGGGTATCTTTTACGAGTTTGAGATGGTAATATCTGACTAGTAACTTTGATCATGTTGTAAGTGACCTTCTTAATTCTCTCCGGTAGTACTAGTTGAAAAGTTGATTAGCTTACGAGAAATCATCTATTTTCTAGCATGTTCTATCTTTCTTTCTTTTTTGTAAAATTAGGTAATATGTATCACATTCTGTGCTTTCCTACTACGAAAAGATCAACGGAGCTCTGAAAATGATGGCAACGTGCCTACCGTGCTCCGTAGCCATAGCCCCCACACTCCTCCCGCATTGCCTAGGCGCGGAAGCGGCTAGTCCCACGCTCGCCCTCCCGCTATCACGACTACCCGGCTTTCATGTTCTACAAATGCGGGAGCGCCTTCCACAACGAGAATGTGGTCAAATTTATAAATATATTCACAGATATGCTAAATTTATAAAAATATTCACAGATATGCTAAATTTATAAAAAAAATAAGGCGAGAAATATAGAAGGGCTCAAGCTTCAGCTTTTGATGCATGCCAAGATGGTGTAGTACGCGGGGGTTCCCTAGCGTTTAGCAGTTGGTAGCGGGAGAATGGGTGGTGTCCACGAGGCTGGTTAATGGAAAAGCGCGATCAGCTGAAACAAGTATGGGGACAGCGGCGACGTGGCGAGCTTGCAGCGGGTGGGTCTGCGCCAGCGCTGGGTCCCACGGTGACGCGATTTTTTAATATACGGTCCCCGAAATCCTATCTCACCGCCCGCCCCGGCTTACCCGCGGGCGCGTCGCCTCCTCGCGCCCCAGCTGACACGGTGGGCCCGCCCGGTGCTAGCCAACGAGATCCCAGGGCAGCGCAGGGCGGGCCGTCTTCGTGTGTAGATATAAAAAGAAATACGGAGTAGCGTCGGTCGGGCCCCCACGTTTTGGAAGCCTCAAGCTGTTGCGAAGTGTTGACCGGAACACTTCACCTGTATATGTACGTATTTCTGTGTACATTATTGATGTCGCCATCATTGCAGGTTTGCACTTGTCATCCACGTCCCTATTTATTAAAGAAAAAGATGCTCCACCACCCCGGTTGATTAGGGGTGGCAACGGGGCCATTCCCCGCCGGGGAGTACCTCCCCGTCCCCGTCTCCGCGATCCAAAATTTTCTCCGTCCCCGTCCTCGTTCCTCGTCTCGGGGGAGAAAATCCCTCCGTCCCCATCCCCGTCGGGATGTCGGAGTCGTCGACCCCATCCTCGAAAATTTCACACGAAGAAGAACTCTTATACCATTTTAACTCTAAATCATATCAATAGACAAGGAAAAAAAAGAATCATGCATTCATTGAAGATTATGTTGTCCCATTTATGAAAATGTGAATATGATGGACTAGAGAATATGTTTGCAATCTAATAACTAAATTGGACTAAACTAAATTTGGATTCCCAATCGTCCCTCAGAAAAAAATTCGTCGTCCGTCCATCGATCGACGAATAATTTTCGTTTATCATGACGATTTCTTCCCATACCCGTCCCTAATAGAATTCCTCCGAGATCGGAACGGGTCCCCATTGCCATCCCTACGGTTGATTGAGCCACCAGTCTCCGTCCAAGTTGTAGGGCTGTTTGTTTGATGGAAATGCTTGGAAATTGAGTGGGCATTAAAGACAGAGAAGATATTGAGAAAGATATATTATTTACTATCATTCTGTTGACGTGGAGGATACTAGATCATGTAAACGAGTCAGCTGGTTCCTAAATGTGGGCTTCGAACGTCTGCGTCATTTCGTGTCGTTCTTTCAACGTCGTCGTTGAGACATTGCAGTTTCCATGTTACTGTTTTTCGTAATACCCTGATATACCTGGCCATTACTAGCAATAGTTTGAAAACGTAGATCTCCCATGATGCAAATGCATTGAAACATGTTAGACTACAGATCTACGTACCCACAATTTTGGCGAATGTCGACATCCAAGAATCACATGTATATTACATGGGCACCACGTCTAACACGCGCGCGGATAGTACTGGAAATGGAAAAAAAAAAAAGGCAGTGCTTCGATATTTTTCTTTTTTATAAGTTATATAAATTTTAAAGCAAATAAATAGGTAAATAATTACAATCTACCCTTCAATCATAATTATCATCTACTTTTTATTCATGTTTTAATATCTGTGTAACAAAAAAAAAAAGTATAGAAGCACATCTCTAATAGTGTGTGTTTGTAGCTAGCTTTAGCTTAAAGGCCTATACTGATCAGCTGAAACGCTTGGAATTAAGTGACTTGTGTTTGTACATACTCCGTATATTAAATCCCAAAAGTTCTGGCTCGCTCAGCGTGGCCACATCAACTTTGGGCTGACATAGTAGCTCGCCGTTGCGCCATATCGCTCGTTGGTACGGCTTGCTCACCGTTGCGCCACATCGCCTGTTTGCTCGCATGTTAATACACCTCAAGTATTTTATCACCGTCGTTTTGCACAACTGAATGCGCGGTGCAGTGGTAAGCCTCTTCACTGTCGAGCCAACGACGCGGCTTTGATCCCCCTCGTGCACGTAGTCGTGTCGTCGGCCGAATTTTGCCTGCGCGACACGTGGCACTTTTTTCAAGAAGGCCCCTGGGATGCTCCTAATTTACATTGGAGTCCCTCTTTTTTACGAGAAGTCCCTTGAAAATCTCAAAACTTCTGAATTTTTGCGAAAAGGCGACCGAGATTTTTCAAAATTACATGTTAGTCTCTTTTTTATCCTTTTTTATGTGAAAAGGTCCTTGAAATTTCCGATTTTTTGGGAAAAGGCGACCGAAATTTTGAGAAATTACATATTAATCTATTTTTTGCTGGAAGGACCTGAAGCTGTGTTTTTAAAAAAAGGCCCAAAATTTTCTAGAAATTACAGATCAACCTTTTTCCCTGGAAGGCCCTCGGAACTTCTTTAATTCTTTTTTTTTGCGGGGCGTTTTTCACAAAAAAAAAAGCATCCAAAGCTCTCCAAAATTACATATTAGCCCTTTTTTTTGTAGAAATCCACATGAAAATTTTGCACAAAGTCATATTAGCCCTTTTTTTGCAGGGACCTTCGGAACTTTCAAAATTTGTTTTTAGCACATAGATTTAGACGGATAGCCGTCCGAAACTTTCTAAAATTACATATTAGTCTAATTTTTTCGGCGAGCCCCCAAAAGCTTCGCGCGATTTTTACCGCTTGGCGTGTGACGGCCGGTGCAGCGTGCGTCGCATATGGCATCACATAATCTTGTATTTGTCCCTCCTCCAACTGAGACGCGCGCCAATACGGATCTGTCTCGAATGATCCTCTCGTTTTTTTTAAAAGAAAAGAAAATCTTGAGCACTTGAATCTATCGAGGCCATACAAGTCCCTATCGGAGCGTATCAATTTGATCTCATGTTTCGTCTCTTGCTGTTCATTACTATTCCCTACAAATTAGTACTCATCAAGAGTACCAAATTTCGCCCATGTACATTCTCTACTGAAGTATGTATCTTGATTCATGCAACTAATGTAAATCTTGGAATGTCTCTTTATACCCTTGCACACACAGAAAATCGAATAGAAGCAAATCAAGTTGCGTGCATGAATGCCTTGTTTTCGAGCTAAAAAACTGCAGTAGTACTAAAAATGGTTCCAATGCGCAGAGAGAGAGAGAGAGAGAGAGTGAGTGAAAATTTGCATTCTATTCATCTTTCGTAACATCGTCATCACTGTGGAAGAAAGCAAATTGCAGTTAGGAATAGGATAAGGCCTTGCTTTTGCTAGAACGAGGCATGCGCGGCGCTCACATCGCGCTTGGCGCTAGCTAGAGTTTATGATCTACCTACTACTAGTGAGTACTCCGACTTATCCGTTTCGTTATACTTGGTGCAGGCTATTCGAGATGTTCATTCCCCAACTACGTACACCCGATCGATGGCCATGGGCTCGTGCGAGCTATGGCGGCTTGCCTGTTCGCCTGAACAGAACCGTAACTTCTTCAGGCTTGGAGACGCTGATGGCCTGACGACTAACCCTTGACTATCCTAGCCACGTGCGGTCAAACTCGAGCTATGCTGTGTGGCTGATACTTCACACGGTGTCGATCTGATAGCAACTAGGTACGCTTCCGACTTAATTGTTATTTCTTTATTTGTCTATGCTACAAGGGACCACTTGGCTGATGAGCAAGAGCTTGACTGACTGTTAAAGTGCTGGTTCCTGCAGCCATGGCGTGTGCACCGTTTGATCTCTCGCACCGCCTCTTCTCAATTAACGGAGGGATCAATCAATTAACTAATTGGTTGGAGAAAGATCACAAAAGTTTTGCTTTAGATAAGTCGATGAAGAATGACTTTTCGTTCTCGAGTCTGTTGTCCCTTGTAATTTTCTTTTCTGCGATTGATGAGTTTTTTATTGGCCCGTTTCTTTTTCACTGTGTTCTGAAAGAGATGTTCTTATGGATGTCTACAAATTTCTCGTGTGGGGCTGTCAATTTATATGTCACCAGCTAAGCTGATGTACATATGTGGTTTGTGTTCCTGCCGATCAAATCATCACAGTGATGCCCTAGTTCAAATTGGGTTTATATTTTTGTTTCTACGTGCGTGCCCTAAGTCTGAAAAACATTTTGAATGGGCATCCTTGGTATTTTTATCTGTTAGGTGTACTCTTCAGACACCTGCGGTTATCTTCTTCTGTCAATATCTATTTTGTTAATACCAGTTCGGCAGTTTCAGATAGTTTGATCAATGCTTTCTGAGTGCAGTGTCAAATAAGGCGGTCTTAAGTTCAAGTATGAGCAACACTGTCAGAGTGTGCATACTCATCTTATCCCTTCCTTATTTATGTACACCGTACTCAGATACAAACATCAAATACGGTCCAGATTAGCTAGTCACTTTCTGCCAAGAAATGGTCGACACCAACAACCATGAGGCTGTCTAATTCACCGTTGTGTTCGTAGTTTAGGAGCCTGTTTGGCAGAGCTCCAGATCCTGATTCTCTATGGAATCGATTCTCTGATAGAAATGATTCTTATCTCAGAAATAGTTATGAATTTGGTGGAGAGGTTCATAACTAGGAGGTTATGAATCAGGTGAGGAGCATGTTTTTTTGGCTCCCAAGTTGCAAGTCAAAAAACATGAATCACTTCCTCGGATTCCTATGTAAAAGTTGATTGATTTTTTTATTTGGTAGAGCTCCTCAGTTTTTCATGAGAAAGCTGGGAGCTCTGCTAAACGCATCCTATGTCTTGTCCATTTCTATCTAGTCCTAGTATTTGTGGTGCTTGTATTTTTGTCTTCTCTTTTTCCCCTCGTTTTCTTTCACCAGTAGTTCTTCGCAAAGTTCTGAAGTTTACCATTGAGCTGGCCTTGTCCCTGCAGTTCCAGTACTCATCAGGCTAACTATCAGTGAGTCGTTGTCATCTTCAAATTTAAAACAACTTATTCAAAACCACACGAGAGTGTCATTATCATCTTCTGCCTGCGCACACGAAGTAACCGTGGGATATATCCTCTGCTACATATATGTGTCGCACAAGTTGTCTGCTCCAGAGTGAAAAGATTCAGGCCAATTCAGAGCAATGGATTCCTGACGCAAGTCGTGTATCACGTTTGTGCACGGTGCGTCGTTTGTGCGGCACCCGGTACATGCCGACAATGGCACGGGATAGCCCACTGCCTCCCGCCTTGTTGGCCAGCAGCAGCAGCATCACAGAATCTGGCTCATCCAGGCCACTTGCCATTGAGCTATCGACTATGCTGCGATTATGGAGCCAAACAACTAATAGCGACAGAGCTTCCGTGGACTTCGAAGAAGGCTTAGCTAAAACCTAAAAACTATATATCGTTATGGTTAGTGATGCAAGAAACGGTTGGGATACCATTTGATCACCAAATATTTGAATAAAGATTTAATGTGAAAAAAAAACTATATATCGTTATGGTTAGTGATGCATGAAACGGGACAAAGATTTAATGTGAAAAACCTCACGAAGAAGAAAAATCATGAGAAACAAATCCACTAATTTTGTTTGTTCAATTTACATGTATATTGGGGTGGCTTTATATAGCCCAATAAGTCTGACTCGCATGAGATTTAGACTCCTGTTAAGATATTTGAGGAATCCCTATCTAAATTTGTGGAATAAACTATTTGGTAGATCATTTGTTTACATTTTAAGCCATATTTCTCTAATATATAGTGCTTAATTAGACAAGATATTTGAGAATCTATCTATAATAAACTATTTGGTTATTTGAGGAAGCCATATCTCTAATATATAGTGCTTAATTACAGGTCTGCTAACCCTAAAATAATGCTAGACTCTATATGTAGTGCGAAGAGAGGTTAGAAGATTACGTACCCCTAAATTTCTACAGTACCAAGTGCACGATGGTCCTTTATCCCCAGGACGCCTACCTGTCGCTTGGCGCCAGCTTTTGTCAGATGATGCTTGATGTGTCGTCCCTCTTAGTCCTGGTCGATTGGACTGGACGGATCCAGTGATCCTAAGCGTTCAGGGGTTTATATCTGGGAAAAAAATTTCGTGAAGAAGGAATGCAAACTTAACGCTGTGCATTTCTATTTTGATGGATGCCACGTGTACATCTTGTCAATCTCAATTATTCATTTAATTTCTCACACTCCTTCCAAAATAACACTCTTGATTTTTCACTCCTCCAATTAATAACACTGTTGGTGAGGTGGGGTTGAGATTTAGCTAAATGGACACGTGGCATCCATAGAAGTGGAGATGCACATGATTAAATTTGCATACCTCCTTCACATAATTTGTTTCCTTATATCTGACAACTGCTAAATGAGATCCCTTTAGATCTGTGTCTATTGGCATTGATAGAGTCACGAAATATACTCTATATAATAGAGGATGGGAATACCGAGCAACCAGGGGGCCACGTGTCAGCCCCTAGCGAGGTCTTCTGGAAAATCCGAAAATTACGATTGGATCCTTTCGGCAAAATTGAAAATCGCGTTTAGACCTTTTTAGCTGTTTTTTAAATAAAATAGACCCGAGAAATATCAAAATTACGTTTCAATCCCTACACGCGGTTTATAGCTGAATTGAAAATCACGTTTAGGTCCTTTCGCCGATTTTTTCGTAGACTGGACCGAAAAAATTCGAAATGACGTTTAGGTCCCGCAACGTAGTTTTCTAGAAAACAACCAGATTTTTTCCTCGCGGCGCGGCATCGCACGCAGTTCAACCTAGTTTTTGGAATTTGGGCAAGCCTTACTACTTAACTGTCTTAGGCTGAGTTTGTTTAGGCTGGAGCTTGAGCTTATTTGGCTGGAGCGGGAAGAAATTCTTTTGAGCCAAGGATGAGGATGGCAATTTTTCGTAAATAATAGTTAAGTTGTAAGGGTACAGGAGAAGTGGGATTTTTAGAAGCTCAACCCCGAAAGCATCGTTTTCCTTGCTTCTCTCGCATAGTGCAATTTGCTAGAAGCTTTAGAAAAGAACTTCACTTTGTCTGGTGGAAAAATCTTGTTTGTTTTGGCTTGTGGCTTATAGAGGTGTAGAAGCCAAATAAGCCCAAACTCAGCCTAAACAAACTGAGCCTAAGACGAAGGCTTATCCAAAAAAAGCTTCGTTTTATGATGTTTGTGATGGCAAAGCTGGACTACACTTCCATGGCTCGTCGCTGGAGAAATCGGGCATTCGCTCATGTAGCCTGAGAGGTGGATCCGCCGACTAGGAGAGCCAAAAGGCTGGACGGTGGGGGCCACCCTCACAAAAGACCGTTCTTCTTTTTCTACATGTGAGCAAACTGCAAATGGCTGGTGCTATAGTTGCCTATGCTTGAAATGTACTACTCCAAAAGCGTGGAGAAAAAAACTTCAGAAAGTAGAGAAAAACAGTGCCCAATGCGTGCTCCTTTCCTGAACATTTTGATTTCGTCGTATGCTACTCACTTCTCTTACATCTGAAATATACAGCTTATCGTCGTCGTACGTCGAGAGGTCACTAACAAACCTATACTAAAGATCGAAGGAATCGCGATCGGAGGGCCGTGCCAAGTGGACCCGGCTCGCGCGACGAGTTGAGAATACCGCGTGTCCTCCGCCGCTTTTAAACCGCGAGGCGCAGAACCTCTCCACTGAGGACGACGACGACGACCAAGACGAGGAGGCATCACAGAGCATGCGAGCGCACTCGCCTGGCGGCGCCGCGGGGTGGAGGAGCGCTCTCCTTTTGCTGATTGTTGCTTCCTAATACTGCCTACATGAACACTTAGGTTTTCATTTTTATTTCTCCTCTTCCCCAAGGTTGGTTCAGATTCCTCTCCTATTTCTCCTTGCGTTCTTGTATTTTTATTTTCTATTGTTTCCCCAAGATTTCTTCAATTTGGAACGGTAGGGGCTGGTTTAGATTCTTCCGAATAAGGGCTAGGGAAAAGTTTTAGCAATAGGGAGAAGTCGAATCCTGTTCTGCCTTTATGTCCAGATCAATGTCTGTTCTGTTTATAGTTTCTGGATGTTGATTTTTCGTCTTGTTTTCAGTTCTGATTTGTGCGGAAGAGGTTGTCCTGATCCAAAGCCCTTGTTAGGAGGTGGTTCAACATCAAAACAAAAGCTAACGACTGCCATTTAGCTTATACAGTGGTCAGTGGGGTAAGATACAGACTATTGACTTCGGTTTACCTCTCTTGGTCTTGAATTGAGTTCACTAAATGATTTTTCACATTAAATTCTTGTATTCCTTTTACCACCATAAATGTTTTGTTATTTTAGTTGAATGACAATGCCTCTGGTTTCTGGGAACAAGTTTTACTAACTTGTGCTAGAATTCTTTCTTTCCATTTCAGTGGGAGTGTAGTAGAAAACCAGTTTCTGAGAGAGACATGTATGTAGAGCCAAGAAATGCAGAACAGGTACGTGTTGCTTGTCTCCTTGCAGTGACTATTGTATTTTGTGATCTTTCATTTCCTTTTGTGTGGTGCAAAACTGCAGATGTCAGCTACCAGTCAACATCGTGTCCAATATTCTTGACATTTCTTAATTCTTCCTGCTGATCAGGTAACTACTGCAGATATATTATTTTTGCAGTTGGATGTTGAAGTAATATAACCTGTAACTAAATCGGTGAAATGACAGGAATCTATTCTTTTTACAGTCTTCCTTTCAGTCTGTTTGCTGCTATGATGAAAGGTCAACGACTCTTACAATCATGGCCCTTCATGTCCGCCATATATAAGTTTCGATGTTCTGCTGATATCGGGTTTTCAGTAGCACAGATTTCAGGGTCTTCAATTAACTTCTATCTATTTTTCCCATTATGAAACGTTTTACTCGGATATAACCAACCAATCAGGATGAACTGGGTGTATGCAAGTACAGAAAGAAAGGATACGTCTGGTGAGATATTACTCCAAAAACACTTCTGCCTTTCTCAGCATATCCTTCTTCTTCGGTCATATCTGCAACTAATTCATTATTTAAGGAATAGAATTTGTTCTGCCATCTCTTCTCAGTCATCTATGAGAGTCTACACAACGTTGTTTCTGCCAATTTTGTCAGGTTGTTCATTTGTGTTATATATTCAGTTGCTCAGATTATGTGAAGCAGTTGAGTAAGAGGCTTATTTGAAATCAGTAGGAATAAACAGCAACTTTACTGTTTTGATCCTGTGTCTACAACAGCACACTTTAGTTTTTGGCAAATGCTACAGTTTTTTTGCCTATTCGCTAATGACACATTTTGCATTGCTTGAGTTCTGTTACAGCCATTGTTGTTGTAGTTTACCTCAGTAGATTGTTCTAGATTTGTGCAGAAGAAAAGCAGGAGAAATCCTACATTTCTCGTTAGTTTTCATCTGTTTGACAGGAATTGATTCTTCTTTACAGTCTTCCTTCCAGTTTATTGACTACCATGATAAAAGATCGATAGCTCTTACAATCTTGAATTTACGACAGCGAGATTTCAAGATCTTCAATTAGCTTGTATCCACTTTTCCCATTATGAAACGTTTTGTCTCGATATAGCCAAGCAATCAGAGTGAACTGGCATATACAAGTACAGAGAAAAAGAATACATCTTGTGAGATATTATTTCAAAAAACCTTCCGTATCTATTTTTCCCCTAATTTGATCTTTGTTTTGTTAGCTGTGTCCATTGAATTTTTTCAGGGCATTTCTATGTTTTTGTTAGTGATTTAAGTTCTAAAATGAATCATGCAGTTCTTTATACCTATTCGTCATAGGTCCAATGTTCTTTATAGCATAGTAGCACATACGATATGGTTGTATCTGCGCATACGCTTACCAATTCTAATTCATTATTTAAGCAATGGAGTTTGTTCTGCCAAGTCTTCTCAGTGTTGTGCTAGAAGAACCTAGAATGGCGCATTCTACATATTATACTTTTTCTCTAGGTTTCTATCAGCTTCGTTTTGTTAGGCTTTTGTGCTGTTCAATTGTATTGTACATGATCAGTCATGATCAAACCATTTGGAATAATAAAACTGAAACGCTCCAGAAGATATAGTTTCGTCTCCTTCCGTAATCAGTAGGTAGGACTGGCTTAGAATGTCTCTCTTACCATTTTGCACTATTTAACCGTTTTGATCTCATGGCTACAACGCCACACTTAATTTAGCGTAATCGCGGATGTGTTTGTATCAACTGTTTCGCTTTCCTCGATGATTCTAAAAACCTGCCGATGAAGAAAACGAAATTGTTTCCGCTCTGGACGCGTACGCCGCAAAACTATCCTAGTTGTGGCAATGTTCGATGCCAAAACTGATCGGTAAAGAACCAGCCGCCTGCTGTTGTCAGCTCCTCTTCTATAGCACAACGTCGCGTCGCTTCTTGGGGTTCGGCTCGGGGTTCCCTTTCTTCATCATCGCCACGAACTCGCTGTAGTTGATCCTGCCATCCTGTATAACGATTCCAGCCGATTAGCCATGCATCATCAGAAATTCAGAATGCCACTGGTTACATAATGTGCAAAGATTGTTGCGACTTACGTTGTCGGCGTCGACTTCTGATATGATGTCTTTTATATCTCTGCCGTCGAGAAGCCCTTTCTCCCTGAGAGCTTGCTCGAGCTCCTCCTTGGAAATGCAACTGCCAAGTTACCCGCACAAATGACAGAAGTAAGAATTCGGTGCTCTAAAGGCTTTACTAGTGCTATGCACAGACGTTTGAGGAATGTGGAGTTACCCGCTATTGTCCTTGTCGAAGTACTGGAACGCAGTGTAAAGATGCTCTTCTCTGTCCATTCTGTTCATGTGCATCGTCGCTGTGATGAACTCCTCGTAATCGATCGTTCCATTTCCATCTGCATCGGCCTGAATTTGTAGCAAATACCTCATAAGTTGAAAAGCATTATACCATATGTAGTACATCGATTACATATAAGCAAAGTATACACTTACGGCTTCCATTAGCTGCTGCACTTCAGTCTCCGTGAGCTTGGTTCCCTGCTTGGCCAGCCCTTTCCGCAGCTCGTCGACGGTTATTGTGCCGTTGTTGTCGGAGTCCATGCTCTTGAACATCTCCTTGAGCCCTCTGATCTCTTCCTCCGACAGGCATCCAGCGATGACCTGCATGCCATGGATTCATTCAAAAACAAGGTGAGTTCGTGATGAAACATGTACTAGTTCTTTGAGTTCGGAACGACTGAAAAATAACCACGGACCCTTAGCGCGGCTTTCTTGAACTGGTTCATGGCCCTGAACTGCTTGAGCCTGTTCATGACAGCATTATCCAGTGGTGTATCAGGCGCTTCTCCGTCTTCCTTGATCCAAGGATGATCTGAACAAAAAAATAATAATAACATTTTTGCACGGTTTAATAGCACATCGATAAAACCGCCAAAAAAAAGATGATACTTCAAATTTTCAGAGTAGAGCATACTGAGGACTTCATATGCAGAAATTCTCTTCTTGGGGTCAGAGTTGAGCATCTTCCTGACGAGGTCCTTCGCGCCGGGCGAAATGCGCGGCCACGGGTCGCTGGTGAAGTCCACCTGCCCCCTCAGGATGGAATTAAAGATGCCGTGCTCCGATTCTGAAACGGCCGATTCCTCCTCGTCGTCATTATCGTTTATTCGTTTCTTAGGAGTTAGGACGAAAACGGCTAAACGCGACGAGAGGGATGGACAAGATGGAAAACTTGCCAGCCCAGAAGGGAGGAACTCCGCAAAGAAGGATGTATAGGATCACGCCGACGCTCCAGATGTCTGCCTCGGGGCCGTAGTTCCTCTTCAGGACCTCCGGCGCGATGTAGTACGCGCTGCCGACGATGTCCTTGAACACCTCCCCTGCAATGGCGGCAGGCCGGAAACGAAATTAGTAATGCCATTGTTTCATCGACGATTTGATTAATTTGAAGCAATGCCGATGGCGCCATTGCTGTCGTTTGGCGCGTGCCTTGCTTGAAGAAGACGGAGAGGCCGAAGTCGGTGGCCTTGAGCGGCGCGTCCTCGTCCTTGCTGAGGAGGAGGAAATTCTCGGGCTTGAGGTCGCGGTGGATGACGCCGAGGGAGTGGCAGGTGTGGACAATCTCGACGATGGTGCGGAGCAGCGAGGCGGCGGCGCGCTCGGTGTAGTGTCCCTTGGCAATGATCCGGTCGAAAAGCTCCCCGCCGGCGCAGAGCTCCATGACGAGGTGCACGGACTGCTTGTCCTCGTAGGCGCCCTTTAGCTCGACGATGTTGGGCTGGCCGGCGAGGTGGTACATGATCTGCACCTCGCGGCGCACGTCGTCGACGTCCTCCTTGGTGGACAGCTTCCGCTTGGCGATGGTCTTGCACGCGAAGCGCTGGCCCGTGGCCTTGTGCGTGCAGAGGCTGGTGACGCCGAACTGGCCCCGGCCGAGCTCCTTGCCGACGGTGTAGATGGTCCGCACGTCCTCCATGGGGCGGCCGAGCACGGGGCCGATGGGGGCCGGCGGCTTGGTGGGCGCCGGCGCGGAGGAGGGGGACCCGCCGGCGTTGAGGGAGGCGCCCGTGCAGCGGCTGGAGGGGTCTGAGGAGGAGGCGAGGGCGGGCTCCGCATCCCCGGAGCCCGGGCAGCAGTTGCCCATGGCACGCGGCGGCGGGGGCGGAGCGGGACCGGGGATGTGCGGGTGGCGTGGGGATGCGGAGCCGTAGGGGGTGGAGGGGGAGGCGACCGGGGAGTTGTATAGGGAGCGGTTCCATTGCCTCCCTACCCCTGGGTAGGGGGAGGCGCGGGAGGACGGGTCGGGAGGAAATGGCGGGAAGGCAACGGCCTCCTCGGCTCCTCCTTCCTCCTTGGTTTGTTTGGTTCCAGTATTAGTATTCCGTATCTTACTCGTTTTGGAATTGGGAAAATTCAATATAGGCCATTCTTTGGTGCTAGATTTAGAAATATGCCACTCCTCGTTTGCTTGTTCGAAAGATGTCGCTCGTACGTCAACTTGTTTTGAAATTTGCCATTACAAAGGATTGCATGCCATTTTCCTCTAATATGGCCGCCGTATTTGCCTCTGTATTCTTGTATGGACCAAAATGCCCTCACTCATCTAATCAGGCCCCCTACTCACTCTGCTGGCGGAACTAAGAAAATTTCGAATAACTCGATAGTTTTGTATAATGATTTCGTAAAATCATAAATTCAACACATATATTTAAAATTACTAAAAGTGGCAACGGTGTGCCGCCCTCTCAATCTGGGCGGCCTAGGTGTACTAGACCTACACAGATTCGCGTGAGCCCTCAGACTGTGCTAGTTATGGTTAAGGTATACGGATCTGCAAAAGCCGTGGGCCAGCCACACCACACCCTGTGACCTGGTCGACAAATAACTCTTCATGTCAACTACTAAAGTCATCATTGGTGATGGCCGCCTCTGGACCTCTGCGTGGTTGTGTGGCATGGCGCCATGCTAACTTGCGCCGCTTCTTTTCAAACACTCCAGGCGAAAGGGAAGAACGGTGGCAGATGCCTTGCTAAACAACAACTGGATCCGGGACATCCGCCATCACCACACGCCACAGCTCATAAGGGAATACGTCTGTCTGTGGATCATTGTCCAGTCTGTGCCTCTTCATCCTCAAAGGGAAGACGCCATTGTTTGGAAGCTGATCTCCAATGGAGTCTACTCAGCTAGCTCCGCATACCGCTTTCAATTCAATGGAAGCACATCAAAACCTTTCCTCTCCACAATCTGGTCAGCATGGGTGCCACTACGCATAAAGATTTTCTTTTGGCTTGCTTAACAAGATCGTTTATGGATGGCACGGCGCCTACAAATAAGAGAATGGCCAAATCAATACTTTTGCCTTATGTGCTGCAAGAGTTTGGAAACGGTTTCCCACTTATTCCTCCACTGCCCTGAGGTCCGTCGCATGTGGGCCTCCATCGCTCACTGGATTTGCGTGCCATCCCTTCATCCAAATTTGGGGTCACTCCGCTAGACTTGACAAGTGGAACTCAGAACGCATCAACTCCTCCATCAAGCGTAAAGGGCCTCAAAACCATTATCATCCTTGTATGCTGGCAGTGATGGAAGGAGCGAAACAACAAAACCTTCCGCTAGTCTTGGGCGTTTCACGACCACATCCTCCAATCCGTCAAAGACGAGGCTGCTTCCTGGGCTGCGGCAGGGCGTCGCATCTCCAGATCATCCTTCGGAGCCTGTCGTGATGACATGCTCGCTCTTCTTTTCTTTCTCTTCTTTTCTTTCCAGCTGTTTGGCTACCCGCTTGCACCTGATCCCCTTAGGGTGCAGTTTTCGCACCTTGTAATTAAACTCTTCATCTCCTAATATATCTCACGGCTTTGGCTTTTCAAAAAAAAATACTAAAAGTATAATACAGATAGTTGTAAGTTTTTAAAAATCTCAAACCACTAAAATTATAAGTAATTTAATCTATTAAAGAGGTAATCTTGTAGCACTTTTAAAATTTTTGAGGTGTCGTGGTATATACCCGGCAACCCTGGCCGCCGGGCAAAGCCAAACCATCGCCCAAGCCTTCCACAGCCGTCGCCACCGGGGAACCCCTCTCTCGCCGCCGCCCAGGACCCGACTATAGCCGCCTCCAGTCATGGAGCACCGCCTCTCGCGCAATCAACTGCCTTCCATTCCTCATGGCGATACGGAAGGTGACTGGTGCAAGAACAACATTCCATCCGCTAGGATCAGGCGGCTAGGGGTGTAAATGGGTCGGGTAATACCCGACCCGTACCCGGATGCAAAATTACCCTAATGGAAAACTATTTTACACTACCCGTTAGCACAGTACAATGCGGTAGTACCCGGTAGGTTAGGTTCGGGTTCAGGTAGGGTACGGATCGGCAATACCCAGCGGATACGGTCGGCACGGCACCGGGATAATTTTCACAATTCGGGTATCCAGTGGGTACTACTAATTCTCGAAATTTTGGCGAAATTACACTGACAAAAAAATAGTCCAAACGATGTCAAATAATTTTGAATTTTTTTTGAAGGTTCCTGACACATCAGAGATGTTCTCATTAAATTTTCATGTGATTATCAAATCTGAGAAATTTTTAAAAACTTAAATATTGCTACTATCCTGATAAAACGCTGATCGGCAAGTTTGAACCGAATGAAAATTAGAACGAACGAGGTTATAAATTTTTGAATTTTTTTGTGGATGGTCCTGATATATCTATAATATTGTCATAAAATTTTCAGATGATGATCAAATGTCATGAAGTTTTAAAAATTCGAACAGTACTATTGTCCTGTTAAAAGGCTTATCGACAAATTTGAATGAAATGAAAAATTATCCAAACTATGTTATAAAATTTTTAAAATTTTATATAATGATACTGATGAAGTTAGTAATCTCTCATAAAAATTTAAGATCATGATCACACTCAAGAAAATTTTTAAAATTCTGACAAGGTAAATGTCTCAATTATGTTCTATTTGCTATCAACCTAAACAAGAGGAGAAGCACATGACCTGATTTCCTAGACTACAGACGCTTGTGATTTCACATTGTCCAAAACTATTGTCATTGTCTCCTATTCCTTTGGGATTGCCCTAAGTTCCTCTCCTCCAATTCAACTATGTGTTGAACTATGTATGTGAATTTCACTTTATGTATTGGACTTTGTGTGTTTATTGAACTCCATATGTTTGATTATGTACTATTTGAACTCTTTGTTGAACTATGTATATTTGTTAGACTATACGACATTATCTATTGTATTATGTGATGTACTAGTGTGATAGTTGGATTGTTTTCATCGCATGTTTTGATCCTAGGTATTTCGTGCACAACTCGATAAAGTACCCGTTGTTTGTATTATACCCGTCCGCACACTACCCGGAACCCGATTTCTACCCGTTCGTAGAAAATGCTACCCGTTACCCGTACTCTACCCGATTTTTACTACCCGTGCCCGTACCCGTACCCGAAGAAAAAATAATAGAGTAGGGTATGGGATGATCTACTACCCGTTCGTACCCGACCCGCGTTTACACCCTACAGGCGGCGGATGGGCGCGTGGATGGGCTCCAGTGACACAAAGACTCATGTAATCTTCTTGTGCTGTGAGGATGGATAGTGATTAGCTACTGGTGTTAATTTCCTACCATGTCTTGGTAATTTCTCATTTTGTGGTGCTCTGGCAGTAGAGTCGTTAATTCGTTATGTTAAGGTCTGTACCTCAGCTGGTGTGTGCTGAACTGATGTCATCGTCCTCTAATTCAGTAGTGTTTTATGCAGACTACTTGTTTGCTGCGGACATGTAATCTGGATAAGTAGTTGTTAGAACTCTGCTTTATGGTTTCCTTAATGAAGATGGAAAGAGGTTTGCCTCTTCACTGTTTCAAAAACAAATGCGAGTGATTTAAATGTTGTGAAGCAACAAATGATTGCTGTTTTTGCTGTCCTGAACAATTTTGTTTTTGTTGGCTTGTCTGTGTTGGAATTTTGTAATTGATAATATTTTGTTTTGGTCGTACGGGAACAGATTCCAGGATCAATTTTGTGCCAAGTAAATATTAATGCTGCATTTTTGTCGGATAATAGGAAGTGAGCTCCTATCTACCATTTGTGTGGCGGATGTAGCAGAGAAGGTAGACTTCTCGCCCCTTACCTCATGGGTTATAATCGTGGAAAATGTAGTCTTTGAGATTATAATTTAAGTAGTTGTGTGAGCTGTTGAATAAAAAAGGTATTTAGGTCTTAAAATACTATAGCAAAAACACTACACCAACTTTCTCACTGTAGCATGCGACCATATCGTTGGTGCAGCTGCTGGTGTAAGGATTGCTATGAATTGACTGGGTGCCGGTTGGTTTGCATGCATGTGCTGAGGCATGTCTTCGATTCAATGAGGGCATACTCGTCCATATCAAAATTGAAAATTCAAAGGCAAATACGGGGCTGTATTAGAGGAAAATAGCATGTAATTATCCACAATGGCATATTTCAAAACAACTTGGGAGTGTCACATTTCAAAAAAGCAAACGAGGAGCGGCATATTTATATAACTAAGGAGTGGTATATGTCAAAGTTCCCTTTAGAATAATACGACTACGTGTGGGGGTAGGCATATATAAATCGAACCAAATACCGAACCAAATTAAGCAATTATTTTGATTTTTTCGGTTTTTAGTTCGATTTTTTAACTATCCTAATCGAAAAGCCAAACAAATATAGGCACTAGGCTAGGACGCTGTTACTCGCCAGTCGTCACTCACGTCTCGCTAGATGAATCCTCAATCCCCCACAGAATCCCCAATCTCGTCAGATGAATCCCCAATCCCCCACTACTAAATCCCCAATCTTGGAAGATGAATCCCCCCCAAACTCGCATCTTGCAGTTTCATCATGACGCGAGCAACCAAGAGACAAAGATCGGCTAAAACGCCGAGGGTAACGCCTTCCTGCATCGCCCACGCCACCAAGTCTCGATGCGAGTGGTCGAGGAGGTTCTCGGAGAAGGCATCGACGAGCGCATCATATCCCCACATCTCCTTGTCCCGGTGCCGGCGCTTTAGGTTGTGATCGTCTGATTGAAGATCTGGTTGAGGCGTCGAGTGATTGGTGGAGTGGTGGACTGGAGATAGACGAACCTGCTATGGAGGTATAAAAATATTTTTATTTCTCATTCTTTACCGATTTACTCTGTACTCTACCATATAGTTGTACATTGTTAATATATGCACATATACTCTGACATAAATGATATATATAATGGAGGTGTCTGTGACTCTTCTAGTCGCACAATAAAGATGATGCACAACCCTCACCCTCTTTCCCTCACCATCAGTAGCTCGCTTCTCCATCTCCCTCTGCCTCTACGCATCGCTCCTCAATGCCGACCGCCGCAAGAGCTCACTCTTCCATCTCCTTTATCTCCTACGCTCCTCTACCATCATCGTTGTTCTGCTTCTTTCTGAGCTCTACCAGCCTTCACCCCCTTCCGCGCCCTGCCTCCACCACTGGTAGACCGTTGCCTGAGAAGAAACATGTGGCGTGAGCTTGTTCACCATCGTTGTCGTCTGAGAAAAAGCTTGTGGTAGGAGGCCGGTTGCCATCGTCCGACGGAAGCTCGTTTGCTATTGCAGGGTTGCTCGCATCGTGTGGTCCATTCTTTGATCCGAATACGGTAAACCTATCGTCTATTTTCATTTTGATTTCGCCTCTGTATCGGAGTACCAGTCCTAGGCCGTGCATGTGTGTGTCAGATCGAGCACGGCTTTCGAATCTTTACTCGATCGTGCCGTGCATACATTGACAGTTAGAGACGGAGGCAGACGTACAGATCGCGAACGAACACATGAGAGTTGATCCGTATCTGACTTCAAGGTGCTCATCATTTTTACCAACCACGTGCTCATAGGCGGATTCACCGTCGGAGCTGGCTGGGGCGTCAGCCCCACCTACGATTGACCGAACCTCTCCTTCTCCCAGTATCTCCAATGCTAAAAAGAAGTAGAGACATGACATCATAGTGGCAAATCGACAGGTTTAGGAATTGGCAACTGGAGTGAGATGTAAGAAGAAAAAGTAAAAAACAATCTCGCTGCATAAGTGGGCCATCAAAATTAGTCATAGGCTCCCTTACTCTCATGGGCTTTCACTGCACAAGATTTCGCATCCTTTATCGAGCGCAAAGACTAGGAGTCCAAAAGATTTAACAATGTTGGTGTCGCTCACAGCAAAGCAGACCAACGCACGGGCGATTGCGGACGGTAGGCACACAGGAGGGCGTGACCACACGGCAGATATCCGATTCGCGAGAACTCGCCGCAGCACACCGGCACCGACGGGCGCTGGAGACCCGGAGTCGAGGGCACCATACGTGCACCAGGGGCAGGGCAGGAGGGTAGCCAATAGGCAGCAGACGCCTGAGAAGAGTTATCGGTCACCAGAAGCGCGGCGTAATGCGACGCCAGAGGAGCGCCGCGAACACGCATTGTTGGGAGCCGAGGAACGCGATCATTAGAGGAGAGGAATCACCACCAAAGCGCCGCTTCAGCCGGAGGTCGAACACGCATCTCCAAAGCCCAAAGAGGAACCGAGGCTCGCTTTGTCCAGTCGGCGACCGAACGCGCATCGCCAGAGCCCACGTAGGAACCGAGGCGATCGGTAAGGAGGAGCGATTGAGGACAAGGAGCCTCTCAGCTTCATATTGATCGCTAGGACAATGACACCAAAGCCAGACTAATTCGCTAGCGCCACTGATTATTTTGCTCGGTATAAAAAATTGCCTCAAGCCTCAATGCAATGCCTCATGCCTAAATGCCTTTTGTTGTAATAACTGATGTCTGATTTTTGTATTATATTGTCCTAAGCCTATATTCTATTGACTGATTGATATTTTTGTCTTTCGGGTTTAATATGTATGAGAATTTAGTTGACAATAGATCGGTAGATGTAACATTAGTATACGTATGTTAAGTTAAAACTTTGACATAGAAGTCCCACCCTTAATTTCATTCTAGATTCGCGTGCTTGCCAAATTTCGTTAGATTTCCGCAGATGGCCACGCACATGACCCTGATCTTGAGTTCCACTCCATGATAAGGCATGAGATGACCTAAACAAACTCGGCCAGTGACACTCTCTACTCCTCTGGATATCGTATCGTTTTACCTTCATGCCTGTGAGCGCCTTCCCTGTCACACACACACAAAAAAAAGTTTGTCAATGGTATGATCTTAAAAACTCAATTTTGATAAACTAATTTCTATTTTAATAGACTTGTAAACCCTAATAAAATTATAACATCGTAAAAAAATTTCAAGACAAATATATATATATATATATATATATATATATATATATATTATTTTAATGTGTTCAATTTAAATATTAAAAAGATATATCTAACTAAAATTTAGAAATTTTACTGTATGTACTCAGAATGATATTCTTTTGTGATTGGAGGAAGTAATAAAAAGAATAAGTAAATAGTACTATTTTGCATGTATTGATAATATATCCATCGGTCTCTAACACCGCCTACTGTTAATAAGCAGTTAATTATCGATGGAGATGTTGGATTTAAAAAACCAAAATAATAGTCCATCTAATCATAAATACATGTTATTTTGGGCATATGTGTTGTTAAACTTTCAAAACTTTGACTGTCAATATTTTCTTAAATAATTAAACTTGATATATGATTTGTCCCTAAAAGTACATTCATAATACTATAATTTTGTTAGATTTATATAAATATATTACAACAAAAATTAGTGATAAAGGTTGTGTTTTGGACAATAGATATAAAAAATGCCATGTACTCCATTCGTCCAAATTTATAAGGTTTATTTTTTGAATGATCTTGTTTATAAATATAAAACTTATATATAGATTTAATAAAACCTTTTCTTCTATACCCCTATTTATTCTATCTCAATCATATGCATTTATTCATTACCACCCACACAATATCTCTCTCATATTCCAACATATTTAAGTGGGGATATCTAAACTATTTTCTTTCGTACTTTTCTCAATTTTAACATAACTTTAATTCTTGTACAAAGTTAAAATATACCTTAGACGAATAAAGTATTAGGGCATGTACAATAAAACCACCTCAACTTACTCTTAGTATGTCCACGCCAGCTTTATCCTATGTGGAAGAGTGAGAAAAGAGGAGAGAGAAAAAAGCTGGCTCTTATTTAGTAGTAAGTATTTCATGGAAGTATAGGTAGATTAGTTATGTATAATAGAGAAGAAATAGTTAATGCACAGCATCTAGAGTAAACTTTTAGAAATAGCTATTGTACAAACTGATTTTAGTGATTACTCTATATGATATGGATAAAGGATAGAATAAGTAGCTCGTTTTGCTATTGTACTTGCTCTTAGAGATAGGAAGTACTGCTCTATTACAGATTATCGTCTCTTTTTTTTCTGCTTTTGTGGTACGAAACCGAACAAACATGACGATCACCGGATACAATAAATACAAACAGGAAGAGATGAGGATCACGGGATAAGTACCCCAGAAAAAGTAGAAAAAAACAAAATGTTCGATCTTTTATCTACCTGGATTGGTCTTCTCGAGAAAACGATTGCCCCAGGCCCCCGGCACCACAAACTTCAAAGCGACGTTTTGCCACTTCCCGTATCACTCGATGCAGTATACAGGGCAACTTAGATTTGATCCATCTCCTCAATCATCTCACCAACAAATATTTTGAAATTTTGGAACCGAGAAAATGGCCAAATATTCGACAAAAAGATCTGACCAAAAATATCTCGAAATTGACGAGCTTAGCTTGAACAACGGTGGATCCATCCGGACCGCTCGTTACGAATACTATGCATGGCGATGAACGGCCCAGACAAGTCCATGGAGCAGTTGAACCCAGCCACTTCGCGAGCAGGGCCCCGCATGTCACAACGCTCGGCCCCACGGAATCTCGAATTATTTTTTAAATGATTTTAAAAAATAATAAGTCGAAACAAAATTTTATAAAAATATACATCAGTCGCCTTCGCCATTTCAAAAGGCGACAAAAACTCTATCGCCATTTGAATTGGCAACTGGGTTCTATCCCTAGCCTTATCAACCAATTTAATACGCGACTAAACAGATCTTTGCCGCTAAATAAAATGACGATAGAGATGTATTTTTGTAAAATTTTGCTTTGGCATATCAAAAGCATATTATTTTTTTAAAATCATGGAATCTCACGATCATACGGACTTCAGATGATAAAAGCTAGATTGGATGGGCAGGATCGGCTCAATGGCGCATGATGAAGTGTCATATATTTAATGGGAAATGGTAAAATGAGGACGTCCAATACAAATGAAAATCACCTGATGTCTACTACCGTACAAACCTTATCATCTTACACTTCTCATTATTATTTTCTCTCATTGCAAACGCCAGCCATCCGCCACTACAGGAACTGGCTGAGGCTCTCTCTCCCTATTTCCCTCTCTTTCCCTTTCCTCTCCTTTCCAAAGGTGCTAGTGCCTAGTGCTACTGCATGAGGCCATCATGGCTTTAGATTTTCCCTTTCCACTAAGTGGTCAAAGTTTGCTGGATTTATCGCCATCAAGGGCAAAGCTTGCCGGATTTAGTGGGGCTAAGGCCAAATAAGTTGGGGCACGGACATGGAGTAGAGGAGGACATGGTTGGAGACAAAGAGGTGGTAATACCACGAAGGAGGCCACGGTGATAGTGAGAATTTGATCGGATCTGATTTATCACATGTATTTACTCATTTTTGTTACAACCCCTTTTATCAATTGTTTCAATAAGTGTTTGAATTTGTTATAGTGTATAACCTAAAAAATGTTGTAGTTTGTTTTTTTGTTACAGTTAAGGTTGCGATTTGTTGCATCGAATCATTTTTTACTTCAATAGTTTGTGGTTTTTTGTTACCTTTTTTCTCACCATGAGTTGTTGCAACTGGATTTTTTTGTTGCAAGTTTTATTAATATTTGCTGCAACTGGATGAATCTTTTGTTGTAAGCTTTATTAACTTTTTTGTAGCTAGATTTTTTTTGCGATTGGTTGTTGCAACCATGGGGAAATTTTGTTGCATGTTCATTGTATCGATGTTGCGCCTCTTATAAATTTGTAGTGACTAACCGGGTTCCTCCTTCTCTATCCCTTTTGCTACTCCAGAAAGATGGAACTCTGGAGAGCCATCGGTGAACAGGAGATCGACCTCTCTCTCTTCCTACCCCTCCTCTTTGGAAGCAGGCTACAACCACCAGTGTCATAAGTTTCGGCATCGACATCCTAAGCTCCAACGCTAGCCATTGGTTTAAGATCTCCACCGCTCGTGCTTGAGGGAGGTCGTTCACCGTGGCCTCCTTTCTCTTGCTGCAAGCTAGAGCTCCAGCGAGCTAGCAGCAATAAGAGATCGCCACCTGAGACGAAGTTTTCACAATTAATGCATGGGGGAGCGTACGATGGATACATCCGGACACTAGTCACTCCCAAATGTACATCAGAACAATGTATAGGTTTTTTTTTCTGAAGGGCAGGATCATCTTATACATATGTGTATGTATGTTACTTATGGCATGGTTTGGCCTTGCTTATAGGATGGGACTTTTTTATGCCATTTCCAAAATTGAGGTTAATTATTTATTCATGGTAGATTCCATATGGTTGTTTTAGTGTGTTTATTGTAGGTGTTGAACCAAACACAAGTAAGAGGATGGACATCAGCCTTGCTATGAGTCGACGTCCATAAAAACGAAAATGACACATGAATTTATACAGGTTCAAGGGTTTCAGAGGATTACTCTACTCTTGTCGATTGAGGGGTCTTTTCAGAGTCACACCGGTTTAGATAACTCTTTTATATTCTTTGAGAGCTCAAGTTACACATGTGTGATACATGAGGTATTTATATATAAGCTCTTAGACCTGTACAAATGATTAAAATATCCCCGTGAAGATAGCTAAGCTGTAAGTACAAGCAAAGATTACCATTGTCCTTTTTAGGCTCAACACATTAGTTCTTTGATCTACATAATACCTTCTATTAAAGCTTGCAAGGTTCCGGCTCAATGAGGCTATCCACCTGTCACTTTGCCCATTTTGCAAAAAAACCCTGTTTCTCGAAATTACGGATAGGTCCCTGCAAATTACGAATAGGTCCTTCGCGATTTTTTGAGAGGGCAAGATTTCCTTTTCGAATCGCGTTGGGTCCTCGTGCTCGCTTTTGCGAAAAACCTCCGTTAAATTCAAATCGCGAACAAGCCCTTTTCTAATTTTTTCAGATAGCGACAGTCCAAAAACGTAACATTTAGGTCCTTACTTTACGCTTAGGTCCTTTCTCCGTTTTCTCGGAAAAAGTTTTCGCCACCGTAAAAATTTGTTCACTCTATCTCTAGACTTTTTCCTCCATTCTTTCCGGAAAAATATTTCGCTCTGCTTTCCTCGCTTTTCCCGAAAAAATATTTTCGTGTTCGCTTTTCCCGAAAAAATGTTTTCGTGCTTCGTGTTTCCTCGCTTCCAAAAAAAATCGTGGTCCGCTTTTTCTCGAGAAAACACAAATTTGTTTTTCGTTCACACGCGCGGTAAAATTTGTTTTCGTGATCCGTTTTTCTCCGAAAAAAACATAAATTTGTTTTCCATTCACGCGCGGCGCCGCGCTTATTGTTCTAGTATCATCTATATCAGTCGCCGATCGCACTATAGTTGCATGACCATATGTCGAGTGGTTCTCATTCCCGAGGGCATATTTTTGGACTGATAGGGCCACTCGTCAGGCGAGACCCATCGGGGGTGGATGGACCCTTCAAATAGCTTCGTTCCTTCATGATAATTCCCTTAATTAACGCTTGCAGAAGGTTGCACAAGGCATAGAGTCGTCATGCTAAACCCTTGTATTAGGAGTTTAGGACTGGAGATGTAGGGCCTGTTTGGTTCGTTGCCTAAGCCAGCCACGACTAAGGTTAGGAGGTTGCCACAGGTGTGGCACGACTAAGTTGACTGAAGTTAGCTGGTGTTTGGTTCACTGCCACGCCTGACGATAGGCACGCCTAACAATTTTATGGCACGCGTTTGGATTGTGGCCATGAGTTGGCTTAGGCATGGCTAAGAAACTATGGTAGCCGTTTGGTTCGCTGCCCCACAACAATGGCAAAACAGTTTTGTAACTTTGGTCTGTTTTGATTTGGTCCCTCCCCTGTCACAGAAATTACTCGAGAATCACTGTGCTTGCAAGGTAACCTTCACATAATCGCACGTACTAACGAACTCGTATACAATGCTCTACACGCGCTAAAGTTAAATGAGAGGAGAGTCAGAGATCAAAATCCTTCTTTTGTCCGGATGTCGAAATGAAATCGCTTAAAACGAGGATGCCATTTCGCTTAAAAACGAGGATGTCGGACATTCTAGCTATAACTTCAGCTAGTCCATCTTCGTAAACAAAGGCAGGACCAAACCTAAACGTGTTTAATCTGCACTTTTTCTCTTGCGTAACAAGATTTATACAAAATTGAAAACGAATAGTCTGGACTCTAGTCCGATAGACACGCATAAACACACTGCATGAGGTTCTTCCTCAAGAGACCACTCCAGATCGTCACCCATCCAGGTTCACTCTCGGGAGTACTATCGATACATGCTAACATCACTACCGATGAGAGTGAGACTCTAATCAAAGAATCTTGTTCCAACCAAATAATTGCAGCGACGGCAAATGCTGGGTGTATCTGCTTGGATCTGGCGGTAAGCTCCATCTGCATCAATTCACATGGAGACATTAAACATCTGTTACCATTGACTGAAAGAATAATGGAAAAAGACAACGAATTGCTCCTCATATTACAGTCCAAATGAAAATAATAACCTGGAAAAGAAGCAGAATAGTTTCCCGCTGACATAATCCTTTGAGCAAATCCTGAGAATGAACCTCATTCATCCATACATGTTTATGCCGATGTCCTGCCAATGCCTTTTCTTGTCATATATTTAGCTCAGAGGAGCCGAATCATACAAGTAGAAAATGCCACTGAAAGCACTATATTCGCGAGTATAGAATGTAGCATAGACACAGGGTTCTACATCGAAACTATGTTAGAACTTGAAGCATTTCCACACAAACAAATTTCCATGCATAAATATTCAGCCAAAAAACAACCTCTGGTAGCAATCCCAAGAAAGAAACACTATTCTGCATGAAAACTAGTAAATGAAAGCACCATACTTAAGCTGTTTAGTGTTTACCATTCAAACACACCATTTGCACTCATGGCATCGATTTGGTCTCCAGAGGTACAAAGGAAGATTCCCTGCAATTACATATCCAACAAGAGTCTGAATAACAGCAAGGTAGAACTCTTTCAAACCAAATATGATGACCCAACAATCAGCCAAAAAAGTTTTACCTGCCGGTGAGCTTTCTGGACCTCCTGCTCTAGTTGTGCAAGTTTGAGCTCAGTGATCTCTACCTGCCATACATATGCCTTCAAACGGATAAAGAAACATTACAGCTGCTCAAAACAAATGAATAACCAAACAGGTAAGGACCATACTAGGCGAGGATTGCGGTCAGGAAGCGATGGCTCTTTGAACTTGAGTTGTCACCTGAAAAAGCATTACCATGTGACAGAATTCAGTTTTCAATAACATATATTTTCAACAAACCAGACAGAGCATGCAAACCGCAGCTTTCCACCAGGTGATCACTGAAGCCCAACCTTCCTCTTCAAATCACACCACCCAGAGATTCACAAGACATGTTGGTACACTCGAGTGGTATATGCAAAACAAATATATGTCCAACATGCGAAACCAGTACTACGAACCCGAATTGTCAAAAGTCAAAGAAACTAAAGAGACTCGGTCACTTAGATAGGCACTTAAAATAATTAACAAGACACACAAAAGGTTCCACAAATTAGTAGCACGAAAGGTTCCACACATTAGTGCATGCATCATAACTAGGGCTGAAGCAGACGTCCATTACATAACCATAACACGAATACCATTACCCACTAGACTCAATACTTTCATCCTCTTTAAATTGATGATCTTCACGCTTATCGAATCATCGCTCTCGTAGTCGTGACAGGCATGCTAAATCGTCAGATATGCTATCGCTTCTTCTTCTTCAAGTGGATCGACACGATGCGTTCGACCAAGTCTTCGCTTGTATGGCAAGGTCATCAAGGCGGTTAGCGGTGTGTTCGATCGCAAGTAACACGAGGTTCGGGCCATCGCGCTTTGGCAAGAGCAAGGAGAAAATGTTCATTCACTAAGTTCTTCATATCACTTGTGATTTCTCTATCATTTAATTGTCCAAGCATGCACTTCACTAACTTTCTTTGAACCTTTATCCATCTATATGCAAGTAAATAGAACGCTAAGATTGCAAGCTAGAAGTTGACAAGAAGCCTTCAAATATGGCAAATCACATAGTGATCAATGTAGATAATGAGAGTGGTATATAATGATAAATTCTGGAACAAGGCAATGATTGTGCTAACAAAGCTGAAGAGATAGAATTCTATTAAAATTAGCTAACTCAGACTCATGTGATAGGAAAAGAATATACTCACAGTGATGAAAGAAAAAACTGGAGCTTTGGCACAATGAAATCACTTACCTGTGCGGTGGTGAGCTTGACACAATCGAAAGCAGCAGGTCAAACACCAGCCCGTCAGCCACCTGCAAAACTGAAGAAATCATCGGTGAGGACCCGTAATGTAATTATGTTCACACCATTCGAGTTTGAATGGTGTGCATGGCATGGCTCTGATATGGTTATAAATTCCGAACCTATTGACAGCAGTATGCCACCTGTGGGCTCTAACTTCAGTTACAGTCACTTTCTCAACATTCAAGCAACCGGATGTCCAAAATATAAGCAAATATTAAAATTAGGTCATACTAGTCCTAACAAATTACACATAGGACAAGTCCATTACACAAAGGTCCATTACAAGTCCTTACATCAACCGGTACACATAGGCCATATGCACCCAAAAGGCCAAAACATAGACTTCCAAGACTTAAAAGGTCGGGCTTCAAAGATCATCACCTACCACACCCAAAAGGTCATGACATCGCATGTCTTACATGTTACCATCAAGAGTCGAAATTTGTACACCTGTGTCTAAGGTCTTGTCACTTGCACTACATAAGAAACCACGCAATCCTTTATTCTCATTATGTGAGAGATGCATACCTACCATAAGCTTGTCCCTGCTGCTATTGTCATGGCTTCAATCCTCTCCCACAATGGAGCATGTGGGTCAAGAATGTGGGGGTGGTGGAGGTGCTTTTTTCTTGGATTCTCAAGTGCCTTCAAAGTTTCGCTGATATCGTCAGCTGTCTTGGACATGCGGCTCTTTGGCTTCGGTTGCCTCTTAGCCGGTGACTTCCCGAGCCTCTTTCGCTTCACGCTAGAAACTGGTGAGGAATTTTGTAGACCTGGTGAGGTATTCTGGACACCTGGTCCATTGCTACTTGCAGCACCCATTGGAGATGGCAAAGTGTCTGAGTCATCAGCTGCACAATCCACAAATTCAGCATGTGAGGACATATCATCAAATCCATGCATATCCTCATCAGACTCAGGGTTTGCAAGCATGCAAGAAGATGCATCCATAGCTAAAGAGCCATCGGCATTGGTGCCCATGAACAACTCCTGCATCTCATGGAAAAACTTAATGGGTTTACAGAGGAGACGCCTAGCCCTATCCTGCAAATCAAGATAGGAGTACTTGGCTTTAAGATGTTACCATATACCAACAATATGGTGACATATGTAACATACCGTCAATGTAGCCTTCTCCGATTCAGATATTGTCACCAAGCATCTAGTTGGGTCAAATGCATTGCCACTCTTGCTTAAAGCAATAGCAACATATTTCCAATTCTCCTTATAGTGCCTGAAATGACGATTAACTTGCGCACTAGTGACCCCTATGCTGAATTTCTCATTCAATGCAAGAGTAATACCACAAGTGATGTAGCTTTTTAATCTTGAAGCCAAAGATGTTGGTCCTTCAAAAATCAACGAACCAATCAAGCATAAACTTGGTTTGGCCATCATCCCATGAAATGGTCCTTTCCCTAGACGGCTCATCAGTATCAACCTTCTCCTTTCCCTTGCCCATATCTGACCATAACAAATGCAAACAATTGCTGGACTAATGCCATACATGTATGGGAATAAATTTCAGCACTCAATTATATGGGAATAAATTTCATCACTCAATAAATTGTATGGCATACATATATGGAACACACAACATATAAGAATCGTCTCACAAACAATTATTAGGTTCACCGACCACGAACTTCAAATACAACACATAAAACTCATCCGCATCACACGTACAAGTCATAACTCAGGTAATTTATCATCCCACATTTTTGTGCTACCATCCCTTTGATGACCCATATTTGGTTGTCTTTTGCATGTCCACATGGGTACGCTTTGCTTCTTGGAAGATTTTGGTACCAAGTGAGGTCATCATACACATATTCATCGTACGCCATCTATGATGAAGTTGTGCAATCAGACAACAAGCAATCACTATCTTCACTTGGGTTTTCAAAGGGAAAAAGGGCTGAGATGTTGAGATCTTAAACCTATTCTTAAGTGTACCAAATGCCCTTTCAATGGTAGTCCTAAGGGAAGAATGACGATGGTTGAACAATTCTTTAGGGTTCTCAGGCTCTCGAGCTCCTTTGAACTCTTTCAGATGGTACCGAACACCACGATATGGGGGTAATATACCACACCTTGTTGCATAACCAACATCAGCTAGGTAGTAGTGGCCTACATGATTAGGGAATGACAATTAGCTCTCGGCCGCATTTAAAACCTTATTTTCATGTGTCGGATAGGTATTAATAGTACCTTCAGGGATTTTTAGGCCATTTGGTCGGGATAGTGCATCTTGGAGCACGTAGGAATCATGGGTTGATCCTTCCCATCCAGCTAAGACATGTAAACCTTAGGTCAAAGTCGACAGCAGCTAGCACATTTTGTGTCGGATAGAGTTTCCTACCCCTAAACCTATCCTGCATTTCCACAGGAACCATTGCTGGAATGTGCGTACCATCCAAGGCTCCTATGCATTTCTATGAAAGAAGACATGACATACGGTTAGTTACCTTTTAGATTCACATAAGGATATATTGGCATTAGCATATTATGGTCTCATGTTACCTCGAAGTATGGGTGAAATCTGCCTGGACTAGTTGTTATCTTCGAATGTGTCTCCGTGGTTCTCAAGAGAATGATGTCACGCGACATAACACATAGAGCATCTAAGACAGTATGGAAGTACCTATGGACTGTCTCCCCAGAGCGGTTAAACTCAAAACCAGTTGTTCTATTAGTCCATCTATGACCAACAACATGCATGAACATCGCAACTTGTTCTTCAATACTGACATTGAGTGTGTCCAAGAGCATCCCATGATTCCTTAGATGAGAGCACAACCTATGGAACACACATTTCGCATGCTAACTCACTAAGGCAAGTGAGCTTCAAAGCCATTGTACAAACGGTTCAAGCGTGTAGCTCTCAACACGCCTCTCTAAGAACATAGGACCATAGGTCACACGCCTCTTCTCGGATCTAATTAATCAAGTTTATACCAAGATAGAGCAACGATATTGCAATGTTGATAATAGCCCTTCTCATCCGCAAGTAATTACAATAGCTATTATAGTATTCAATGTATAGTTTCTTTGCACCCATCTATACACACATAAAAAATGTTTTAATCATATCGAGCCAAGCCATGCACAACATTTAAAATCGAATAAGGAAAATGAAAAATGGATTAGGTTTCTCACCGATGATTTCTTGAAGGATTACTTGCAAATCCAATTAGGGAAGACCTATTGCACAATTCCTCACAAAGATAATCAGATTTCACAATGGGCACAAGCAGTACATTGCAAAGATCAAATGAGCTAACAAAATGATTATTGCAGAGACTATCGCTTGTCACAACCGCCGACATTGACACATCTAAACTAAAGAGAACTAAAACAACTAGTCTTCATTGATTGAAAACAAAAACTGGTGCTAGAGAACTAACAATCGATCTTCATTGATTGAAAACAAAAACTCGGTGCTCTAATCCAATAACCGATCTTCATTGATTGAAAATGTAAAACTCGTATAGAGAACTAACAACCGATCTTCATTCATTCAACTAACATCCGGTGCTAGAGTTATCCGGATTTCCATGACCCAAGAATGTTTTCGACATACCAAGATGAAGTTTCAAGTTGTGCGCCCAACAAATTTCCTTTAAGCGACCATTCGATCGTAATGAAAACACAGATTGGTCAAGGCACCTGTATAATATGGCAAACATCTAAAAACTCATGTACTGCGAAATACAACAAACAAAGAAAGGATCCACCTCTTGGTGCCGATTGAGGTTGTACAAGACCAGATCCGTCCGATTCTCTCGCATTTTGTTCTAACCCTAACAACCACCACCGAATCGACCAAGAAATCAACAAGAGCATAGGGTGTCCAGCCAAGAGGGGGCTTAAGGATCCAAATTTCTTGATGTCGATTGAGGTTGTACAAGACCAGATCTGTCCGATTCTCTCTGCATTTTGTACTAACCCTAACAACCACCACCGGAATCGACCAAGAAATCAACAAGAGCTCAGGGGGTTGGCAGATGCTACCGACCTTGGCCTCGTCGAAACGCCGCGACGAAGGAGGAGGCGGAGGAGCTTCCGGGGAGGGGACTGCACTTCGATGGATGGGGGGGGAGGCGGCGATGCTGATGGAGACAACCTCCGGCCTGTCACCTGCCGCCGCCGCCCTTGCGTCGCCCGTCGCACGTTCGAACCCTAGTTTTTGGACTGTGGCTGAGTTCTGGCGCAAGCGGAAGTGCGGCGCTCGTTTTGACCGCCACACATCTGGTGAAAAATTTCGCTGGCGAGTCGACCACGCCGCGCCTAAGGTGCTCTGGCGCGCCTAACCTGGGTACGAAAGCAAACAACTGCCTAACCTCGTATGGCATGCCTAACTTGAGTTACGGCTCCTTTAGGCAGAGAACCAAACAGGCCCGTAGTCTTTGAGGGCGAAGGCCTCAATGGGAACCCCCCGTGCCACTTTCTATAGAAGCAAGGTACAAGGAAGCTCAATGGTGTCCTTGACAGGCGTTATCTTTTATCTGGAGTTATTAGTTATTCGTACAACAATGTTGTTAAGTGAAAATTTCAACCATCACAGTCGACCAACTCATGAATGTGGGGAAACCCATATTATTTTGTTCTTGAGAGCTTATAATTCACATACCAAGTACTCTCTCTAGTTATAAATATATACTGTTTTGGATATTGATATGGTCCCTATAACATTACTTTGATTACTAGTTTTTATTGTAATATATTACAAAATCTAATAAAATTATAATACTATGAAAAAACTTTTCGAGACAAATATACGATTTCGTGTATCCAATATAAATATTTAAAACAATACTGATAGCAGTTTTAAAAGTTTAGCTGCACGTTTTTCAAAATAATATTTACTAGATAGTATAGCGCGCTACGCTGCGCCACACAAATTTCACTCTAGAGATTTTTGTTGCAAAATGGTAGAAGGACCTAAATGTAATTTTAAATATTTACGGACCTAAACGTAATTTTAAATCTTTTCGGTTTAAAGAACTAGCATCTAAGTTGAATTTGCAAAACTACGGGGTCCTTTTTGCAAAATAACCAGTGGAAGAACCTATTCGCGATTTTGGAATTCTCGGAGAGCTTTTTCGCAAAAAAACGTAACTTGTGGTCTTAAAACTCAACAAATCTTCCGGCCTTAAAATATACTAGGAATGTTTTCGTGGCGTGATACGCTGCGTGCGTTGTTTTTTTCGCAGAAATAATTTTGTTTTTTTTGCGGTGTTTTTTTTAAAAAAATTGTCGAGAAAACGCGTGAAACAGTTGAAAGGATACAAACGCAATCACACTCTTTCTTTACATTTATCTGGAGTCCTCTCATGAAGGATCCACGATTGTGCTAAATCGAAAGGTCATTTTCGTGAAAAATAGCTGGAATGATCTAAACGTAATTATGTTCTTTTTTGGTATTTATTTAAGGTCCTGTCACGAAAGATTCGCGATTTCGCTAAACCAAAAGGTCTTTTTTGTAAAAAAATCGTTGGAAAGACCTACACGTAATTACATATTTTTTGAGGGGCATTCGCGGAGGGCCGACACGTGGCAGCGGTCTTTAGGCAGGAACTCTTCATCTTTAGTATATATACTAGGTTGAGCCACACGCGATGCCGCGCCGCGAGGAAAAAATCTGGTACGA
Source organism: Guadua angustifolia (assembly GCA_036346375.1). Lineage (NCBI taxonomy): Eukaryota > Viridiplantae > Streptophyta > Magnoliopsida > Poales > Poaceae > Guadua > Guadua angustifolia. The sequence goes on along the minus strand of CM070500.1, from coordinate 9,813,767 downwards.
GTTTTTTGCAAATCGAATTTGCAGAACCACGTGTCTCTTTTTTCAAAATAACTGGCGGAAGGATCTATTCATGATTCCAAACTTTTTAATCTTCTCGCTCGAAGAAGCAACATGTAAAATTCAGAAATCGTCGATTTTCGATTTCCTTTTTTTAAAAAATGGGTCGTTAGGACTCGCCAGAATCTATGGGCTACTATAAATCTTCGACAAATCTGTGTTTTTTTAGAAAACCGCGTGGAGAGATATAATTGTAATTTCATTTTTTGGGGTCTACTTTACTAAAAAATCAACGAAAGAACCTAAACGCGATTTCCAATTTGGCTATAAACCTTCGACGAATCTGTGTTTTTTAGAAAATCACGACCGAATCTGTGTTTTTTTAGAAAAGTGCGTGGGGGGATCTAAACGTAATTTAAAAAAAATTTGAGTCTATTTTACTAAAAAACCGCTGCAAGGAGCTAAACACGATTTCTAATTTGGCCATAAACTCTCGACGAATCTGTGTTTTTTTAGAAAAGCATGTGGAGGGACCTAAACATAATTCTGATATTTTTCGGATCTATTTTACAAAAAAACCCGTCAAAAGGATCTAAACACGATTTTCAATTTTTCGGAGGAGCACTTTGGCTCACCTCACCATGTGCCAATTCGTACGCCTTTTATATAGAGTATATTATATTATATTTGTGACCGGTGAGGGTATTTGTCATCCCACTGCATGACACTCCTTTTCGAGTCACTAAAACTGAAGAAGATGAACAGGGAAAATTTGAAAAAAAAAATAGTATCGAAAACTTGATGTTCGGTTTGGAACGGAGGAATTCTAAATAAATGTTTTGGGAATTTGGAAGTGGGAAAAGTTTGTGAGCTTTTTCGTATTTTGTTGTTGTTTTGTGAAATGAAACGAGTCGTATTGTTGTGACGTGAAAGGTATGATAGATATAATGGAAAATAATGGAACCGGTGGTTCTCCTGAGGGGTTAGTTGAAGAGATAACGGGGACTTAACAAATCCTGGGAAATGGTGCAGCGGTTTGTTGAGAATTATCAAAGCCAGGTGAAGAAAATTGCACTTAACCTCCTGATCGTTTGTGCTGCAACCTATACTGGCACTTTTGCTACGCAACTCCTCGTAGGCAAATGCGATTTGCTTCTCAAACCTCCTGATCTTCCGTTAGCTTCTACGGTTAGTATTTAAAATAATTCAAATCGTATTTACGTTCTTTTATATAATACACTTTTATAATTATGCTGTAATTGTTAACGTGTGTTTGTTCACTCTCGGCTAACCATGACAGTACTATCTTGTAGTAAAATATTTTTCAATATTCAAGTGTATCATCATAAGATGGTTAGCTTAATTGAGACTATGCTACGTGCATCTTTTTCTGTTTTCTGATGAGTAATTTTTATAGGTGAATTTTGTTAGCCCAATGTAAAACATATACAAACTTTTTTTGTGCTGCTAATCTAGTCACCAATCCATGAAGAGCGATAGCTAAGGAAGACTAAGAGCAAGGCTAATAATAGAGTCAACTGCGGGCTTTATGTTATTGACATATCATCTATAGCCAATCTAATAGCCCACCTATATAATAGTTGGCTATACATACACACTGAACATTAATACCTGGCCCACCTTCATCCTCTCATTCTCTCACCAATCTTCTTGGAGCCGTCTTTGCGGCAATTGGCCACTAATCTGAACCCGCTTCTCTCCTCCTCTCTCCTCCAATTCAACTCAAATCTGACGTGACAACTCCTATAGCCCGCTTACGTAACCTTATTATACTTGCTCTAACCTAGCGAGGAAGGTAACGAGCATCAGACAAGCCCACTGCGTGTGCGGAGGCAGAAGATGGCTCCCGCCTAGAGATTGGTATGGTCCAAACGTCACTCCTCCTCTAATGAGACTCACAAAACCAAGAAATCATTATAAAACGGCCGGAATTCGAGGCACCGCGGAGCTAGCTAAGCTCCCCTCCTGCTGCCGCTGGTGCTGGTGGTGAGTGGTGACTCCTCACCCCATTTCTTTCTCTCTTTCTCCTCCCTTCACCCCCAAACACGGCAGATCACTTGCTCCCTCCAACCTACCAGGCCACCACCCTCCCCGCCTGGCCGCTCTTCAAATTATTGCTCGACTGACGAGAGTATCAGGCCATGCAAAGATCCTAACTTTTCTTTTACAAGACCTCTCGTCTGCGCGTTCTTGATTTGCTTGCTGTTGCTGTTGCTGTTGGTGGTGGCGCCGTCGCGGTGTTGGTGGTTGTGCCTATCTTGTCTTGGAGAAAAGAATCCTTGCTTATTCTTGAGTTGGTTGCTTGGTTGTCTGAGGTGAGGAGGCAGGAGTACCGGGTTGCATGGTGATTTATGTTGGCGGATGGAGAGTAGGCGAGGAGGAGGAGCGGCGGCGGCGGCAGCGGCGGCAGCAGCAGCAGCAGCAGAAGATGCGCGCAGGGTGATGCCGGGCTTTGGGCCTCCTCAGCGCACCATGTACGTGCCCCCCATAGCCAGTTCTTGGACACCCTTTCTCCATTTCTTGATGGTTTCTTCTCCCATTTACCTGCTCATTTCTGCATGCTCTCTGTTTGTCTCACTTGCTTGTATAGATATGATCCCTGATTGTTGATTAGTTGATTGATCATGGTATTGGGCGACGCATGGATTGCGGTTGATTGCTTCTGCTTTTTCAGGACGAAAAAGTCTATTGCTTTTCTGATTAGCACTTGTCGATGTGGAGTATGGTGACCTTTAGCTCATGTGCTGTAATGATTAGAGGGTGAGGGTGGAGTAACTTTGCTAGTGCAGGTTTTGGTTGCTTCTGTTCTTGTTGTTCTTATGCCGCGGAGTGCATGGACTAAGGAGCAATAATTGCCATGCGGCCTCATTCTCTGACTGGCATGATATGATAAATTCGTGTGTACCTCGTCAACTTTCTCAGGGGCTTGCTTTTGATCACTGACATATATATGTCCTCTACAAGGACTCTGGAGATCATCACTGTGGTAGGTCCAGATCTTAAAAAAAAAAGAGGAAGGAAAAGATGGGCATGTAAGAGTTGGGCATGCACACGCTTACTTTTAATGAAGTATCCAGTATTGGGTAGGGAGTATGGCACAGTGTGAGGTGGGGAACGAGCTTTGCAAAATTTCTGTCATGATCTTCAAAATTTTAATCGATACATGACAAAGAAACCATTTTTGGGTTCTGAACCAAATTTATGCTGTTAGACTATAGTGCATCCAAGTGGTCTCTTTGGTTGGTAAATAGGCATACATGTTTGCAAATGATGCAACTGAATGCCCGTATGTTATTCTTGTGATGGGAAAGAAATGTATAGATCGCCGATGACTGTTGCAGTGTTGCTGAATAGGTATTAAGTGATGGGCATTGGATGTATGTGATACTAAGGACAAAAGAAGAAAAATAAAAGTGCTTCTTGTATACAATACGCACATTATTTTTGACCTGTATCTAATTTTGGTGAAAAACGCTTTTCAGCCACACAGATGTGAACAGCATGCAACCTTCTCGAGTTAGTGATTTTGGGGTGCTTGCTCATTCTGCTGGATTCCGAATAGAAGATCTTGCTAATCTTAGTACAAGTATGTAACTCTATTCTCAATCAAATGTGCTAGAAAATTAACTCTTATATATGATGTTTTGTAGGTCTAGAAACTTCAATTATTGGCCATGTGCTCTTTTCTGTTTTGGGAAAATAGTTTTGGTTGTACAGTTACAATTCCCTATCATAGATGGCAATGAAGTAGTTCTGTGGATGTACATGAACCACTAAAACCTTTTTTGTTGACTGCCTCTTTATTTGGCTTGACTGATGCTCCTTTATTTTCTGACCTTCAGATACTTTGTTCAATCTGAAGCCAAATACTCATACCATTGTCAATGACCCCTTCAGTTCGAAATTATGGGAAGGTATGCAGGCCATGCACTGATAATTCCTGGTGATAGATCAAACACCCATTTATTAAGTGACCTGCAGTGGGAATTGATGCAGTCTTGCCTCTCCTAATTGCAGTCTATTTCTCCGACTGATATAACTACAGAAGCAGCAGCAGCAGTTGATCCTCAGGCACTGGTACAGCAAAAAGGAGCACAACCAAATCTAGTAGCTTTAAGGACTGGTAACACTGAGAACTGGGGAGAGTCAACTATGGCTGATTTAAGTCCTAGGACTGATACATCAACGGATCCAGACATTGATGAGAGGAATCAGATGGTACCTACCATTCTGAGCTCACTTATTTGTCAGCCTCTTTTTTGTGATGGCATGCTTTATGTTTACAAAACTGTTCATTCTCATAGGTTTTTGAGGTTTGAATTTTCTTTCAAAAGTCCTTTGCAAAGAATTGCTTGAATTTGTGACAAGTACAACTTTTTGGAATCTCATTATTATATACATGTATAAATGCCTTGAATGAATTTTGAGGTGTTACACATGGTAGCTTGATATTTGTCCATCCTACTTAACCTTTCCTCACTTTATTGGTTATCTGCCTAGCAATTTGAACAAGGACAACTTGCTGCCCCCACAGCTTTTGATTCTAGTGACAAATCGAAGGACAAATTAGATCACAAGGTACTCTTATCACTACATATTTGATGCTTCATCATGTGATAACCCACTGTTGAAAGTAAAGGTCTCTTTTCCCAACAGGCACTTCGTCGTCTTGCCCAAAATCGTGAAGCTGCCAGGAAAAGCCGTTTAAGAAAGAAGGTGAGTTTGTATGTTCTTGAAATGTTCACTCATATCAGATTCCATTTAATTCTTGCTCTCATCGTCTACTGTAGTAATACACTACTTCATTTTTTTTTGATAAAGGAAGATTTTATTAATTTTAAGAACATTACATCAAGACGATACAAGTCCTTAAAATTTCTCCCGGCCTCTGCTTGACAAGAAGCACACAGCCCAGAAAACAAGGAAAAAAAGAAAACAACACGCACACGCTAGTGACTATCAATCCGTAGACTAGACCGCCACCCATGCACCTGGGAATAGAAATCCATAGCCACCGCAAAGAACCGATGAGTAGCCTCCACCATAAAAATTCGAATTCGCTCAGTAGTACAACCCAAGCACGCACCAATGGGAAGTAACATAAATAACTCCGCAAGGGTGATATGTGTGATTTTCTTTCAAAAACTACATCATTCCTGCTAAGCCAAAGAGACCAACAAACGGTAGCAGCTCCTAATAAAGCAACATTTTTGAGATCCTTTTGAAAACAATCTAGCCAACTCCCAAACATATGAGAAACACTTATAGGGTGAATAATGCCAAAAGCTAGATGCAAAACACCCCAGATCATACGGGCAAAACGGCAGTGAAAAAATAAATGCCTAATTGTCTCCAATTCATGACAAAAACATGTTTTACTACCCTGCCAGTTACGTTTGGCCAAATTATCTTTAGTCAGAATGACCCCTCTTCGGAGATACCACAAGAACACTTTGATTTTTAGTGGGACTTTCAACTTCCAGAGACGCTTATTAAAATTAGGCACATCACATTTAATCAATGCCAAATAATGAGATCTCACTGAAAACGGCCCAGATTGACTCAAGCCCCAACGAAATTCGTCCTCCTCCTCATGACAAATGTAAAGTTGGCGATACGAGAAAGCAAAGCATTCCACGCCACCAACTTAGATCCAATCAAGGACCTTCTCCAGATATGTTTAATTGAGGAGTCGAAAAACATCCGCAATGGTTACGATTTTCTCCTTGTAATGCTATATAACCCGTGATATTTGTCTTTAAAGGACAACTTCCGAGCTAAGAATCTTCCTGAATCTCACCGTGATCCATTATTGATTTTGAAGGTACCAAAACGAAGAAAATCTCGCTTTTACCGCATCAAACCGACCAAAAATGCGAGTCTCCTGGTTTCCACTCAACTTGTACTAAGGATTTAGATACAAGATATTTATTTCTAAGAAGCTGCTGCCAAGTACCATCCGATGTCAAAAGCTTGAACAACCATTTACTCAAAAGAGCAATATTCTTAACTTTTAAATCATGAATCCCAAGACCCCCTTGATCTTTGGGTTGGCAAAGGATACTCCATTTAGCAAGACGATATTTTCTTTTGTCCTCATCACCTTGCCAGAAGAAACGAGAACGAAAACAATCAAGTTTTTTGAGCACACCTTTGGGTATTGCGAAAAAGGACATCATGTACATTGGAAGGCTACTTAAAACAGAATTTATGAGTGTTAATCTACCACCAACCGAAAGATGTTTCCTTCCAACTACCGAAGTCGCTTTTCAAATCGCTTTCTACCCTTTTCCAATCGAATTTCTCAATTTCTTAAAGTGAATGGGAATACCTAAGTACTTCAAAGGAAGACCCTTGTTTACAAATTAGAACAGATCCAAAAATTGGTCTAAGGAATCTTGAGCATCACCAAAGCAGATTAATTCACTTTTATGAAAGTTAATTTTAAGACTGAATTTGCTCAAACGCACACAACAAGAGTTTCATGTTGCGAGCTTTATCTATATCATTTTCCATGAATAAAATCGATTATCTCGCATATTGAAGAATAGATAAGCCGTCATCAACTAAGTGAGGCACTATTCTAATTTGACCTGTTCTTAGCCCTTTTAATCAAAACGGCCAACATGTCTACCACAACATTAAACAAAAGTGGTGATAAAGGATCACCTTGTCGAGACCTTTTCTAGTTTGGAAATAATGTCCCACTTCATCATTAATATTGACCGCCACACTACCACCCGACACGAAAGACTTAATCCAAGAAATCCACTTGATGAGAATCCTTTCATGCGAAGGGCTCTGAAACAAAAAGGCCATTTAACCTTATCATAAGCTTTTTCAAATCAATCTTAAAAATAACCCCACTAAGCTTCTTTTCGATGCAACTCATGAATAGTTTCATGCAAGATGACAACCCTTCTAGGATATTTCGCCCACGCAAGAAAGCCGCCTCGAGTCGGACTAACTACCTTGTCGCGATCAAACTCGATCTGTTGGTAGCCACCTTGGTAAAAATCTTGAAACTCACATTTAATAGACAAATAGGCCTATATTGTCGGATGACATTTGCTTCTGAATTTTGGGAAGGAGAGTAATGATTCCAAAATTGAGACTAAAGAGAGGTAAATCTCAAAGATGTAACTCCCGGAACATGAGTAAAAGATCCCTTGATTATATCCCGTAACTTCGATAAAATTCTGCAGAAAACCATCCGCCCCGAGCTTTATTATGGTCCATCTCGAAAACAGCGTCCTAACTTCTTTCTCAAGAACCGAGCAAAGCGAGAAGCGATTTTCCTCTGGGAGACTTGTAATATATCTTGATTGTCATCCTCATCAAGGGCAAACAAACTTTCCTCAGATCCCCAAAAGTTCTTTGTAGAACTTGGTTATGAAGCCTTTGAGGTTAGCCCGCCTCAATCTTATCGCCTCATGATCCGGAGAATAGATTCTTTTCTTTCTATGTTTTCCATTAGCAATCATTTGAAAATATCTAGTGTTATTATCCCCAACAGACATCATTCACTTTAGCCCGCTGATAATACTTAGTTTCTTCCTCTCGAGAAGAGTTACCAGTGATCCCGAGCCCGAGCCGAGTCACACATTCTAGTTCAGATAAATCCCAGTCTCCGCAACAATATCCAGCTCATTGATTGTTGCTTGGAGCTCGCTTTTGTTTATAAACACCGCTGTGATGAAGTGCCCAACCCGAAGAAAACTCCGCAAAGCCCCCATTTTGCGGTTCCATCGTTAGACGTAATTCTTTCCTCTCACAGTGTTTATTCCAAATATCAATCACCTTGTCATAAAGATCTTCTCGAGATAACCAACTAAGCTCAAATCTGACCGCTTAGCTATCCTGAGAAGGCAGGATCGCCAGATTCAACAAAAGGGAGTATGATCCGACACACCTCTATCCAACGCTCGAATAGAAACAAGTGGAATTTAAATTCCCACTCAGAGACATAAGGACCCTATCCAACTTCTCATAGGTTGGATCAAGCGCATAATTCGCCAAGTAAACTGTCGACCAGTAAGTTCAATCTCTCTCGGATCAAAACTATCAATTACTGCGTTGAATAAAAAAGGCCACCGATCACTATATCTATTGTTATTCTTTTCCGTATTTTTCTCGTAATATTAAAGTCCCCCAATAATAGTCAAGAATCGATTTTGTTGGCAAGTACGAACGAGTTCAGCCAGAAACGCTGCTTTAAAATCGTCCTGGGCTGGACCATATACTGCCATTAGGATCCATTTAAATTTGTCTACCTTATTACAAAGTTGGAACTTGATAAAAAATTCCCCTTCCACAATCGAGGAAAGAACAAAAAAATCCATGTTGATTCCTAACAGAATCCCACCTGATCTTCCTCTAGGAGGAAGGCAATGCCAAACGAAATTCGCACCGCCAGACAATCGTGCAAGATTCGATTTTGACATATCCTGCTTTCCTGTTTCCATTACAGCAACGAAGTCAAGATTGTTATCCTTAACCACCTCTGAAATGTACCGAAATTTAGCCAAGTCTGAAAGACCTCTGCTATTCCAAAATAGACCCTTCATAATAACCTTTTCTATTATTTGGATTTACGGTTCCTACGAGACTTTCTAGAGGAGGCCATTAGATCACATATCCTCATGTCCAAATCATCCGTCTCTAAATCCACTTCTGACACGTCCTTAATCAAGTGCACAAGTAAATCACTATCATCCTTAGCGACCTCGTCATCACTTGATTCGAAGGGATTAACTTCCCTATTTTCTACCAACGAAACTCTTCTAGCACCCTTTTGTCTATCAGATTGATTCATTTTCAACCTATCAACTTCCATTCTTTTTAGAGCTTTAATTGGTATAATAGACCCCCTACTACTCTTTTCCATCTTAAAGCCAATGCTATTAAGGTTTGCTACACAAATCTCATCAGACATTGCAGCAAAAGAAAGAGAATTTGAACATGAACGCGTACCAGTCTCAAGAGGTAAAGTAGTCGAAGGCGAATATGGTTTTTCCATTGAGGGAACCATCGTCTTGCGATCTGAATTGGCCTCCAGATTCCTCACTGCGGTTCGTCGCATTGCTTTACTCAGAGAATCACCATCTGTTAAAAATGTACCGTCAACAGCTTGGACATTACAACGTAAGCTCCGACGGAGACCATTTATAGAATTAAAATGAGCCTGGTACATACCAAGAGAAGAGTCAGAAACTGGAACAATTCCTTCGCTTGGTTTTGACCCCCCTGAGCTATGCGCCAACCCATGTGCCGGATGCGCTGAACCTTGAAGCACATCGCAACACTACTTCATTTAAACAATGCATTACAGATTTAGTTTCCCTGAAGCTTTATTAGTATACCATGTATTTGTTTTCCACACAAAATTGTGTGCCTAGCACGTGATTGTATCTGCAACGGTAGATTTGATTAGCAACCTTTTTTCTGTTATGATCTTAACACTATTTTTTTTCGTTTTCTTCTATATACGTTTAGTCTCACCATTTTGGTAGAATTGATTTGCAGTGTTTCATCATTTGTTTTCCTTAGGCATACATACAAAACCTTGAGAGTAGCAGATTGAAACTTACTCAGTTAGAGCAAGAGTTTCAGCAGGCTCGCCAACAGGTAGAATCTTTATATTTCCATGCAGGATTTATCAGAAGTTTCTGGAGTTAAACACACAGTACCTAAATTTGACCATGTATGCTTCTTCAGGGTATTTTTATTTCGACGTCAGGAGATCAGTCTCACTCAATGAGTGGAAATGGTAATGTTATACTCCCATGACTTTTTTTTTCTCTCCTCAAAATTTTAGGTTAATGTAAGCAGTATTGTGCATTCTATTTTTCCTTAATCCCAAAAATAATTTAAAACCCCCAAAATTCACTTTTATTTTAAAAAAATTTTTCCAAAATTTTTTTTTGCCAAAGTTTTTCAAAGGTCCAACATTTTCAAACAATAAACCTTCCCATTTCCCTAAAAAAAATTTTTTCTTTAAATTTATTTCACGCCCAATTTAATTTAAATTTCCTTTTTCTTTTGAATTTTCCAATCTATATCTTTTTCCCTTTTTCAAGGTAAAAGGTTTTGCCCAAAAGCTTCCTTGGATAGGTCATTAAAAGGGGGTGGTTTAAAGAAAATTTAACAAGGAAATTTTTCGGGAAAATTTTGCAAAAGACGGAAAAAGAAAACTAAAAAAAAACTTGGATTTCCTGAAAATTTTTGCCGGGGCTCAATTTCAAACAAAATTTACCCTCAGCAAGAAAATAAAAAATTTGTGAACCCGAAAATTTTAAACAAAACCCTTTAATTTAAATCCAATGATAAAAATTTATTAAAAGAAAATTTTTAAATAAAATTAAAACATTAAGGAAAGTCCAAAATAAAAATTAAAATAAAAAAAAAAAACCATTAAAAAGGAAAAAATTTCTTAATAAAGAACTGGCTTCACCCAAAAACCAAACCTTTAGGGTTAAACTTAAAAGGGGGAAAGAAAACAAACCAGGCAACCGATTCAAAACATGACCTAAGAAGGAAAACCCAGGGGGAAAAGGTTTGGGGGAAATGGAAAATTTACTAGCAGGTGCCAAGGGGCCCTTTCCCCTAAACCCTTTAATTCCCAAATGGAGAAAAACAAAATTTATTGGTAATTGTTAAAAAATAAAAGGTTTCCAAAAGTTTCAATTACCGCCTTTCCTGGGGCCAAAGGCTTTGGGCCCGGCCAAACTGAACCCAGGTTTTAAAGCCGGGTAAAATTCACATTCCCAAAAAATTTCAACCCAAAATCCCAAATTTCCGTTACCCCCAAAAAGGATGTTTTACCCTTTTTTAAGGTTTGCAAATTGCCCAAAATAAAAAAAAACCCCAAAATTTTCCAAAATTAAGGAAACCTAATGGGGAGCAGTATTTTAAATAGTGGGCCCAAAAAAGGGGGTTTTTAAAAATTTTTTTACCAAAGTTTCCAATTTGCCCCCCTTTTCAAATTTCAAACCCACCCAAGTTCCACTTTGGGGTTTTTGCCCCAAAAAAGATTTTCCCCCGTTTTAAAAGGAAATGAAGTTTAAGTAACTTAAGCCAAAATTTGCAAAAACCCAAAAAGCAAAATGGGTTTCCCAAAAAATCCCCCAATTCAAAAAATTTTTCTTCTTTCCCCCAATCCCAAACAAAGTTTTTTCCAAGCCAATGGGCACCTTTTTAGGAATCCCCATTGTTGGCCCATAAAATTTTTTCCCAAAAAAAACCCAATTTTAAAAACCCTAAACCCAAATCCCCAATTAAACCTTTTAATTTAACCAATTCCAAATTTTGTTTAAAAAGGGAATTCCCAAACCTTTTTTAAAAGATTTTGGGTAAACAAAATTTTCTAAAAACCAAAGAAAATTTATTTTAATTTTTTAAACCCAAAAAAAACCCTTTTAAATTTTTAAAAAGGGGTTTTAAATTTGAAAATTTAAAAAAAGGAAAAAACCCTTTTAATTTAAGAAAAGGTTTTAAAAATTCAAAAACCTCAGCCCAAAATTTTGGGTTTAAACCAGATTTGGGTTTCCTTTTCTAACCCCATAGTTTAAAACCCTTTCTTGCCCCAAAACCTAAAACACACTTAACAAATGTCTTATCTGCAGGCTGATAACCTGCGGCTGCAAACTCTTCAGCAAATGCAACGCATATTAACCACTCGCCAATCTGCACGAGCTCTACTTGCAATAAGCGACTACTTCTCTCGACTTCGTGCTTTGAGTTCCCTTTGGCTCGCCCGCCCACGGGAATAAATTAAATCAATTCATAAATATGACATTGTTTGGTACGTATCTTCTGTGTTATATTAGTCTCATGGTTACTCAGGTATTCCCTAGATTCTTCACTCTGTTCATGTATTGGTGAGAGATTTTGATCAGAATCTTTTCATAAATGTGTTCAAGTGAATGTTCAGTGTGTATTGTAGTCTGTAGATGACATCATATTTCGAGTTATTGGACAAGTTTGTAACATTTTTGAAAAAAATGGAGATGTATATACTTGCAGAATAATCGAAGATCTTATCACGTGATGATATTGGACGGTATGTTTGGATAAGAAATCATGCAACATGACAATGGGATGAAGCATCACAACATTTAATTATTTCAATATCTTTTGACTTAGCTCTGTTCTTCCCAAGAAATGAAGAGAAGCTCAGTACCGCATGGATCATGCTTTACACACTCGTAATAATCATTCTTGGTTCCTATTGACTTGCATGCACCAACCAGTTCACCTAAAAGCTTAAGCTGATGAGGAAAGGTGGGCAATTCACTTATACTTCAACACTCCCCCTCACGTGCAGGCTCTCTCAGGTCTAGGACGTGGAATAGAAGTGGGCTACAATTATTTTTTTTAAATTGCGTCAACCGGATCTTGAACTCAAGACCTCTTGGCTCTGATACCATATTGAGTTGCATGCACCAACCAGTTCACCCAAAAGCTTAAGCTGATGAGGAAAGATGGGCAATTCACTTATACTTCAACAGTTCCATTTTTATTGGCATGCAGCATGCTAATTATGTTTAAGAATTTTAAACGATAAGTTATGACTGTCATCAGGACTGTCATCAGCAGCAGTTCAGCACGTCTGGACCAACATTGCGCTGAACCATTTAGGGGGGAAATGTATATTAGTTAAACTAGACTTTCCCGCTTATCAGAGTTTTTTTTTTGAGGGCCCCGCTTATCAAAGTTGCATGTACTGGATGTAAAATATGATGAACTCAAACGAACTTGTAATATTCCAAGTCAGAAAGGTGCTTCATATACATAGGCAATCTTACATTTTGACCTATCCTGAATCTGAATTTAAATAAAGCTGTTCGTATACACAAACTACACATGGATCAGACAGTGTTCACCTTGGAGCAACTTGTTCTTGAACCAGGTGGTAAAGGTGCTACTGTCAGGGGTAATAAGATCAAACATGCGCATCGTTAAGCAGCGGTTTTTCCACGTTTTACAGGAGCTCGAAGGGAAGCTTTGCAGGCAGCATTCGACTTCTCAATGCCATCAAAGAGGTAGCCAAAAGGCGGTGTCCTGATGTATCTTCCTGAGCCGGGAACAATGTTCAGAATGCCATCCTCCCATACCACTCGCCCCTTTGAGATCGTGGCTTCTACCATTCCCTACACAAATCACTCGAGAAACATACAAGTTGAATTCGAGTTTTATGTCAAATACAGCTGTGACCAATGAGGAACCAACCTTTCCTTTCCCGCCCTCGTACACATTTGTGTCGGACCTTGAATGTTGTGTGTGGGCACCCATCACAAAGTTCCTTTTGGGATCTAGGATGATATATCTGCGTCAGATCCTTCCAGGATTGCTCCTTTCCGAGGGTATATGTTGAAAATCTTGGCGCTGAAAAGATTCAAGTAATTTGTATCGATGTACTTTAATTGAAAAGCTGGTCAATATTTTACGTAGCTACTGAATTCCTGCTATACCATTGCTTGTCAATCTTACATAATCGGTGACAGATATCTGGCCAGTCTCCTGCACACATTGTATGAACATTAGAGAACAGAAATACTGGAAATAAAACTAACGGATTACTGATTGGCTAATACTCCCTCCGTTCGGTTATAAAGGGCGCATAGTTTTTTTTTACGACGTTCGGTTTTAAAGGGCGCATGCATTCACTGGGCTAATCGCACGACTGCATGGTGACCATTGGGCGCTCGCATTTACTGGCGCTTGCATGAGCGCGGCCTCGAGGGGGCAAAAAAATTAGCATAGGCGCACGCGGGAGCGCTCCGCGGGGTGAACGAGGGGCCGTGCTGTGATTTGAACGAGAATGTCGCATGGTGATCAGCATTGAAGGCTAATCCTTGGTCTTAGCAAAATAAACTAACCGCCCTTTAGGGCAGTCCCAACACTCCACCTCAGCTGGTGTCCATAGAATTAATTACGCTGCCAACTAAGCAAAAATCTAATGTGGCATAGGAATTAAGGAAGGGAGAGAAGGAAAAACAAAGAAACCGTGCACTTTAACCCGGGATTTAAAAGGGCCCATTTTTAACATTTTTAAATTTAAAAATTTTTTTTGAAACTTAAATTTCAACCTGAAGCAAAGAAAACCCAATTTACCCAAATTTGGGGTTGAAACTCTTTGCCCCTTTTTTCCGTAAAAAAATTCAACATTTTGCCAAACCCAAATTTCTGGCGGCTTTAAAGGAAGGACGGCTCCAACTCATTAAACCCACTTAAGTGCCAGGCATTGCCAGGAACCTGGAAACTTTGTTCGTCTAAGGACAAATTTTTGCAAGGCGCCCTAGATAAATGTAGGCTTTGGAAATTATTTGGCCTACCACGGGCTTCAAAATTTGGAAATGAATCTAAACTTTGAACTCCAACTTAACCATTGGATGAGACGCAAAGTTACTCCTCGAGCGAAGAAAACTAAGGTAACCACATTTAATTCCTAAGGATTAAGTTAAGAAGGCTAGGGGTTCCAACTGGTGGAGTTCATTTCTCCCAATCTGAAACATTTTCACTTAGCAAGTAGAATCATCTCCGTTAGGCACTCCTTTCTCAAAAATCTGAAGTAGAGAATGAGTGCAACATCGAGTACACTAATGGTAATCTAAGGAGATTGGCCACAAATGATTTCAAGCTTGATTAGAGCTTCTATGGAAGTATGCCAAATAGTGATGGATGGCTAGTCATTCATTAATTGTCTCTAGTAAGCTAATTCCATTGTCCTCACACTGCTAAAATTGTCTGAACATGACACTGTCAGACTTAAGATTGACCTTAGAACTCTTTACATGCAACCGAAATGAAGTTCTGCTAGCTTCTTCCAACTACACTTATAAGTAATATAAGCCCATAGTAAGGCTTGTTACTCCTCTAGCCACAATCCCATTGAAACTAGATGCTTGCCAAACTTGCCAATCCTTCAAAGCCTGCAATTCGCTGTTGCCAACCTAAGTCGACGCACTCTGTTGCTAGCTTGCTAACTACTAATGAAGCTCGTCATACATGCTATATTGTCAATGACGCCTAGTCCGAAGACTTCACGATTTACCTGACAAATCTGAGATATCGTTGCTAGATCCTTCGAGTTATCCTAGCATGCTTCTGTTATCACATGAA
The DNA here is from genome assembly GCA_036346375.1 of Guadua angustifolia. Lineage (NCBI taxonomy): Eukaryota > Viridiplantae > Streptophyta > Magnoliopsida > Poales > Poaceae > Guadua > Guadua angustifolia. The sequence goes on along the minus strand of CM070500.1, from coordinate 9,798,626 downwards.
TTCCATCTTGCATCTCTATATTGTTCTAACAGAGCTCTCAAAAACCTCCATACAATGCCTAATTGAAGCTGTCAGAAAGCGGAGGACTCGGCAACTAATCTAGACAATCTACTAAGACTTTGCCATTGAAGCCAACTGACTACCTTCACATTCAGTAAACTTAGATACTCAGATTGGCTTTGAGAACATCTACTACTTGCAACAAGGTAACCGATTTCAAATGTATGGCCTTAAGATGAAGTATGTTAACTATGAATTACATCTTGCTACTGTTCATCATTTACTCATATGTATAAGGTTATACTTACAACTTATAAATCCAATTAATACTTTCAATACTAATGAAATAGATGTTCATACAAACTCACTCAGCTTTAGCCCTGTGAATTGCAGTTGTATGAATAATCTATGATTGAATACAAAGTAAACATTATGACATACCAATTTATGATTTGACTTAAGTACTGAATATGGACTGGATATATGCAAATCTGATATTGATTGAGCAAACTTTAGTAACTACTAATTGATTAGATAATGTGAACAAACTGTGACAATAGTAGATAGGAATAACTTAACTAAAACAAAGAAGCTCAATTGACTATATCCTAGATGAACAACTTTACTTAACAGACTGAATTGAGATACCTGGTGAGATGCAATAGCTAACTTACATATAGCTTACCATAACTATTAACAAAAACCGTTCTAATCTTTACCATGCGAGAGCAAACTAGACTCAGTTTAATCAGCAGAGCACCATATCCACCAAATAACTGCTATGAGGCAACTTAGTCAATAAGCTTCATGATTTCTGCATACATGATTAAATTCAAGTTTTCAAATTCCATAATGAAAAAATTAGATTCTCAATAGTTTATAGTACATCACTATAAATTTATAACAGGAATCGAATGACAATTCGTAGGGTTGGGGAATATTTAGGTCTCACAGTGTTGCAGGCGGGCACAATGGCGGCAGGAAGGAACCCACCGCTACTTCACAGGGGGAATTACGCATCCGGTCGCACAGGTAGACTCCTGGAAAGTGCAAGACATGCCTCAGACTGCACTCTCATCTGCGTCCACCAGAGGTCGAGACCTGCTATATCGCATACTCCACAGGATAGCAACCACTTGTAAGTTAAATAGTCGCTTCTATGCTGTCACTCATAAATGCTAAGTAAGTTCAATAAATCTGTCATCAGATAACAAATCGCATTTAACGCTTTAAGTTCAACAATTTAAAAGTCAATTGGAAGTATGCTTTCGATTGAGAGTCAGCGAGAGTCTTCAGGCCTGGGAGTAAGCCAGGACGGAGACGTCTCCTTGCGATAGGTTGCGGAACTCGGCTTCCAGAGCCAGAGCCCGCGAGGTGCGGTTGTCATGGAAGAGCGCCTCCACGCTCTCCCAGATAACGCGAGCGGAGGCGCCCCGCTGCAGGACGGTGCCGAGGATCTCCTCGGACACCGAGGCGTAGAGGAGGATTTGGCGGAGGTTCGTCATCTCCGAGAGGGGTGCAGAACGGCGGTGCATCTACGAGAAGATGGGCGAGCATTGAATTTGCCGGCGAGAATCTCGAAGAGCTCGCGCCGGTGAGTAGTTAGGGGGTTAAGTTGGAGGTGAAAGGAATATCGTCTTCACGTTGTGATGGAGAGTCTTGAGCGAGGTGGTGGAGGCGCCGCCGGGTGGGGCCGTGCCTTTGCTTTGCCAAGCGTCAACAGAGAGGATAGGGGCGTTCATGGTGTTGACAGAAGACGCGGTGGACATGTCGGCACTGGTACGGGAAGAGGCGGGCAGGAAGGCAGGCAGACAGATGAGAAAGTCCAGAAAACCTAGACATCTGATACCATGAGAGAGAAGTAGTTTTGGGAGAATGAATAATTCTCATTGATAGGAGTTGTACAATATATAACAGCAGCAGCCGTACAAAATAGGAAGGCTAAACCTATACAAGGCAATTAGCTATTGAAGGAAAGGACCTTCACCTACTATACATGGAGGTGATCTCCTATATATGGTACTGAAGATATACACAATAAAGGCTGATTGAGGCGCCAGATAGGGCAGTCTAGGGGCGCCATTTATAGAAGAGGAATATATTCTAACACCCGCGGTTAAGTTTCCATTCACTGGCATGACAAAGTCAATGTGCATTGTTGTCCCACCAGCCAGTGCTGCTGCATGACCACTAAAGAAGTCATCTATGGCAACCCCATGAACTCCATCTCCAGGTGCGTGTGAGGGTCAATTCCACGGTTCCACCTGTGGGCTGTGGCATTTGCCAGAAGCCTGATAAACTGAGCAACAAGTAACAAACCTGTTCCTTAAAAACATTTACCACAATTGAAAGATTCACCTGGCAAAACATACTTTCCAGTTGCATCAATCACTTTGACATAATCGTCACCAACCTAGAAATGACATGAAGACAAGAGACTATAAAACTGTAAGGATGGAAAAGCAAGATACAACATGAATTCATCAGAACATTTCATTTCATGTCCAAGGAGTTCTCAAAGAAAAAAGTGACCCATTCCATGGATACAAAGAATAAGCTATCTTAAATGCCATCTCAACAAAAAAGGGAAATGGTGTTTTTGCTAGCGACTCTAATGTTAATTATGGTAACTCATATCTAGTCTTTTAGAATTTGAAAATGTGTGCTAGATAAATCTTAATAGGATTAGGATTCCTATTTGCTTTGAAGAACTAAGGGGGCTATATAAATCCATAGGGTGATTATGGAGAACACAAGCAACTAAGAAACCACGAACCAACTCATTCAAAGCGAGAAGTGCGCGAGAGGATTAGAGGCTAGGTTATTCTTTAGCACTAGATTCTTGTATAGGGCAAGGATCTGAGAGTCTTAAAAGGTTCGAGACGTTGTGAGAGAGCAATAATCCCTTGTACTCTTTTAAGGTTGTATTTAAAGAATTTGCGGTCGGTTTGGTAAGTCTCTCCCTCCTCATGGTTCCTTGATCATAGCTACTTTGGTTCTCTACAAGATTCATCTTCTTTGTTCTTGAGATGTGCACGCTCGTGCTATATCTCACAAAACTCTGATCCGATCTGAGGGCTGCTATGCATAATAAGGGGTATCATACTGTAACAAATGGTATTAGAGCTATGGCCGGATTAATCAGATTTGTGAGACTGTCGGTAAAGTGTCAAGTAGAACAAAATCAAGATCTATGTCGATGATATGGAATCAAGTAAAATTTGACGACGGACGAAATTTTAGCGTGTGACAATATGTAGTGAAGGATATCCTTGTCCAGCAAGAGTACCAGTTGTACTCCGACTAATTACGCAGAACTGTACTCCGACTAACCACGGTAGTACTCACCTCATGGCATCAAATATAGCGCTAGGTCAATTACAGCTTGTCTTGTATCCCTCACTGGGCCTCCGGTGTATCCCAGCTTCACACTTCTCATAGATATCTACTCTTACCCAATATGGAGATCATAAAACCCTTATAGGACAACTTTTTTGGTCGTTTTCACACATTATGGTTGATACCAAAATTACAGCTCATTATCCAAGTGTAGTGGTTTACCCTTATATCACAACCTATGTAGAGAGTCCCTTCGGCCATACCCAAACATGGCACTCTCTACCCACCTTTTATATACCTCACACCAACTTCACCCATCGGATGAATCAAATCAACATTTCCAGAATTTCACAACTGCATCGGCAATTTACCAATACTCCAATGACCCGATTTAGGGTTTTATTTTAAAAGACAATTTTCCATGCAGTGATGATTTCTAAAAGCATTCAAAAACAATACCATAAATATGACCAAGGGAACCTTGCCTGGATTTTGATAAAGATATTTGTTCTCACACGATCGGTATTGAGGATCCGCGGACTAATTGAAATTAATTCCTGAAATTACACAAATGCCACATTTTGAGGCTAAATAGTTTTTACATATTTTAAGGTGTTCAACCTCAATCTCTTAATATTTTAAGATTTATAAATTTTTTATTGCAATTTTTAAGACCATATTTGATTTTATTTTGTCGTGCTTTAGTTAATAGTTTGGCCGACTGAAATTGATGGTTTTAATAGATTTTATCTGTTTTAACTTATTTTAAATTTTGCACAGATACAAATAATTATTATTTTACTAATTTACTGAAAATACACATTTCAAGCTTTTCTCTTATTTTATTTCTCTGATGATTTATCAATTACAGTGAGTTTTACACGATTACTAGCACAAAAATTATGTTGCGATTATTTTCTTCAATTAGCTAGTCATCCTTACACGTTTTAGATTTTTTTTCTATTTTCCTATTTCTCTCTTCTTTTTCTTCCTTTTCTTTTCCCCTCCCTTTTTCTTTTTCTTTTCTTTTCTTTTCTTCCCCTTCTTTCTTTTTCCCCTTCACTGGTTTGGCCTTATCCTCTTCTCTCACTCATTCTTCCCCATTTCCTGGCTCTTCTTGCTCCCTTGCCGATCCGGCCTCTTCTGCTCTGGTGCCAACTCACTGGCGTCGCCACTTGCTGTCCGCCGGTTTCGCCACCTCCCCGCTGACCTGTTCCTAGCCGATCACCTCCACCTCCTCGCGCACTTGTTCCGATTTGTGGCCCACGTCCCTTGGCTTGCCGCACCTCCGCCAGCCTAGCACTGGCCTGGTCGGCTTCGCCTCTAGTCTTCCCTCGGGATTGTGTGAGCTCACGCGCCTACGTTGGCCATTCGGCACTGCCCCAGCCATCTCTGGGTCGGCTCGGCCCCACGCCTATGGCCTAGCCCGCCTCCTTGCCTCGCCGAGCTTGCGTGCCAGCTCGCCTCCTTGACCCTGACTAAATGGTTTTCCACGGCGTCGACTACTTGACCTTGAGCATGTAGTTTTTATAAATACATTATAATAGAAAAAATTGCAATTATTGAACCTAATAAACTGTAACATCGTAAATTTTGCAAAAATAATATTTTATTAATTATTCCTAATTTTCTAAAATTTTTCCTGAATTTTCTAGAATTTACAAAACTGTTTTTCTATTTTCAGATTTACGAAAAGATTTAACGTAGCAAAATTATAATTCGAAAATTTTTGAAACTTTTCCATTAAGTTGGAAATATTCCAAATTATTTTTGAGAATTTTTGCAGAATTTTTAGACCTTATTTGATATTGTTTCAAAGTCTTTTTATTTTCAGCATTAATTAAATTCGAAAAAATATATTAAAAGAGGGCCTACATGTCACATATTGTCTTCAACCTCCAGTAAGAAGTCAGCCAACCCGTGTCTCTCTCTTCCTCCGTGGCCAAGATTTTGGACCTCCAATCCAACACATATTTGCTCCCGAATTCATGTGCAATAATACGTGTGCCATCTTATCCTCAACCAATCCCCGTAATTCTCTCATCCTAATCCCCTCTATTTTGGGAGAAATTTGAGTTTAATCTTGTACTGACTCTTCTTTGAACCAACCGTATTAATCTCCATGAGCCACTCCGAGCCTATTTAAAGAGAGCGCTGGGATCCCTTCTCATTGCTCTACCTGCTCCTCCACTTGTTCCAATCTCTTGTGCCCTCATTTGCTTGGAACGCCGCGACGCTTGGAGCGCGAACCGAACGTCGGCCGACGTGCCCTAGCAAGCTTCCCGGACCTCCAGAGTGTCTCTTCCAAATCCGTTCGCGTCACGTCGTGCCACCAGTCGTTGTGAAGGTAACCACTCATTCAATTTCAAGATTGGTTCACCATGTACGATAAATTTTGCGAATTCCCAAAGTATGTTCGTCGTTGTTCATGTCGTCACCGTTCCTCGTAGTGGCCGTTGGCCGGTGAGCCGCCGCCGGAGCCGTGCTTGCCTTACCTTGGCCCTTGCCCTTAGTTCTTTCTACTGTGCAGCGTCTGTTCTGAAGCCGGGTCCAGAGCCAAGCCATCGCCGCAGTTTCGTGATGCTACAGTACCATCGGCTACTGTAGCTGCACAGGGGTGAGTGTATTAGTCCAAAAAGTAAAGGAGAAAAATAAAAATATACATATAAATTTATTTTTTAAAATTTAAGATTCACATTACTGATATTATACAGAAATTTGGATTTTTATTTCTCTGATGAAAAATAATTTAAAAAAAATTGGAAAATACTTTCTTTATTGCTCTATGTGATTTAACCTTTCAAAAATTCATTCTCTCGCATACGAGCTCCAATTGAGGCAATTCAAATTTCTAAATTTTTGTAAAATCGAGCTCTACCTTCCAGAGTCATTTATTTTCAATTTTGAGCTTGTTTGAGTCTCTGTTTGGTATTTATTTGGTTTTGTTACTTTCTTTTCCGGTAGACGTGATCCCGAAGGAGCGAATGGAGACTTTGAAGATCAAGACTCAACACTAGATCAACAAAACAAGTCGTAACTTTTGATCATATTGAACCTATGTTTGCAAAATAATTTGTTTTATACAAATGCATGCTATTTGTGTATCAATGCGTAATTTATAAGAAATAGCTATTCACCTGATTGACCTTATGCCACTTTTATCTTTGGAATGCCATGTATCCATTGTTAGCCACTAGTTGGGTCATTGCTAGTTGGACATAATTGTAATACCAGCAATGGGTTACCGTAGTTATGCTTAGACCTGCTTAGTTGTATGATAGGTTCCATATTACATGTGAAATAATGTTAATCTTGACTTAATGAGATATTGAATCGTGGCCGTTAGCCACTGTTGTAAAATTTGTTGTACCATGGCAGGGGATGCCACTGGTCTTAATTGAACAAAATGTTTTCCCTCGGACAAGTGATCGTGCAGTAAAAGGGGTGCTTTCTAGCATATTGGAATGTGGTTGTCTTGCCTGAAACTACTTAAAGATTTAATCTTGTGCGCCATTGAACTAGGCTTAACCGTGCAACCACAAGTCTGGTATGAGACAGACCTAGCTAATTAATTTGCAATGTCTAGACTAGAGTGCTGCCAACTGATTGTGTGGGTTCCGGGATGGATGGGTAGATTTACATGGCTCAAGAGAGGGCCCCGAGGGGCGAAACTGTAAGGACCCGGATTACCAAATCCGAACCCTTTGTGTTTCAACCGTGCTAGTCCAGGAACAGCTAGCACACACAGTCGTACAGTGATGATAACACAGACATATCATAAAGTAAATAACAGTAACAAGTAAAAGAGTGTAAACATCATCATCACATTATTACAAGTATCGAGCCTTACGGCTTAAGTGAGTAAGTAGCAGCGGAAAAGTAGCAACAAAAAGAGCCAATCAGCATGCCCACAGGCAACCGACTGGGGTGCGCTCCCTAGAAGTCCGGGTCTTCCTCCTCATCAAAGTCCTCACCGCAGATGTCGAATGGTGGAATGCAAGCCCTTGGATAGCTAGCTCTGATCTCCTCATCTGCTTTATGGAATAAGCATCCCCGCAATGAAAAGCGAGGGTGAGTATGCAACATACTCAGCAAGTCTCGGAAACTTAATGCAAATAATTACATGCAAGGCTTGAACAAAGGAAGCATATAGGGTTCATTTGCATAAAGCGAAATTGAAATTTAAATACAAGTAATAATTTCTTAAAGCAGCATTTAACAAAATGTAAATAGCATAATTAATTAAATTTTGAAGTATAACAGTTTTCTATGTTCCAACTACCTGGTTGGCTCCAACCGCCAAACTAATATCCGGAGTTCCAGCCACTCACGGATTCCCAACCACATTTTCATTTAAACCAAGTTCATCATTTTTCAATTTAAAACCAAAACTATAAAATCTACTATGTGAAATCGTTCCACGCTTGCCCTTATCCGTGGGTACGGCTACTCAAGTAGTTTTGACTCTGCAGAGCTTGTACACTTTACCCACACGGCATGATCAACCCCTTCTGCCAAGCTATTGACACACTTCCTTTGGTGTGTTGGCGAGACCATGACAAGGCCTTTACAATGCATAATACCGCATCGACTCCTTCCGCTAAGGTTTCACATTGTTAGGGCATCCCACCCAATATAGAAGCCCCTCTTGCGCCTTGCAAGTACCTCCCGACAACCGCATGATTTCAATGGCGAAGTCAAATAACGATACATGCAAATTACTTAGCAGTCGTGCCCATAATAGACATGTGGTTGTCTTGTATAGCATGGCCCAAGGTAACACACGAATCGGTCCTTAATTGGTCAAGCGAACAATCACATTCCAAAATTTTGTGCATCTCGTACCGCCATACAACCATCCGCCTGGTCTAAATCATTTTTCACTTTTATTCTTCAAATTAATACAGCAACACCAATTGCCATATTTTCACAATTCAATTTGAATCAAATATAAAAGCATTTCCATAATGGTAAGGTATGCAAGCGTGATTAAGCATGGCTAAGCATTTTCTCTGAGTCCCATAATCTGAAAATAATTATTATTAACATTAATTAAGTTTCCTAGGGTGTCAATGGTTGTCAAAATGAATATCAATGTGGGTATAACAATTTGGCATTTATCTAAGCATTTAAAATGACACTAAAGTACAGTACGCAAATAATAAGCATGCAATAATTTAAAAAAAAACAAAATAGCATTTTATAAACTTGGGTTCAATATGGTCAAGGAAGACTTGCCTTCAACTTCTCCCGCTGCTGCTACCTCTGTCGGATGCTCCGCTCGCTCAACCGCTGCGTCGTCTACACGCAAAACACGCAAAACGAGACAAAAATAAATAAAACAAAAATAAATAAAATCCAAAAATTCAAAATAAATACACCAACAGATAGATCTTGATTTTATATGAATTTAGAAATTTGAATCGTTCGAATCGGAGTTCGAACGGAGGAGAACGGGCTCTTGAAAGTCTCACGGGAGAGAAAATCAGGAAAAAGAATAAAGGTGACACGTGTCGGGCTGGGATTGGTTGGGTTCGGATTTTCGGAGTAAATCACAGAAAAAGAAAATAAAATCATGCGGTGACAACTAGGACCCACACGTCGACTTTCGGCTCACGGTGGACTAGGTTCGTGAAACAGCTGGCGACGTGGCACCGAGCGTGGCATACACGTGACTAACACGGGGGTTTTACCGACATGGCGACAACGTGGCTAACGCGTGGCTTACACGTGGCACCACCTGCAGATCTAGGGGCGACGGCGGCGACGTGGCGCACACGTGGTCGCACGTGGCGCCCAGTGTGGCCGACGAGGCTATACTAAGCGTCTGGCGACACGTGTCGGCCGGCGGGGATGCCACGCGAAACGATCCGAGGTGGCGGTGACCACGGCATCCACGCGGCGACACGCGAGAGGATTAGGGTTACGGTGCGAGGCGCATCGTGGGGATACGTGGCGTAATCTTGGCCGTTGAGGCTTGATCGGACCAAGACAGATCTATCGGAGGGTCGACGGCGGGGCGGCGCCACGCGACCGGCCGAGAAGACAACACCCAAGACGACGAAAGAGTGGCGATTAGCGACGGGTGTGAGTGAAATGGAAAGCGCGACAAAGTGAGTTCAATGGCACCGGGAAGGGTGGCGAGACTCACCCACGGCGGAGAAATCAATCGGAAGTCTTGGTGAAGCGGTTAACTCCGGCGAGGTCGCCTGACCGCACGCGAGGCGTTCGAAGGTGAGACGTGAGGGAAAGGGCGGCGCGAGCGCGAACACTGCATGGAAGTCGGAGTGGGCTTAAATAGCCTAGGGTTGCGGAATGGGCGCGAAGCGAGGTTGGTCTGCTGGGGGTTAGCACGGCGGCGCTGGCGGCTACGTGGCGCGACGAACCGATGGATCTGGATCGGACGGTGGAGAGAGAGGAGCAGTAGGGTTAGGGTTTAGTTCTTGTGTGGCGGCGTTGAGTTGGGCCGTTGGATCGGCGATCAACGGTGGAGATCGAGATAGGATTAGGGTTTCTACCGAATCTGGTGGGGTTTGAGCCGATAATGGGCCGACGGAAGAAACAGTGGTTTTCGCCCACACGGAGAGAAATACGATTTAAAATGATTTCGATTTAATTAAAATACCGTAAAATCCAAAGAACTTCAATAAATCCAAATAAATAGCAAATAAATTGAAAAAATCCCCAAAAATACGTAAAAATCAAATGAAGCACAGGAACCCAATAAAAATAAGAAATAATTAATTTGAAGTTTGAATTAATCATATTAAATCCTTTTTTATTTTGAAAATTCAAATTAAGCTGTAATTAATTCAAATAAATTGCGATGGGTTCGGATTTTGAAATTCGAGCACAAGAAACTCAAAAATGGAATGTTACAGAAACCTTAGAGGGCAGTACCGAGTTTAGACAGTGCATTGTAAAGGCTTTATCATGATATTTCTGCGACACACCAAAGGAAGTGTGTTACTATCGGTTGCACCGAGAGATATTCATGTCTTGTGGGTAAAGCTGTACAACCTCTACAGAGTGTAAAACTATTCGAATAGCCGTGTCCACGGTCATGAACAAGCCCGGGAATTTCACATGAGGTATAGGGTGTTTCATGAAATGTGGGAATGTGGAATTGTTGGGATGTGAACGGAGAGTTCACTGCTATTTTGTTGTCTAAAGTTATACCGTTGAATTTAGTGGTTTGATACTTGTTTTGGGATGGTGTAGGGTGATGCGTCGCCATTCTGTTCATGTTGTCTACCATTGATTTACCAGTTATTTATTATGTTTTCAGCAATATGCTTTCAATCTATTTACTGTATTTCAAATCAAGTTTGCTCTCCGCAAATGAACCGTATGACTATCCTTTGTCAAGCCGTGCATGAATATATTGCATTATTTTCCCTACGGTTTGCTGAGTACTTTTTGTACTCACGGCTTTACGCCTTTGTTAATCAGTTGCCGAGGAAGGATTAGGGAATAATGAGTATCAAGTAGAGTAGTATTATGAAGACTATGTGGATTAGGAAGGTGTTTCCCCAGACGATTGCCTGTGTCATGTCGAATGGCCCAAGTTATCTTATTTCCGCTGCACTGTTTTTTTTGTTCTTAAGCCTATAAGGCATGGATGTATGAACCTTGACCAGAAGGTCATTTGCTTTAATTAATAATGATTTGCTTCTTCATAGTTAATTTGTTGTATGGTATGCTATTTCATTTGTGTTGCCACTATGTGCACTAGCGTGATTCTAGACTAGTGCAGTATACACAGAGGGTTTCAGATTTACAAATCCGGGTCCCAACATAAACCTAATAAAAATATTGCTTGGAAAAAATATCATTGACATCCCGCAGAACAAATAAAAATATTGCTTGCAAAAAAATATTATTGACGGTAATTGGATCCGCAGAATTATTGACGATAATTGGGCCCCTAGAATATGTGTTTTCAAATATATTGTGTTATATTCTCCCCCCCCCTAGAACTTTGCCCGTAGAATATAGGTCCTCAAAATATTTGTGATAGGCATGCAATTTTCAGAACTAACTGCCGTGCGATTTTTTTTAAGAACTACCCGCAGAATTTTTTTAGAACTAGCCGCTATGCAATTTTTTCTATTATAATGTATTTATAAAACCTAATAAAATTATAATGTATTTTTTCCCAAACTTGCCTCCACTTGGCGAAAAAGTGAGCTACAATACCATGCGTGGTAATGTAGCATGCAGCTGAGTGGGGGCACTACAAGCAATTTTTTATTTTTGAATTCACTGAGTGGGGATGTTGCAACACCACGTGTCGCGTTCGTGGCATTGCAGCGCTCCTCGTCTATTGCAAACCCAAAAGCCGCGCTTGTTTGCGGGCTCGAGGCTAAATTTGCAAAAAAATTTGACAAGGGCCCATTCTAAAAAAAATATTAGAGGGCTACAGTAGTGAAAAATTCTGCCTAGTCAGTACTGCGCGCGTCGTTTGCGAGAGGAGTACTGTATTTAACAAACGGAAGAAATCATTGATGGAGTTTTTCACGATACGCAGCTCCATTGTTTGGTATCCATCGCTTGATACTCTACGACAGTAGACCTAATAAATAGCACAAATACCCTTAACAGCCAGAATACGAAAATTACATGTGAATCTAAGAAATACTACAAATACCAGGCCGGCAATGTTGAAATTGCCTTGGAAAAGTCCACGTCTTTAGGTCAACGTTCCAACCACCACTGTGATCCTTTGGAGTCCTTTCCTTTCTTCACTTCCTAGTTCTTTTGTTCACATCTTAAAACGAAGACACAGGGGAAGGGAGGGGAAAAACACGGAAACAAACTCCCATGGCAGCAGAAGCAATCTTAGGAGCCTTCATGCAAACCCTCTTTGAGAAATTGTCAGAAGCACTTATTGATCAGTTCAAGTCTTGCAGAGGCGTCCATAGCAAGTTAGAGAACCTTAGATCCACACTCACACAACTACAGGCTTTCCTTGACGACGCTGAGGCAAAGCATCTGACAGATGCGTCTGTGCGGGGATGGTTAGCAAAGCTCAAGGACATCGCATATGACACTGATGATCTGCTGGACAGCTATTCAGCCAAAAGTGTGTATCTGAAGCAGAGGCAGATGAAACTTCCCACAAAGGCAAGTGTCAGTTCTCCTTCCTCCTTCTTGCGTAGGAATATGTACGAGTACAGGATAAAGCAAAAGATTAGTAGCATATTGCAGAGGTTAGATAAGATTGCAAAAGAACGGGACACCATTGGGCTCCAGATGTTAGGTGGAATGAGCAGGCGTGAGACCTCAGAGCGACCACAGTCTAGTTCTCTTGTAGATAGTTCAGCTGTATTTGGCAGGGAGGGAGACAGAGGGGAAATGGTGAGGCTGGTGCTCTCTGATAATGGACATAATTCATGCAATGTTTGCGTTATTCCAGTTGTTGGCATGGGGGGGCTTGGTAAGACCACTCTTATGAGTTTGGTGTACCATGATGACAGAGTGAAAGGACACTTTGAATTGAGGATCTGGGTCTCTGTGTCTGAATGTTTCGACGAGAGAAAGCTAACACAAGAAACTCTCGACGCTGCAGGCTATGACCAATCCTTTGCTAGTACTAACATGAATATGCTACAGGAAACACTGTGTGGAGTACTGCGGGGAAAGAGATACTTGCTTGTCTTGGATGATGTCTGGAATGAAGACCGAGATAAATGGCTCCGTTATAGAGCAGCTTTAGTTTCGGGAGGGCTTGGAAGCAAGATAGTGGTAACATCACGAAATGAGAATGTCGGCAGAATCATGGGAGGGATAGAGCCCTACAAGTTACAGCAACTATCAGATGATGACAGCTGGTCTGTATTCAAGAGCCATGCATTCAGGGATGGTGATTGCAAAATGTATCCACATTTGGAGGCGATAGGCAGGGAAATTGTGAAGAAGCTGAAGGGATTGCCTCTTGCATCGAAGGCATTAGGGAGCCTCCTTTTTTGCAAAGCAGATGAAGAGGAGTGGAAGGACATTCTAAGAAATGAGATATGGGAGCTACCGGTGGAACAAAATAACATATTGCCAGCTCTACGGCTAAGCTACAACCATTTACCACCGCATCTCAAGCAATGCTTCGCATTCTGTTCTGTATATCCTAAAGATTATATATTCAGGAGAGAGAAGTTGGTTAAGATTTGGCTAGCACTTGGTTTCATCAGGCAATCAAGAAAGAAAAGACTGGAAGAAAATGGCAATGCATACTTTAATGAGCTACTAAGCAGGTCTTTCTTTCAGCCCTACAAGGAAAACTACGTGATGCATGATGCAATGCATGACCTTGCTAAATCTATCTCCACGGAATACTGCAGTCAATTTGAGTATGGGAGAAATGACAATGCCATCAAAATCCGTCATCTTTCATTTACATGCAGGGATGCCAAGTGCACACACTTTGATCCACTGTATGAGTTTAGAAAGTTAAGGACACTAATTATTATGCATGGGTACAAGTCTAAGATGTCTCAATTGCCTGATGGTGTCTTTATGAAACTTAAATTTCTTAGAGTTCTTGACATGCATGGAAGAGGTCTTAGAGAATTACCAGAATCTATAGGGAATCTGAAACTACTTCGCTTCCTAGATCTCACTAGCACTGAAATCAAAACATTACCGGAATCTATTGTTAAGCTCTATAACCTGCAAATATTGAAGCTGAGCGACTGCAATTCACTAAGGGAAGTGCCACAAGGCATCACTAAGCTCACTAACCTACGCCACTTAGAGGTAAGCACAAGGCTACTGTCCAGGATACCTGGAGTAGGAGGCTTGATCTGTCTACAGGAACTAGAAGAATTTGTTGTCCGGAAGCGCCTAGGACACAACATTACAGAGTTAAGGAATATGGATCTGCTGCAAGGGCAACTTTCCATTCGTGGCCTCAACAACGTAGCTGGTGGACAAGATGCAATTTGTGCAAAGTTGAAAACCAAAGAACATCTTCGAACTCTACACCTTATTTGGGATGAGAGCTGCAAAGTTACTCCTCCAGAGCAGCAAGAAGAAGTTCTAGAAGGCCTTCAACCACATTTTGATCTCAAGGAGTTAATGATTAAAGGGTTCCCAGGGGTGAGGTTCCCAAGCTGGCTGGCTAGTTCATTTCTTCCCAATCTGCAAACCATTCATATATGCAATTGTAGAAGCACGGTGCTTCCACCCTTAGGCCAGCTTCCCTTTCTCAAAAATCTCGATATAGCGGGAGCAACTGAGGTGACACAACTCGGTCATGAGTTCACAGGATTTGGCCAATCAAAATGTTTTCCAGCTTTAGAAGAGCTTCTATTGGAAGATATGCCAAATCTGAGTGAGTGGATTTTGATGTTGCTGATCAATTGTTTCCCCAATTAACTGAACTTGGTCTCATCAAGTGCCCACAGCTGAAGAAGTTACCCCCTCTTCCATCAACACTGACAACACTGAGGATATATGAATCTGGACTTGAGACACTTCCAGACCTTCAAAATGAAGCCTGTCCATCTTCTCTAACATCTCTATACATCAATGATTGCCCGAATATGACATCTCTGCGTGTAGGCTTGCTTGCACACAAACTGACAGCTCTCAAGAGCCTAACAATAGCCCATTGTGAAAGGCTTGTTTCGCTGCCAGAGGAGTGTTTCCGTCCACTTATATCACTTCAGAGCCTGCACATCTACAAGTGCCCTTGGCTGGTGCCTTGGACAGCACTGGAGGGAGGCTTGCTTCCCACTTCAATTGAAGATATCCGTCTAAACTCATGCTCTCCTTTAGCATGTGTGCTACTAAACGACCTAATACACCTTTCTCGTCTCAGGCATTTTGAAATTGCTGACTGTCCTGATATCAGTAACTTTCCAACGGAGGGTTTACCTCGCACACTTCAATTCTTGGAGATATCATTCTGTGATGACTTCCAATGTTTGCCTCCTAGTCTGTATGAAGTCTCCTCACTTGAAACACTACACATTAGCAACTGTCCTGAGATTGAAAGCTTGCCAGAAGAAGGCCTGCCCAGGGGACTCAAGGAGCTTTACATCAAACAATGCCCACTAATTAAGCAACGATGCCAAGAAGGCGGACAGGATCGAGTCAAGATAGCTCACATCAGAGACATTGAGATTGATGGAGATGTTATTGTGCTTGAGCAGATATAGAAGGTGACACCTTTTCTCATAGTGACATACCGATATTTCTTTTAATTTTGCTCTTGAGAAAAAGCTAATATTCTGTTGCAACTGTGGTAACATACGCAAACTAGTGAGGCATAACTTTTCATGAGCTATGATAATATTAAGTGTTTGTCATAGGTCTTTCCTCACAGCTTCTACTTTATATATCTCAACATTAATAGGCTGGTTATACAATTACTAGGAATAAAAGAAACTAGATGCTTAAAACATAAAAACAAACTGCAAATTTGCTTTTGCTTTGGCAAATCTCTCGGCAGCTTGGTGATAGTTAACTGCTACTGAGTTGTTAATGACCATATATACATGTAATTGTACCAGAAACGAGGAAACTATGAGAAATACCATGTGAATAGGATTGCTGAGGACCTGAGATGTAGCTAGCAGAATGGTACAGTAGTATGAAATTGTAGATAACTTCTTTGCATACTTATAATATATCCACTAAAACAAAACCATAAAATATAGAATCTGTAATCTAGTGCAAAGTAGGAAAGATAACTTGTGCTAAACCTAAGAGCTCCAACGTGAAGCATACTTAATCAGCTGAATCATCACTACCTTCTACCTATCAGCTTAGAACAGTACATGGGCTAATTGAGGTCATTCCACGTTATGCAACAAGCTTTAAGCTTTAAAATGTATTTGGCCTGGGAGCACTGTAACTATTGGTAATCTCTTGCAGTTCCATCTCCTTCAACCATAAGCCTAGCCAAAGCAAAATTAGATCTCAATCCTTTATAAGCATGGGAGCACCCACTTTGGCCATACTTCATATAATCTAGCATAGGAGATGTCCAAATCAAGCCTACCAGAATTTAGCCCCATAAATTGCAGCAAAAATTCGGTTGTCATCGCTCCATAATGTAAATATTTCTCTCCAATAGTTTAAATTTATCATCTTAATATCAAATTTATAACAGGAATCGAATGGAAACACAATTTCGGTTGGGGGTTGGGGCACATAGTGTTAGGGTACTCACTAGTTGGTGTTGGACAGGGCGGAGCGGACAATGTGGGCGGCAGGAGGAGGAAGCGGCGGCCGCCTCCCCGCCTCTCCTTCGACGAGGCGGCCGGCGAGGCCATATACCGGGGAGGGCACGGCCGCACAGGGGCCAACTCCCCTGGCTAAATTGCAAAAAACACCCTGCTCGCTACCATACATACATGCTGGTCCCACCATGGCAGTGAGACATGCTCCTTCGCAAGCAAAACTCGCAACTCCACTGGATAGGAACGACTGGGTTTAAGCCTGTTTGTTTCGGTTTTTCTACTAATTTAAAAGTTAAAAGTTGAAATAAATAGATAGCTTGTAAGTCAGATAAAAAAAACTAAAAATCTCTTATAAATCATAAGCTAAAAGCTAATGTAAGGTAGCTTTTTTTTTTCTCTTACGGATTAAAATTTGCATTTGACATTAAAGTTGTAACATATTTACCCACCAGTGCTATCCAGATATATAGGAAACTTTTTGTTTTTTTCTACTCTCCTCCCACCGATCCCCTGATCCCCGTGAGACCTGCCGGCGCGTACTCCCTCGCGACTCCTCGCGGCTAGGGTTTGTCGACGGCGCCACCTCCTCAGCAACGAGCCGCCGTCGCCGTCCTCCTCAGCGACGAGCCGGCAGCGCCCTCCTCGCTCCGGCTCCCTCATCTCGCACGACACCCGGCGGCGGCCTCCCCTCGACAAGCCGGCGGCGCCCTCCTCCCCCCGACTCCCTCATCCCCCCGGCGCCCTCCTCCTCAGCGACAAGCCGGCGGCGCAAGCCTCTGTCCTTCCACCTTCCGCCGCCATCCTCCTCCCCTCGGCGATTCAATCGGAACTCGAAGGTATGCTGCTTGCTGTGAACAACATGGATTGCTTTCATGAGATTCACCATTAGAATATCCAACAATTTCTTTACCATTTTTAAGAAATCATTCCAGGAGTGCAATTTCATGCTGATCTGATCGGCGCTTGTGATTTTTGCACAAAATAAGTTAATGGCCTTTCTCTTTTGATATCTATCTATCCTGATCTACATGGTGTGAAGAAATATTTTGTATTGCTTATTTTGCACCTTATGTTTTGCTCATGAAATGGCTATCTGAGGCAACAAAGGTGGCTACACATTTCCTGTTTTGTCAGTAGAACACATCAATTTATATATGTACTACTGATAACAAGCTGTATGTAGTTTGATATAAACTGCAAAAACCATCAATTCTGAGTTTGGTACGGCAGTGCTGGCTTTAATTTTGGCCAACTGGGACTTCTCATTTCGTACTGGATTGGGATAGGTATGCAATTTGAAACCAACTAAACAATGTCTTGAGTTCAGTACGCTGCTACCTGGAGCCAACTCAGTACCTATACAAACCGGCCAATAGTTCAAAACTTCAAATGTGTAAAAACCCTATTACCCTTATACTCTTCCTGTCTTCCACCCGTATCCCTTATACTCTTCCTGTCTTCCACCCGTATGACATCAACTGTGTAGGTGGTATGGTCCTTCTGGGTGCTTTTTTTTCGGCTTGCTCATCATCCAAAGTATGTTGACCTTGTTTTCTGGTGGTCAGTGTATCCTAGAATTATATTGTGTACATCAAAATGTGTCACAACGCTTGTGTGAATGGAACTTGCATGTAGATCGTTCAACATTACAGAAAACAACCTAGTCATATCATTAGAAACAAAGTCATACTTGCCATGGTTATTACGGCGTCGCCTAGGCGCCGACTAGGCGTCGGCGCCGGCCGAGCGCTTGGCTCAGCGCCTACGCTGCCGGCAGCGATCACTGGACGATTTGGCGTCGCGGCGTGGGCGCCTAGGCGTCGTCCGGGCCTTCTGGTGAGCGACTTAGCGCTTGGCGAAGTGGAGAAGGACCAAAGACCGAACGAAGCGGGACTGCGGGTGCGAAAGACCACAGACCTCACGGGTGGAGAAGCGACGGCGAAACCCTAGTTTCGTGCCGCCGCTGTCGCCGCTGCCCCGGTAAGCCTCCGCCTCCCGCTCCTCCTCCGCTTCCCCCTCCTCCTCCGCCTCCCCTTCTCCGTCCGCTTCTCCTCCTCTGCTCGGCGAGCTTGGCGCTCCTCTTGCTCGGCAGCTCGGGAGTCGGGACTCGGGAGGATGCGCTGATCTGAGGGCAAATGGAATGGGACGGACAGAGAGAGGAGTCGACGGCGGCTGGGAGTCGGCGCGTGTGAATGGAGAGGGAGGAGCGGGAGTAGGGAGACGAAAGTCGGCCGCGCGTGTGAATGGAGCTGGTGCGGGCGTGCGTGCGGCCGGCCGCTAGGAGTGCTAGTGCAGCACTACGCAATGGGCCACATGGGCCGGTGCCGGGAATGGGCTGAGAAGTCATTTGACTGCTAGAATGAGGACTTATTTGTCTGCTACTTTTGATGCTAACTTGAATATTTTTTTGGCGCCTAATCCTCGCCTAGGCGCCTAGGCGTCCAGGCGCCCCGGAGGCGACTCGCCTCGCCGGGGCGCCGTGATAACCATGATACTTGCCAATTGCCATTCATTAATTAATTATCAATAACATTTATTCCACAGATAGCACGCCTTATTCGTTCAGCTAACTAATGGATCTTCAGAATTCCAACATGTTTTGCAATAGATATTATGATGTCAAAGAGCATGATGATCTATCCACTGTTGAAACATAGCAAAACATTCCTTAGGCCTGAATTCAGGAGCAGTATGTCCAGCACCCTGAAAGAATAATAAAGTGGAGCCTTTTTTCATATTTTACAAACTAAATCCACTTAATAAAAAGGGGGGAAAGGTAAAATGGAACATACTTTTACAGTGGCAAATGTCAGGTTGTTGGAGTACATACTTGTGTACCTGCAACATTAGTGATATCATATACAAATGTTTCCTCACACAATGTGGCCAAGAGCGGCTAAAACATTGCAACGAGACAACTTGATGTTATATACAGGAGCTCACCCTGCGACTTGTCCAGTAACATACCAAGGCCTCCAGTCATCCACAATGGAGAAATTGAGGTGCCTGATCCACGCTTGGGTTGCAATATAAGGCACGACCATATCATGGTCACCACTAGAGAAAAGCATGATGTAATGATTTACACATTTGGTCTCATTTAATTTGAACAAATGATTTGAGAATAACCAATTCATACATTAAAAAACAGAACCTGGTACACGAACACTGCTTCATCAATAATAACTCATTCACAATTGAAACACTTTGTACAATACAACTGAAGCATCAATATGCAATCAGGGGGGTTCACTTCTGTAGTATTTATGACTGGTGAATTGAATTTGAGAGGTGATTCATCTACAAAGATTTGCGATGATGCTTTATTTCATGTATTTACATTGTCACATGGAAAATAGTTGTTTACATCTTTGTATTTTCGGCTAAATCAAGCATGCTATTTTTAACACAATATACTTGTGTAATATCTGTGACCTTGTGCTTCAATGCTAATAGTAGGGTTTAGACTGCCGGCTTGGGTTGGCTCCCATGGAGGCGGCGGAGACGGAGCCGGAAGCGACTGGCTCCCATGGCGGCGCCGTCGTAATCTCCACCGGCCAGAAGCTGGTGCCCTGGTCAAGCTGGGCGGAGTGGCGCTTCGTCCGCGACAGCCTCTTCTCCCCCTACCCTGCCGCCGCTCTTCGCAGGGTATTAATACCTTCTTCCCCAAAACCGGGCAAAGATCCAAAATTATAGCAATAGGGTGTAAAGTTTGAGTTTGTTGTTGGTTCAGATCGCGGCGTGGCGGAGCAGGGGCCCCCTCCTGATACCAGTGGATGTGACAGCTGCCTTCGTCGAGATACGGCTGCGGGATCCCTTCTTCCGGTACTTCGCTTTCTTTCTTTTTTTGTCTGTGGAGTTGGGTAGTGTTTTATGCGATTTTTTCCCTCTAGGAGTGGAATGGCTGGGGATGATAAGCTGGAGTCAGAGGAGATGCTCGCGATGCTTTACAGTATGGCAGTCATGAGGTATGCAAAATTCTGGTGCAATTTTCATCTCATGTGGTTATGTGTTGTGATACATGAGCAAAACTCTCAAATTGCAATGAGACTATGAGAGTAGAATGGATTCGTGGCATTATCATGCGGCTGAAGGCAAATCACCTCTTTTATTGGGTGGGTTCAGATAGATGCCACAGATTCTTGTGCAAAGAGGGCTGTGTAGCTGTTTAAGAAAATAAGTTAGTTTTTGTGCAATGATGGTATTTAAATTGTTTTGATATTCATGTCGGTCCAGTGAATTTCTTTGAATGGGAGATTTCAGATTTAGATGGAAGAACACTTTCTTTTAGGAATTCATTAAGAGCTCAACTTGTGGATAATGTAGATTGAACTATATCTTAATAGAACTAACTTAAGGTGCCAGTATGTTGTGGGTGTTCGCTTCCTTTTCTCTGCCTTGGCCTTTAGATTTTATTTGAACTACCATAGTTGTTTTGACTGGTACTCTTCATATTATTGATGCATACCCAGTGCCAGCTCTGCACCAGCCTGAAAAGGGTGCCCAACTTGGCACCAAGTTGCCATCAAGTAGTAAGCAGTACCACAGTGCTAGATGCATATACTACTGAGAATCTCTATATATGAGAATCTCTAGTACTTTTATTTCTGCTGTATTTGAGAGTAGCAAAGTGTGCTTTGTACATTGCAGAGCTGAGTGCCTGATTACACTAAAAACTGAATGTATCATTGTCTGATCTGGAAAAGATTTTAACAGTATGTGCTGACTAATTATGAGGCTTTTTTTGTGTGAGTATCTACCCTAGGCTCATAATGTACAGCTGCTACTCGAGTTAAATTTTTACAGAAGACAACAAACAATTCTTCTATACTTTTCTATTTGTTTCTTATTTCCAGGCTTGTAAATGGTTTTCTGGAGAACCCACATAAGGAAACTGGTCGCTCAATATCTATATTAGCTGAGGCTATTGGAATACCACGAGTTCTGGTCGACATTCGTCATGGTTAGAAGTTTTTGTCTGTTGCATCTAGCTTTGAATTCACACTATTGTAATTGAGTCCTAATAAAATTATCTATTCCATGTAGAGAGTTCCCATCGTGGTCTCCCCTCTCTGCGGCTGCTACGTTTGGCAGCCATTAAGGTATAGTGACTTGATTTGCATTTCTAAGACCTCGTGATAGCTAGTTGTTTTATTTGCTACTGAGTGTTTGCTTTTTGTTATAAAGAACATAATTTGTTTGGTTGCTTGTTAGTTTTTTTTTAATATTTATTTCCCTGATATTTCACTAATTAAGATTATTTTCAGGCATTTGATTGGTTAAAGTGTATTTACTGGGATTCCCAAACTAATGTTATTCCTGATGTTCAAGTAGAACTAAGGTCAAAATTGCATGAGATCGATCAATTTCTGAAGGGCAAAGATTCACAAAAAGCAAAATCAGGTTCCAAAAGGAAACGTGAGTATCATCAGCTCATAGTAATAGCTTTGATTGAGTTTGCACTTGGGTTTGTTCTTTTTCTTTGGGACCAGAGTTGTCAGAGATAGATGTTCTCTTGATTATCAGGTCTCGGACCAACTCCTGATTGTTATCCAGAATTGTTTGGTTGGCCTTGTGTTTGAATAGTAAAGTTTACAGTGGTACTAGGCTCTTATCAGTTTTGCTGTTTTAGGTATATGTTGTTTCCCACACTTTGCTAGTTTGCTTCTACAAATTTGGAAGTTCATGCCCTAAGGCTGTGTTTGGTTGCCTTCTTTGGCCTAGCCTGGCCTTAGTCAGCCTGGTTCAGTTTATACGGCCAGGCTCACTTCATGCAACTTGCATATACTTGGATTTTTTGGTTGGTTGCATTGCCAGCATTTGTCTGGCCATGCTCCCTTGAGATGATGTTTGGTTGTTGTATGAAAGATGTTGTGATGACCTTGGAGTAAGGCCTGTAAGATTACCCCACTGCCTATCGTATAATTGGTTGCCGCAAAAGATTTTAGTTCTTGCTAAGTAGATTCATGCATTCAACTTTATGCTACGTACATAAACACTTTAAATTTTCATAAACTTCACATGAACCAGGAAATTCAAGTTTCAAATATGCAAACTAAACAACTGAACTAAAAGAATGGTTCCAAACAAGATTATTATCTGATGGTTAAATAAAATCTTGAGCTAATAGTGGCAAAAACACCAACGAACAAGCACTTGCACTTTCTAGTTAAATACAAAACAAATACACTGCAGAGCATTTTGATTTCGATCTCATAAATACAAAAAGGAAGCAGAAAAATAAATTGGGGAGCACTTTTCACAAAAGAACAACAAGAGATGAGCAATTACCGAGCTTAGACCAAGGACAGTTCATGATTCCACAACCATAGGAAAGATAAATTTTGAAGTTCAATCAAAGCCATCAATTATTATTGTCAAATCCCAGCTCCAATTAAGCCTCATTAAATCAATGGAAAGAATGGAAGGCAAATAAAGCCAATCTCTCTGAGCGAATCGCTTCAACTTCCTTTTGTGCCATGACTGAACTAAGGGAAGAGGGTTGCTGGATATGGGATCAAACAAACAGTAGCAGTCATGGAGTGTGCATCAGCGGAGGAGGAGAGAGCTGAAAGGGGATCTGGGTGGAAGAGATCCTGGAGAGTGGAGGACTTGGGGGTGAGCAGAAACAACCAAACCCATCATTTGATTGCATGTGCTGTCGTGTTGCATTGCCTGTGATAACCCCCTGGGGGGTAATATGTTTAATTAAATAAGTAAAGAAGTGATTAAACAATAAAAGTGGGATTAGGCAAGATAATTAAAATGTAAGGTTTAGAGAAGTGCCGTCAGTCCCACAGCGATGGTATCGCTCATCGAGGTATCTGACATGTCCAGGACCCAGACAGGCACATCTCGCTAGTATTGGGTTCATCATTCGGTGCTTTTATATCTTACCTGGTACGGTTTGTAGGTACCGTTAGTAATTTGAGCAAGATATGACCAAAATGCCCCTAGGGTAAATAGAGGTCAGTAAAACCCAAGGGCAATGAGGTAAAAGGGACAATAGTAAGGTGAATAAAGCCCAGCTTATTCACAGCCGAATGCCAAGCCATCAAAGCCAGCTCATTTCTCTCTGCATTGCACACACACAAACCGAAGCAACCATAGCCAGTGCCTCATGCTTTCTCAAGAACACAAGAGCACAACCATCACAAGCCACAAACCAAAGAAGAGCCAGAGGAGGCCACCAGAAGGAGGGGGTCAGACAACATCCAGAGGAGGAGGAAGCCATCCAGAAGAGGAGGAGATCATCCAGAAGAGAAGGATGAGGTCACCCCGAAGCCAGAAGGCAGTACCACCTTCTCCCTCGCTTCCTCAACTTCATCCCCAGCTATCTTCACCAATCAACTGATTATCGGTGCACAATGTCAGTAGCTTTGGTAGTAGCTACAGTGCAGGATAGCATTTGCAGAGGATAGATCGGGTAGCTAGCTAGGCAATGGGGTAGAGTAGAGGATAGATCGGGTGTTACCCGTGTGGTCTCAGTAGTCGGGATGGCCATTAGAGCAGTGAGGGGCTTTTAGCTTCTCCTTTCTTGTGTTAGAGCCGCCCCAACATCATCATAGACCCCTCATTTTCTTTTAAGCAAAATCAATGAGCATCAAGCAAAAAATCACCAAAAGTAAGATGGGGTAGAAACCCTAGGTCTAGTAAAACCAGTAGAGCATGGATGAGCTGTAGCCAGGGAGCAGGCCGGGTGAGGGTGCAGTAGGCCAAAGCAGACCTAGGGCTGAGCAAGTGGTGCTCGGCCAGTGCCAAGCCGCAGAGGAGAAGGGGGTCAGGCCTGAGCCAGAGAGCCGCAGGCCGGAGTAGGGCGCAGGAGGCGGCGAGGTAAGGTCCAGCGATCGACTACCATGTGCATGAGCCAATCAGTTGGGAGAAGCAGGAGAGGGGGAGAGAGAGAGTGAAGGGTAGGAGGAGAAGAGCTCGGCCAGAAGGAGGAAATCGGCAGAAAGGGCAGCAACCGAGGTAGGCTCTCGATCTTAGGAGAAAAAAAGGTGAGAGCCAGCCGAGAGGCTGTCGGCCAGAGTAGCCAAGAAAAAAAAGAAAGGAAGGGGAGAAAAAAGGAAAAAGAAGGGAAGAAAGAAAAAGGAAAGAAAAGAAAATGGGAAAGAAAAAAAGTGAAAGAAAGGTAGAAAAGTAATCCATGCCGCGGACCGTGTCGATTTCTGTGATCGACTTGCGGATTGCGTAAAAGTCGTCAACTTATATTAATTAAATGGTGCCAGATAAAATTGAACAACAGATCAGCTAATTGGTTGGGCACCAAATTAAAATGATTCACATTAAATGCCTTAGTTATTTCTGCTTGCAGGGCTTGTCCTGAATCTGCCAGCCAACCAAAACCAATCTTCGGACGAGGCCGAACCTTCAAGTTTTATTTCAAGTAAGATTCATTGATCATCTTTAATTAAGGGGGTGTTTGGGATAGCTCCAACTCCACCAAAATCTATGGAGTTGGTGGCGGGTAGCTCCGAATTTATGTATTTCTAGCTCCAAAATTTTATGGAGTAGGGTATTTCTAGCTCCGAAATTTGTGGAGCCGAGCAAGGGTACATTAAGAGTGTTTAGGTAGATCATCTTGTTTATATTTTAAACTAAAAATATAAACTTAATTCACTTTGTTTTAGCCTATAAGCTTCAAATCTGAGCTAGAACTGGGATCTAGAGCTCTCCCAAACAGGGCTTAAATGCTTTTCAATACTTTTGTATGGTTAAGTGTATCATCACTGCATCAAAAACCTTACTTTTCAGAGTGAAAATGCTAAATCAGATTTTGATGGGAGAGATGTGGGAAGAAAAATGATGATATGGTGATGTGGTGTTGGAAATGGTGAATCTGTCGTTTAGCTGTCCATGAATGGAGTCGTGGATATGTACTAGTGATAATTATGGTGGGTAGAGGGTGCAAAGAAAAGCGGAAGTTGCTCGTGCCGGTGGGGCCCTCTACATAGGCTATAATATAAGGTCAAACACCTACACTCGGGCAATGAGTCGTATTTCAATATCAACTATGGCAAGATAAATCGTTGCCAGAAAAGGTTGTCCTATGAAAGTATTATGATCTCCACAATGGGTAAGTGTATGGCATCGAGTTGGGAAATATCGGTATGACCCAGGAGGACTGGACCAAAGGTATGGGCAGTATTTTTGAAGCCTCGGAGGTGTACTATCGAGGATGCCGGAGTACAATTGTACTTGCGACTCGTGGGATGGCCTAGGTGAGGCTCTCTGTTCAAGTACAGGGTTGGAGATCTAATGTTGGATTAGTGATAAATGTTCGGGAGCCTCACAGGATGGGGCTATTATGGGTATGCACTTGCGTAGAGCCAAATCTTGAATTCAAGCCTGTCTTCTAGATTGAAGGCTACGGAAGCTAAGTCTGCCTCATATACGAGTGCTAATAGTCAATTTTCAATAATTAAAATTTCCAACCCTTAAAGAAAACCTAAAACCTAATTTATGTAAAAACAGATTTGGAGAGAAGGAGTTGGCTATTTGGAGGGAAAAATTCATGCTTAATGCTTGCTGAGTACTTTGTACTCACTCTTGTTATTCCCTATTTTCTAGAAGGCAAAGTTGATGGATCGGCATATGAGGCTTGGAATGAGGCCTATTCCCATGATCGGTACCATGGTTATCAGGAGGATCCCTCCGAGGGTTACTACTACTCCGGCTACTACGAGGAGGATTAGGAGGTTCCATAGGCCTTATTATCAGTCTAGGAGGTAATTAGGGAAAGATAAGCAAAAGCGTTGTCTTTTTGTTGTACAGGGTTAAGAGATAATATTATGTAATGGATATATAGCCTAGCATGACTTGAATT
Source organism: Guadua angustifolia (assembly GCA_036346375.1). Taxonomy (NCBI): domain Eukaryota; kingdom Viridiplantae; phylum Streptophyta; class Magnoliopsida; order Poales; family Poaceae; genus Guadua; species Guadua angustifolia. The sequence continues at coordinate 9,772,274 of CM070500.1, read as the reverse complement.
GAATATATTTTCATTCAATCTCTAATTATTGTTCTGTTGTAACACTCTGAACACGGTATAGTAGCTGATAAAGCATCGGATTCTCCTATGTTTTGCCGGTGGCTGTGCCGAGATTCATATAATTATCTTAGGGTGGCTACATTGCCCCAGCCATTCTGAAAGGGCAATGGTGGAAATGGTCGTTTCTTCCCAGCCAGGCCCGGAGCTTCTTTTTGCATCAACAGAGCATGGCCCTCAAAAGCAACCAGGCAATCAATTGACCAAACAATAGGAACCCAAAAGTTTCTGCATCTGAAGAGCCTGGCCCAAGGAAAACAGGCAACCAAACACACCCTACAATTTTCACAAGAAAATGTAACTTCAAGGAAATAAAGATAAATGTGATCCCCATTATGTAAAATGTAACTTCAAGGAAATAAAGACAAATGTGATTCCCATTCTATGATTAATCAACCACTAAAGAGTAAATGGTACAACTATGAATTTCAATCCCATGGAATGCAGTGCTAAACTCAAGCTTGTTACAATTGCTGCTTGTGTTGATTTCATTTCCATAAAGATGTGCTGTTTTATATACATTCTAAGAAAGATGATTTATATTTTCCTTTTTTGCTTTATGCCAAGAAACTTATAGGATGTGCAAATAACACAATTCATGAAATTTCGTTGCTTATCTCTTCCATTATTCTGAACTGCTACAAAATTATTGCATTTACTAGTATAAGATACCTTGGTGTTGACTGAGTTAATTTTAAATTGCAGGTTCGAAGAAATTGATTTCCAAAACCATAAATTATGTATTGCGACTTTACTATGCATGCCCATCTGAGTTTGTCTCTGTTCTACTGGATTTTTTTCAACTCGATGCCCCAGAATCCTCTGAAAACAGTGACTTGCATCAAACTGATAGTTTGGGTGTAAATCACTCATCTGATGTTCAAAATGAAATATCAAATAGTGATATTAAAGCTATCATAACAAGGCTATCAGAAAAAGAACCAAGGTTGCTGCTTTGCATACTAAAGTCGGCAATTGAAATGATTGAGGCCACGGAAGACCTCGAAAACAAAGGTACTGCTCTTAATAGTCAAGTGTTCTATTTTCAATTTTCTACCCTCTCATTTCCTATAATTCATCTCATGCATTGCTTCACAAATCACAATCTTGAAACAGAAGGATTGACATGTTTTATTGCACTGTCCAGACTTGATGCTGGTATTTCCATTTTAGGGCTCTTGTAGGGTTGTATTTGCACAGCTGCGTCCCTGGCCTTATTAGCTTTTGTTAAATTTATAGGTGAATCATATGCATGCCTGCCAGCTGAGCCAACAAAAATGAAAAACTTATGTTCCCTGGTTCTATGGCTTGTCAAAAATATAAAAGAATTGAAGGATTCTGGCTGTATTGGACTTGTCCATGAGATTGGAGTACTCTCTTCAGACAAGAATGCTGTCCCTCGTTTCTGTCTTGCAAAACTTCTGCAGAAGTGCTTGAGCTTGTCCATTATAGGTGAAAGATGTATCATAGATGCAGTACTACTGCTGATTGAGATGGCTGGCAATAATAATGTGAGTTTGAAACTGAGGAAGCTTCCTGTGTTATCCCTGGGAAGGTCGGCTAAAGATTCTACCCTCCCTGAATCCAGTGTCATACCCAACGAACAAGAATCAGTTGAGAAGGCAACTGAGAGGCTGGAAACGTTCAAGTTGCAGGTGAAGGAACGGAAGAATGCATGTTTAGCAGAAAATGGCACTGAGGGATCGTTCAACACGAGCACGCCAGAGAAATGTAACAGATGGTCTATTACAAAGTCTTGGACCCCCTGTCCAATAGGAATGATACCTTGTTCATTTAGTTCAACTGCTGTTCATCCGGCCCTTGATGTTATTGACCATGAATTGAAGGATGACACATTAGAACAACATGAAAATCTTGGGCATGATGATCATACAGAAAAGTTTGACTATTATTCTCACCCCAGTAAGCAGTTGGATGATGAAAGCATTCCGGAAATATCAAGATCGTCACCTGAATGTGGGATTTCGGATATCCCAGAATTTACCTTTCCTTTGAAGGGTAGATTACTGGTTGGTGGTGTGTGGAAAAAGGTTAGCGAAGAAGAGTTACTGTTCATGCAATCAAAGATGAAAATTTTGTTGTGATGCTGGCTAGTTTAGTTCTCACCTCAGCAGTGGACAATTTGAGGCTGTAAACGAACATATGATTGCTTTGTACTGTTGTTTCTTCAGTATTCGTCAGGATTGTGATGTTTGCGGGCGTCACTTTTTCCCCTTCCCCACTTTTCCTCCTTAGTGAGGAGGTGACCTAGCAATCGTTGGTTTTCTTCTAAATTTCCCGGAAGGAACACGAAAATTTCGGTCGGCACTCTTACGAACAGTTTGAATATTCCAGTAAAGGCAGAAGATTTCTAGCAGTTACTGCACAACGGTTGTGCCTTTCATGTATCCCTTGTTCCCTCTTCAATCCGTAAGGAAAAATTGACGTCAGAAGATGGGAGATCCAAGTCTCCCCTTCGCCGCCCTCCTCCTAAGTAGTCATTCCCCATTCTTTGCATCAACCTTCTACCGAAGAAAGGAACGCATGTACGTGCATCGATCATCATTTTTTTTTTTTTGTCTGAACAAAGGTCAACTGTCGGGACAGATAATACCTCCAGGGTGGATTTAGAAGAAAAGTTCATCATGATTGCCGAGGTCATTATGAATTTGTAGCACTAACTTGTAACTTATAATAAAAGGATCATATGCTTATTGACGAATACTTATACTAGGGGTACCCCACAGCAAGTGTCAGCGTACTCTGCGCTGGGGTACCCTCTTCGCCGCACAAAAGCGGTCAACACGGCGGTCAACATGCGGAATCACGTGGCCTTGGCGAAAGCGGTGGGGCGAGCACGCCCGGCGAAATCCCACGTGGCGCCCGGCGGAAGGTGGGCGAGCACGCCCGCTTCGCCCGCCTAAGGCAAAAAGGTGGTGCGAGGTGGCTTCACCTCGAAGCTCCTTCCTGTCGTGCGATTACGGGCAACAGGGGCGGTGTCGACACATCAACTGCAAGAATTTCTGCTACAAGCCCATTCCTCTGACGCCTCTCACCAACCTGTCAAGAAAAGGTCACATCCCGGGCGGACCGGGCAAAGCCATGCGTCGGCATTTAATGAGGCTGAAGGAACGGGACAGCACGGGAAGGGGTAATAAATGTATGAAGATAAGCATGATGACCCTCCTTGGTACCTGCCCCAGCTGGCTCGGCCTATATAAGGGCCCTCGGGTGCATGGGAAAAGGGTGTCGAAAACGAAGGGAAGAACTGGTAACCCAAAGGCTTTGTACTGCTCTAAGTTGGCGAAACACTCTATAAGCAATCTAGCAGGAAGTAAGGCTATTACCCGAGGCAAAGGGGCTGAACACAGGTAAAATCTTCGTGTCATCCGTAGTTCATAGACGCCGGAATCCTTCGTAGGAGTCCCTAGAGTTTACGCCTCTAGGTTTAGCCACCGCCAAGACGCCTCCTTCCGAACCAAACCCGCCCGGTCAGATCCTCCGGCCTGTCGTGTGGAATACAATCGACAAAGAAGGTATACATCTATTTCAAGATCGTTCTTCTCTCGTCATCCGGCGCTGGCCCAGTTAGCGGCAGAAGGAGAATCTTTGGAGAGGTATTACAAAGCCTCGCGCCTCACAGATGGGATTATCACTGAATATTGGCCGGAGCACTAAATGGGCCATCTTAGGCCCAGCTCCGGTAAAAGGCCTCAATCGGGTCATGAAGGATCCTCAGCCTTGACCAAGCCCACTTGGGGCGCTCCGACCTGGCCTCGGGTCGAATGCCCCCGCGGCCTCCAACTTGGCCTCGGATCGGGCGCCCCCGTAACCTCTGACCTGGCCTCAGGTCGGGCGCTCCCACAGGCGCTGACCTGGCCACAGGTCGGACGTGCCCGCAGGCCTCGACCTGGCCTCGGGTCGGGGCCCCAACGAGCTCCAACTAGGTGACCTTCGCCACGTCGCTGGTCGACCTCAAGCTGGTCACCTGCCCCATAGACACGACGGCCTTGCTGGAGCAGGTGGCTCCTTCCCAAGGTGGCCGGGGGGCCGCCAAAGTCAAGCGCCCGTCCCTTCACTCCGTCCTACGCAGTGGAGAGACGCGCTCCGTCCCGAGGTGGTACCAGGCAGCCTGTAACGACACAAGACTGACAAGCGCCAGAGGCGGTCGCACCTTCCCGACGGAATGCCGCCTGTTGTCTACTAACCCAGGGCGTGGGGCGACAGAGCTGTCGACCGCCAGGACCGAAGACCGGGACTCCCAGGCGTAGCGTACTCCTACCTTTTTTTCCAAACTCCCGTGTAACCTACCCCCCCCCCGCCTATATAAAGGGAGGCAGGACCCTCAGGGAAGGGCATTAGCATTCGATTCAGTTCGATTCATATCGGATCCAATCGATCAAACATACAGACGAACACCCTAAGCTCCTCCGAGCTCCCGAGCTCCCCCATTCGGACGAGGCATTCAAGGCCGGCCCTTGGCCCTCGCTTGTAATCCCGTGTAGTCCACTGCACCCTGAGCAATACAAAACCACCACCACGAACTGGACGTAGGGATATTCGGCCCGAACCAGTATACATCTTGGGCTCCCTGTGTCTAATCATTCAAAGAGAGGGAACGCCGGCCCCTATATTTACAAATTTATTTGCCGGTTGTACGAAACACCGACACTTATATACTAAAGGAACAATGTATGCTGGACTGTAGGACGTTGATGTCGCTTGACCCCAGCCTATACACTATAGATCCACCCCTGAATACCCCTCTCTAAGAATGGTGGATTTGAGGATGATCAATTTAGAGGATATGCTCATCTTCTTCCTTCCGGTCCTTCATTGGACAGTGGAAAGTCTGTAAAAAGAGGTCTTCCACAGGTCAAATAAGACAATACTTAATTTAAAATAAATTACTAGGTTGAATCTATTTGCATTAAAAAAACTTATCAAAAAGGGTGAGTGAAGTAAGTGATCAAAAACTTTGTTCTTTATCCATCCTATCTATAAGAAGAGAGCATACAGAAAAATGTAACCCATTCTTTCGTCTTTTAGCTCATTGGCCATCCGCTGGGAGTTTTGAGCTTAATACCAATATTTTAGCAACAAATGTAATATATCTAACTCTAGTGGTTGGTGTATTGATTTTTTTTTTGAAAGGAGTGTGTGCGAGTTGTCTATTTTAAGAATAGATTGGATCTATCCAGCTGCACTTTAAAATATTTTTTTAGTATTTTTTAGATAATAAGAAAAAGGTGCATGATCTCGACGAATTACTTTCGCATAAATTCAGAAATCATATAGAAGAACCATAGCATTTCACGACTCATTGGTAAATCAATTTTGATTCCCAATAGAACAATAATGTGAAACTCTGGTCATTGAATCAAATTAATCGTAATGAATGACTAATGATTTCTCTTCTTTTAGCCATCCTTTTTCCCATTAATAACAAAACAAATTATTCTGATGTATAAAATATTGATTCTGATGGCTTTTGCTATTGTAACCTTCCCAACCACGATTTTTCATTCTATTCCCTTCAGTTATTTTGCATTGAAATAATAAATTCTAACGATGCTAAAAAACTAAGTAGGCCCAAATAATTCAATTGTAGTTCCTGACCCATACCACATAGTTCCAACAACTACAAAAGCTGCAAAAAGCACACACACTGTAGGAAAGTAGAGGAATGGAGCAATCACCTCACAGCCATAAGGCAGGGGTGGTAATCCATATATATCCCAAAAGGAGAGATTACAGGGCCTCAATTAGAGGAGCTATACTGAGCAAGTTACAGAGCCTCAATTAGAGGAGCTATACAAAGCAGGTAATAAGCTAAACTAGGAAAGTACAATAAATTCTCTAATACACACAACAACAACAACCAACACCATACTACTAGTACAGCTTCAATATTACCCACACATAGACACTAAATGAATAGGCCGCTAATATGCCCATGTACCTACCCCCAAACAAAAGGATCAAAACGTTCTACACCCCATACTTATTATATCCATGTAAATTATGGGGAGATTGGCGCCACTGACACTCTTTAAAATTCGTGATTCACTTTATGACACCCTGGTCCACTGTCATAGACTCAGATGGACCCACATGTTATAGACACATCGCAAAAAGCTAACGAATTAGATGTCACTGGACTAATTTTTTCATAAATTATGTGTCATATTTCTATAAAAGAATTGTTCTACTATTGATCAATAATCATGGTGGAATCAAAGGTACATAGTCAAAAAGGGTTTATGCCATAAGGCTATGGAGGAATCAGTTCAAAGAATTTACTCCTAACAACCTCTGACACCGAGGTTCATAGCCACATGCTCTAATCCTCTAAGCTACAGGCCCACCCCATCTCCACTAGATCTCTTCCTGGGGTACCCAAAAGGAACCTTCCTCTCCTCAGCCATTTCGTTTTGGGTTGGAACTTTTTTTTTCTTAGTTGTATATAGAACTAAGTTTTTTTCTAATTAGTTTCTCATTGAAATTTTAAAAATCTTTCAATGTAATGGAAAAAATTCAAAAAAACTTTTCTATTAGTTCAAGTACAGTTGATATAACCATAGTCAGAATAGGTTTTTTTTGGATGAAATCTTTGCATGAACCTATAGGTTTTCTGGTTTTTCTAATTTCTTATTTGGCATAATGTGAAAGGTTATCCTTTGATTTATGAGAGAAGAGTAAGAATTAGTAGCAGGTTATCAATCCTAGAGATATGGTAGTACGGAGAAGACAAAATTATTGGAAACACGCACAAAACTAGAAGCGCCCCTTGTTTCAAAGACAAGAGGACATGTTATTCACATTTAATTTGATGGTCTTGAAATAGTTTGATCCATGGATAGCACCGCTGTGGTAAAGGTCATAATTCCAAAGGAATCATTACTACAAGGCATAGAGGGGGAGGTCATAAGTGCCTAAACTATAAAATCAATTTTACGGAATTGCTCCAGGTACACCTATCATAATTTTGACAGCCAACTAACCAATTTGATCCCATGGCAAAGAATAACCAGTTACACCAAACGATGTAGTCAATACAGCATGTGTTTTCATAATTATATAAAGCTGGTAAACAAACAAAAAATCCATGGGTATTTGAACCCGAGTACCTGGAAAAAGAAGTAGAATATTTGATGGAAGAACAAGAGACCCCTTTGAACAACCTGTCCTAATAGAAAAGTCCTATAGGTCATTCTTCTACCTTTCTGGATGGTTGATGGCTATTCATAGCTACTATCTTACCAAAGAAGAGTTCGACGCAATGCTTTATTTCTGTTTTAATGAATCCTGATTCGACATTAAAAGTAGTGCCTCTAAGTATTCTCTACCTACTCACATGTGTTTGTTTCGGGTACAGGTACCCTTTTAGTTGAAGGTCGTTCGAACTTTTCCTAAGAGTATGATATGGACTACATACTTCAATGCTGCCATTCAGCCATACGCCCTAGCTAGCGAAAACTACTTCTTGGAAAAGTTACAGCATACCATATAGGTTCATGGCAGCTATGGACCTAAGCTAGTTAATGAAGTTCTACAGCTTGTAAGTTGTAACTAGTTTAATTTCTACTTAGCCGTGTTCGCGAGTCGCACACAAGTTATACATGCACGTACGTAGCAGCCTCTAGCTAGTTGAGAACTTGAGAGATATTGCTAGCGTGCGGTTCTTTGGTTTTGGCAGCATGGAATGGAACCGGTCGAAATGCTGGCAGCGAGCTAGCCATGCGGACGAGTTTGCCAGCGCACAGCAACAGGCAATGACACCGGAACGGAAGCCGGCGAAGCGATGCCCGGAGAGGAGCATCTCCGGCTCAGTCTCCACCTCCAACTCCCGTCCCGGTACATCCCATCCCCGGTCGAGCCTCACAACCCACCATAGAATCGCACGTATCGCATCAAATGCGAATGCTACATGCCCCTCTATTCGTTCTCTTGAATGATTTCTGTTCAAGGGGTTGTGTGAGCTTTGGTTTTGGCTCTGGCTGTGTCTCTGCCACACCGAGAAGCTCTAGATAGTCCATTTCTATCAAGGGCTGTACGTAGCCGTGTAGGCTCAGGGGTAATTCAGAGTCTTCAGTGGTTCACCAATTGGCCTGCAGCTAGCTATCTTCACTTCTTGAGAGTACGTACATTAACTGACTCATTGGACACCATATGCATGATAGTACAAAAGCCATCGAGATACATGTGCCGCCGTATCCATCTTACAAGTTGGTGCGACGGTCCTTGCCTAGTTTATGTGCACATGAGTTCTGTCAGCTTCTAATGTTTGTTTGCCTATGGATTGCAGAAGACATCTAATTAATTAGAGAGTGGGGGCATTATTGCTTCCTGTGTTAATTTGCACGCAATAATCGCTCACATGAGAGGAAAACCACAGTAGTGCAGCTCAATCTCACAGTTATATCTGCAGACACCAATCATCATCGACCGGCAAAAACTTCGACTTACGTGGACGTGCAAGCAGTACATTCACAACTCCTTGGCGTCCATGAACTGGATTTTGACCAACCGAGCCAGGTGCATGCGTGTTCGATGTGCATGCTTATGTACATGAATCGAACCAAATAGATGGATTATAGATAGCCTATCTCACAGATTGACAGCACCACCGTACATGAGCTGTGTAACTGATGGTACGAGTCCTTTTCGCTGACGACATGTAACCGGATCAGTGCTCTCGCTAGCTCGATCGTCTCATACCGGCGCCGCCGAGACCAGTAGGAGTGGATCTATAGTAAGTATATAGATCGGTGTCAAGTGATATCCATGTTCTTTAATATAGTATATATGTTTTTTACATAGCATATGTCTCACATCAAATGCCACTGCAGCGCTAAACATTGCAGAGACCTTTGTTAAACAGCCACTATGCAGTGTAGTAATGTCCATATCTAAACAATAAAGGCATTATGGGTACCTAGGTAATAACACTACTATACATGAACATCGTACATGAAACATTTGAAAATTGATACTATCAAATTGCATAATTGATCAGATACATGAATTCAACATACAAGAACAACACGAGAACCTGATCATTCTGAACATGCAGTCACCTGCAAATACTTCCATAACATAAAGCTTCAAGTTCACAATGGAATATTACTGTGAGTATACGTTGATCATAAAAGGAATACACTGACATTCATGTCAACTAGAACAACATGATTAATATTTACATTATACTCATTTATTTGAATCATGATTGTTATAATAACATATTATTATACATCTAAAGATAAGACCTGACTGTAACATTTCATCAATAGACTATAATTGACATTTGTAATACGCGAAGCTAAGCAGCGTAGCAAGGTCGTACATCTGCAGTGAATTAGACTGGTGATATCACTGTGGCGAGGTGCTCTCATCCGCTATTGCGAGTCTAGCTTAAAGCTATCATTGCATTCTCACTGAAAGGTGTTTACACATGCATTTGCATTGAAAAGTCACTGATGTAATATGTATGTGCACTTTGTCTGCGATGTGGGTTCCTCGAACATGAGGCTTCTCGGTTGCCAGGGTTGCCTGACGAGCGAGGCTTCCTCATGGCGCTGTGATTTATCCCGAGATGGAGTCTGGCATGCTGGCGGATGCCCTGATAACTGAGTTCATCCATGATCTCAGTGTGTTTACTTGTGCATCATATAATGATCTTGCAAGATAATATCGGTAGGATTATATGGGTGATCAGATGTATGTATTGAGTGGTGTTGGTTCAGATGCAGTTGTGCAATGGGCCTCATAAAGTGATTTTGTGCAGTGCTTTGAAAGTTTGTAGATGTCAGCATGTTTCTTTAAAGTTTTTTGTGCAATTGATGTATAGTGTTGTTATTATGAATTTTTAGGATGAATGTGGATGGACTGATTAAGATGCTAGCTCAAGCTATGGCTAATTGTTTGATCATAGTCTGTGCTTCTCCATTTTGATCTATGCACTTGTGAGGTGCAACTGGCTATGCATTAGATGAGTCACTGGCACTATGCACTACCTTGATTGGGTTCCAGTATTATGATGCTATCAGAGTGCAACACTCTTGAGTGCAACTGAGCCTGATTCTCAAAGTTATGTTAAGAAAGTTATAAGTATGTTTGATATGTATTTATTGTTTGAGTATCAGTCTGGCTGATGAACTGCTGTGTGAATTTCAGACTAGAAGAACAATTCTTTATTTGATCTATTAGGAGAAACTTGTAAATGTGTCTGAACTGAACTTCAGATGAGCTAATTATGCTTTGTTGTGAGTTCTGCTTATGTCTGCTTGATTGTTTATTGCACTACCTTAATTGCTTTGATTATTCTATATTTTTTTAGTGCTCTTATCAGTTGGACGCTCTACAATGGTGCTCTGGACCACTAAGGCATGAATTGATAGTTACATACCCATGTGAGTCATGATTTATCTACTGATGATTCTATTTAGATTATATTTATTGTTTTGAGAGTCAAGTTAGCTTTAATTGCAATGATCCTGATTCATAAAATAATGATCTTGATTGCATTGATATGATTAACTGTATGTTGCTGATATTATGAGGTTTTGTATATGATAATCTGTCTAGATTAATTCTGTAGTATTACAATGAGCATGATAGATTTCTAAAGAAATAGTTCATTTTTCTATTTCATTGTTTAATATGTTTTCTGGAAATATTGAATGCATATTATCTTAATGACTGATATTTCAGGATTAAACGAAGTATCTGTCGATTCAGTGATTTAGAGGCTTTGCAGCTTGTCTGTTATCTGAATTCATATAGTACTTGAGTCAATAAATTAGTCTACCATGAGGATACGTTAGTCTAGTTCTTGTTGTCCTTTGCGTGTTTGATTAGTCATATTGTGATCATTTTAAGTATTTGTTACCTTCTATGTTATTGGATGCTCCTAGTTGTTTGTTGCTCTTGTTTAGCCTAATTTGTGTTGCTGTTAGCTTTTACATTTACTATTTCATTTGATTTTCAATTAGATTGATGTCTGGATTTTTAAATGTTATGTGATGAAATTGTATCTGAGTATTTGAGCTAGTAAATTGCTGCTATAGAATCTAGTTCAGCAAGAAAGCATATTTATAGCAAACTGATTTTCACTCTTAGCCATTGATTTCACTTGAACAAATGTACAGTTAAAAGTGCTCAACTGATTATAGAGTTAATTGATTTTTGAATATTACCTGGTTAAAAATAATGCTCCTTTCAGTTTGTTTTTAAATTTTTTTTCCCCAGAAAGGGCCCCAATTTTTTCCCTCTTTTGGTTTTTTTTCCGGCTTTTAAATGGTTTTTTTTTGGGCCCACTTTCTGGCCTTTTTTTTGTTTGGTTTTGTTAAAGATTTTTTTGGGAGGTTAGGTTTTTTTGTTGTTTTTTTAAATTTTAAATTTTGTTAAATTTTAAAATTTTATCTTTCGTAAAAATTTTTTTTCTCTCCTTTTTAAATTTGCAAACTTTAAAAAAAAAAAAGAAGGTTAAAAATTTTTCTAGGTTAAATAAAATTTAGAAATTATTTTGGTGTCATATTAAGCATGACACATATAATGCATGGAGGCACTAAACTCGGCGCCCTCCGATCGATTACGATTATCGAACTCGGGGCTATACCGCTCGACCCTCGACTGCCTTCTTTGGCTACTACAACAACTCAGAAGCTTCGTCACTCGGCTAGTGATGTGTTTCCATTGGTCAAGCAACTCAAGCTTTTATTAGGGCTAAGACGGCCACGAGCCAACGCCAGCGCCCCGAGCGCCAACTCGCGCGCCACGAGCCTCGCTGCGCGGCGCTAACTCGCACGACCACGAAACGCCACGCCGAGCGCCAACTCGACGGCCACGAGCCTACGCCTGCGCCCTGAGCGCCATCCTTGGCACGGCCATGAGCCAACGCCCGCGCCCCGAGCGCCACTTTTGGCATGGCTACGAGCCTACGCCTACGCTCCGAGCGCCACCTACGACTCGACTGCAAGCCTATGCCTGCGCCACGAGCAAGGACGGCACGATCATCCGCAACACATGGAGCATAGAGCAGCTAAGTCACTGTTTATTCAAATTATGTCATTATAAATAAAATTATTGGCTTTCTTGACTTGCTACTTAGTTGATCCTCAACTAAGCAGTAAATCGGGGGCTACACCTAATAGTGTTGCGTATGCGCAACGCTCTTTGGGTCATTTTAAGAAATACTGTTTGTTTGCAACTTTCCTCTTGACTTGCTACTTAGTTGATCCTCAACTAAGCGATAGAAGTCGGGCTACACTAATAGTGTCTGCAGACATCTTTTCTGAGTTGTATTTTTCTTCTTTTACTTAACGATTGCAAATGAATCCGAAGTCGTTAATTCGAATTGTGAAACTCGACCCCATGACGGCGAACTTTAGTCACCCAAAACGCGTGCTCGGGAAAAAGAGCCATGAGCCGACTCCCGACGCTCGGGGGCTAGACTAGTCGGGCAGAGTGCTTAAACAAAAGGAGTCAAACCACTCGGATGAATTCAAAGTCAATAAGGAAAAGGAGTAAAAAACTCTAAAATTATATATAAACCAGTTGGACACCACATCCGAAGTGAATGTTTTTTCATTGCCTAAGTTCGCATATACATGATTTCGAGCTCTGAATTTGGATGCGAGCGTGGAGCTCTATTGAGTCCTTCACGATCTCTTTGCCTACAATGGGCACTTGGTGGAAAGAAAACCACGAAACTACATCAAGAATCGGAAGCACTTGGCGTGAAGCATGACTCGTTGGCTGCGACCAAGAAGCGAAACTCGATCAAAAGCACTCGGGGGCTACTGTGGAGTATATGGGCCCTTGGTATCTGCATGGCAGGCCGTGAGGACCACCCAAGAAGGGATAGGCCAAGCCGACTATATGAAGATGGGTATTGCCCAAGAGGCAGGCTGCCATGCGTGGCAAGGAAACCCTGAAGATGGAAACCAACCCTGCTTAGGGAGGATGCAATTGTAATCCTAACCATTATCATATTAAACGGATAAGGAAAGAGATATAATCTCCACCTTGTAATCGATTAGGACTCTCCTTTGTAACCGCCCTCCTCCGCTATATAAAGGGGGTGGGAGAGGGGGAGAGGAGAGGACATACGATACAATTTCATTAGCTAGCCACATATAATTCCAGAGCACAGGACTAGGGTATTATCTCCTCCGCGAGAGTCCGAACCTGTATAATTCCGGTGTTCTTGTGCTACCATCGAGCTTCTGATCCAGCGCGTCGCCCCCTTTTCATCATTGTCGGTAACAAACGTCGACAGTTGCCTTCTTAGGTCAGTCAAGCTGTATGAGCTCAGCCTGACTGGTAGGAGTCAGGCTGAGTGAATGCAAGGGGATGTTATTTGGTTGATTGTATGAGAATAAGCAGACTACGTAGAGATGTTGTTTGGTTGGTTGCACTAGAAGAGAAGTGGGGAGACAATTTTAAGAGAGATGAAACAAATTAAAAACAAATACTAGAAAATCAATAAATTTTAAAACGAAATAAAAATTTTAAAAACAAACAATAGGAAATCAAAAATCCAAAAATGAAAATTTTAATCTTTTGAAATTTATATGGCAAGTGTGGTCTAGTTTTGTTCGAAAAAATATCAGGAACACATAGGTGAAATCGGTTCAGTGATCGAAGATACTAATCGAAAGATATAGCAAAAATTTAGATAAAAATCGAATTGAAAACACTTATCATGCTGATGTCAACGTGTATACAGCTCAGCTGGAGCCTGGCTCCGCTCATACGGCCGATTTTCACGTTTTCAGTGATGCAGGCTAGAGGAGAAATCTTGCATCAGCTCATGCAGGCTTCGAACAACATGTAGGTAACCAAACACACAAAAAAAGCTAGAAACTGCATCTATGGATACAAATTTCTATATATGCAGGCAACCAAACAGGCGCTATATAGCCGGCTCTACTAATATACGTACTCTTATATGTATGGGTAACGCAAGATCAAGTGGACTAATTCATTACCTAATTAGTAGTTTGCATATAGATCGAATCGGTTCTCGATCTTTTCCATTCTATAATCCCGCAATTGGTAATTTTGTTATCACTACATGCACCAGGGCAGGGGCACCAATAAACAAAGGTGCTTGTCAGCGGTGTGCCGCGGAGGACGTGCGCTGCGCTGCCGCTGAAGGACCTTGATGGAATCATTCGGCACAGAAATCGCACAAGGAACCCTAATGGAGGAAGGAACAAGAAGGCCACGTGGTTACACTGATTCCACAAATATCGTCCGGTGGCACCAGTGCTTCCTTCTATTTGACTAGACCAGGTTAAATATCTTTTAGAGAATTATAAAGGTACAATCATACCCCTAATCTTTTAGAGCATCTCCAGCAAGGGTCCCTAAAACAGGGCTTCTATTTTAGATTTAGGGACTCTCCCTATTTTTTGGGACCCTGTTTTCAGAGCACAAGTCCAGCAACATCCCTAAATCTCAGCCCCTATTTTACTTTTTCTCCTATTTTGACATATCCGCTATGTATAATCTTCATTTGACACCACTAAAATTCAATCAAAAATATTTGTAATGCATAAAACATAAGCATATTAACATTTACAATTTAAAAACATGATATTTAAAATTTAAATTTAAAATTTTCAAAACATGATAAATAGATAAATAGAAACTCCGAACAATGAATCAAACTACGAAGCGCTGTGAATTGCCCACAAATGCTCAATAAGATCATCTCGAAGTCTCTCATGTATTTCCCTGTCTTCAATCTCCTGGTGTATCTTTAAGAACTCCCTATTTTAAGGTTTAGGGGCTCCTAGGAATTGGGTGAGGAGGCAAATTTAGGGCCTCCTAATTTTAGAGGCTGGATTAGAGGCCTCTTGGATCGTATTTTTACTAAACTCCTATTTTAAGGTTTAGAGGCTGGTTTAGGGGCTCTGCTGCAGATGCTCTAAGTGAACACTACTTGCTCATAGTTCGAGGTGCACTAGAATGAAATGTTAACTAATCTGGTTCGTTGGATTGAAAGTATGGACGATTTATATTGAATTGAGTGTGTGGTAAAAGAGCTCTAATCTTAACTGTTGAGACTGTTAGTACAACCCTTGTAATTCAAACTGCAAAAAACAAGTGAATGTGGGGGTGACGTTTCTACATGAGACGCGTGCTGATCGATTCCTCTCGGAAGTCGAACGAGACGCTTGTTGATCTGTAGAATGTAGATGGTTCACATCACATGCAAGCGTGAGTGATTTCTACTGGTAGGCGCAGTGTTTTAACTGAGAATCTCCATGGAAGTTTGTGGTCAACTATAATTTCTGCAAATCTGTGAGAAATGGGCCGGTTGGTGTGGTCTGTTCATGTTTATGGTCACCCCATGGTGGCCACGTGCTTGTAAGAATCGCGTAGAACTACACTATGATAATGTGCTATCATTGGTTTTCATGTGTTGATTATGAATTGTTACATAAGAGTCCAAAGTATACGTATATGCGATATTGGCATGAATATATGTAGGAAATATTTTCCTTGCGTCCAAGTCCAACCCCGGCCCCCCTCTCTGCCGACCAACAACCTTGTGCAAGATACACATGCCGGCTCTTCTTATCAAGTGTACTACCAGTGTACAATGCACTCGGCAAGCTGGCTGGTGAACCACTAAATAGTTACAGTTACTTCTTCCACCTACACGTTCAGCTACATCCTTTAGATAAATGGAACTCGCAGAAGCGAACAACCAAGACCAAAACTCAACTCATTTTCTACAGAAATGTAAGACGGAGAGCAGGGAAGTATTGAGTTGCATACGTCAATTAATTCATCCAAAATCTAGGGGTTGCAATTTTTTTAGTTATGTCAATCGGATCTTGAACTTAAAACATCTCAACTCTAGTATTATATTAAGTTATATACGCATCAGTTTACGTAAAACTCAGTGAAGGATTACTTCCACACGGAGGAGGAGCTGGTGCGGCAACGACTGGCATTGGCAACAATAGTGCACGAGCACGATTAGTGAGGTTCTGTCGTTAGGAATGGAATGCATTAGGAATTTTAGTTGAAGGACATGAGGACTACGTAGCTGTGAACATGTTCTACCCGCATGTATAGCGGTGTATTCTACGCTAGGAGCCATTGCCGGGGAAAAAATTGTATATGACCTTGTTTGTTGTAACATCTTTTGTATAAACTAGACATGTGGTAAATACTAAATAGTGATCCCGAAGCAACTAAATATTTTTTATTTCTTCTAATATATATTATATATCTTTATTAAGAAATGCTATAGATGCTATAACACACGTACGTGTTGCTGTAAAAACAAGGCATCTGGGCATCCTTTCGGTAGCCAGTCGCGAGACACAAGCATCGCTACCTGCCTGCTACCGTCGTGTACACATACCTATACCTTAAAATTATTGAGCTGGCTCGGCTTGACTCGTGCAAGTTCATCCAAAAAAAAGCTCACAAGTCACGTTAGCCCAGATGAGACTGAGCTGAGCAAAGCTAAACTAAATCATATGTGCTAGGGTAATTAGTCATGAGTTAAGCTAAGCCACTTCATGAGTATATGTCACACATTAACATATACAAACAACATGAGGACTACAAAAATGAAACCGTAGCTGATTATCTAGCATACAAGTAAAACGTAGGTAGTCCAACTTAACATGGTTGCATGAACATACATTAATTTAAATATTCAACAAATTAAAAGTCTTTCATATCAAAAATCATCACGGTGAATATTTAGTTACGAGTCTTAACGAGCTCACGGCGTAAGTTAGCCGGCCGACTCAAAAGGAGCAAGCCGGTCATTATATTTATGGCTACTATTGTTTCTGACACACAATGGCACAAAGCAAAACCTGGAAGAATCGTTGATGGAAGCTGTTTTGTTTAGGGCCTGTTTGGTAGAATTTCAGATCATAGCTTCGCTTGAGATCTAAAACTGTAGGCTAAAATAAAGTGAATTAAGTTTATATTTTTAGTCTAAAATGTAAACAAAACACTCTTAATGTACTCATATCTCCAGCTCTACGGATCTGGTGAAGCTAAGAGTCTGTTTGGTAAAGCTCCAGATCTCAGCTTCATCTGAGATCTGAAACTTGTAGGCTAAAATAAAATGAATTAAGTTTATATTTTTGGTCTAAAATGTAAACAAGATGATCCATCTAAACACTCTTAATGTACTCACAGGTCCAGCTTCATAGATCTGGTGGAGTTAGAAATACCCAACTACACCAGATCCACGAATTTGGTGGAGCTGGAACTCTACCAAATACACCCTAAGAATACTCAGTTCCATCAGATCTGTAACCAGATCTACAGATATGATGGAGCTAAAGCTAGTTTCCCTTATAGGCCCTTCTCCAGTGGGCCCGCTTATCCAGTAGGCCCGTTTTTACCACTTTCGGCCTAGTTTCTTCCATTGATGACCAGTAAAGAATCAGCATCTCACGGTAACAGCAACCGAAATTAAATCGCCTGCTTCTTTCTAATATGTAGATGTAGTAGGATTGTAAGAGGAAGAATGGAGGAATTTTTGTTTAAAATAATATATATTTAATGAAAAATTACAGAAATAATATGCCGAAAATAAAAATGACAGTTCTACATATCTGTCACAATTTAAAATTATGACTCTCTGTCATATTTGAAATTGCGAGAACTGTCGCTAATTGTTGGGACGAGATACAATGCGTTCCAAATTGCGATAGGCTCTGTCGCAATTTGAAATGGACGATTTGACGAGCGCATGCAATTTGGATTTGCGATAGGTGTCGAGATCTGATTATTTTTATTTTCGATATTATTTCTATAATTTTTATTAAATATATATTATTTTAAACAAATTGTCAAGAATGGAGGACGAGGACGAGAAGGAACAGGTGACTTGTGCGTTGAATTGGCACGAGAAATTCTTCGACGGCAGGGACATCTTGTAGGAGTGAGATGCCTCGGGAATTTGTGTGGAAGAGACGTCTACAAAATTTGCTCGTCAAGGTCACGTGGATCAGCAAGAGGGCCCTCTCCCGGCGGCCACCTACCGCTCTTTCGTGGCATATTAAATCTAGAATGAAATATTTATTATTTGAGTAGTGCTTTGGAGTTTCTCTTTCTAATACAAGTTACATAAACTTTAAAACAAACGAAGAAATATGTAATCACCGTCTATTTTTTATTTATATTTTAATATTTGTACAACTGTTAAAAAAGCATTAAAGCACCTCTCTTATTGTTCTATATAAAAATTATCAGACTAGCTAGTATTTATTTATTTATATTTCCTGTAGTAGCTAAGTAATAGAAATAACTTAAATAAATCAATGATTAGATCTGTTTTCTACTACGCTAATACATTTTACCGTACAATTTTTCACCACGTAGACAGCCCCAGTGCCGCCCCAAACAAAAAAACTCAACTCATTTTCTACAGAAATGTAAGACGGAGAGCAGGGAAGTATTGAGTTGCATAGTCAATTAATTCATCTAAAATCTAGTGGGTTGCAATTTTTTTAGTTATATCAATCGGATCTTGAACTTAAAACATCTCAACTCTAGTATTATATTAAGTTATATACACGCATCAGTTTACGTAAAACTCAGTGAAGGATTACTTCCACACGGAGGAGGAGCTGGTGCGGCAACGACTGGCATTGGCAACAATAGTGCACGAGCACGATTAGTGAGGTTCTGTCGTTAGGAATGGAATGCATTAGGAATTTTAGTTGAAGGACATGAGGACTACGTAGCTGTGAACATGTTCTACCCCGCATGTATAGCGGTGTATTCTACGCTAGGAGCCATTGCCGGGGAAAAAATTGTATATGACCTTGTTTGTTGTAACATCTTTTGTATAAACTAGACATGTGGTAAATACTAAATAGTGATCCCGAAGCAACTAAATATTTTTTATTTCTTCTAATATATATTATATATCTTTATTAAGAAATGCTATAGATGCTAGAACACACGTACGTGTTGCTGTAAAAACAAGGCATCTGGGCATCCTTTCGGTAGCCAGTCGCGAGACACAAGCATCGCTACCTGCCTGCTACCGTCGTGTACACATACCTATACCTTAAAATTATTGAGCTGGCTCGGCTTGACTCGTGCAAGTTCATCCAAAAAAAGCTCACAAGTCACGTTAGCCCAGATGAGACTGAGCTGAGCAAAGCTAAGCTAAATCATATGAGCTAGGGTAATTAGTCATGAGTTAAGCGCTAAGCCACTTCGTGAGTATATGTCACACATTAACATATACAAACAACATGAGGACTACAAAAATGAAACCGTAGCTGATTATCTAGCATACAAGTAAAACGTAGGTAGTCCAACTTAACATGGTTGCATGAACATACATTAATTTAAATATTCAACAAATTAAAAGTCTTTCATATCAAAAATCATCACGGTGAATATTTAGTTACCGAGTCTTAACGAGCTCACGAGCGTAAGTTAGCTCGGGCTCGACTCGTTAAGATACCGATTTAGAAAGGCGGCTCAGCTTGGCCAATTTATTTTACAAGCTGAACTTATAACAACCGAGTTCGAGTAACTCGTGAGTTTTGAGCTTTTCTACGGCCCTACATTCATGGCATGGTTCGAATGTAGATTGCTTAAGTTGAATCTCTGCTGTTACAACTCATGATCAATTATGAAATACTCCCACTGGTCACAAATAATCATTTTGGATATAGATATAGTCAAAATTTCAAAACTTCAACTGCCAATATCTTTTTAAATATTTAAATTAGATGCGTGAAAATCATGTTTAGATTTGTCTTGAAAAATACTTTTCATGATATTGTAATTTCATTGGATTTTATAAATATATTATAATAGAAATTAGTGATTATATCTATATTTAGAGACCATGTTAATATATGAAACTATAACAAAATTTGTTCGTCAAGGTCACGTGGATCAGCAAGAGGGCCCTCTCCCGGCGGCCACCTACCGCTCTTCCGTGGCACATTAAATTTAAAATGAATTATTTATTCTTTGAGCAGTGCTTTAGAGTTTCTCTTCCTAATACAAGGTACATAAATTTTGAAACAAGCGAAAGAATATGTAACCGCCGTCTATTTTTTATTTATGTTTTAATATTTGTGCAACTATCAAAAAAGAATTAAAGCACCTCTCTTATTGTTCTATATAAAAATTATCAGACTAGCTAGTATTTATTTATTTATATTTTCTTTAGTAGCTAAGTAATAGAAATAAAACTGAGCTAGCTACCTTACTCTTCTGGCAAGGACACATCCATCGGTTGCTGATGCTCAAGCCCTCGTACATTTTGACGGTCGACGCTATGATGACGGATTGGCTGGTTTACATTTGTGCGGCTAATTCTTGTGACGATGTAACTGGAAGTCTCGAACAGCGAATTAGAAGAAGTGAACGTGATGATGATAGACGAGACCCATGCTAATTTGTCGATGACGCGCAATCGCGCATCATGCAGGTGCGAGTGATTCCTTCTAGCTAGTTAAGCACATTTAGGTTATTTTTGTTATTTTTTATTTCAGTGTATCATTTCTGCAAATATTATTAAAAAACTCCGAATCAGCACACTTGGCGCCGCCCATGTCTAGGAGCTGGTCCTCGTCCCCGGCCGCGGCGCCGCGGCCTTGCGGGAGGAGCGCGGAGGCGGAGGAGGGAGTAGAGCGCGAAGGTGCCACCCTCGCCGTTGTCGTTGGCGCGGAGGACGCCGCAGACGTACTTGGGGAGCGACACGACACGAGCGTGAGGGTCCAGAAGACTGAGGAGAGCACGCCCAGGATCTCCTCGTCGATCGGTCTCCGAGTGGTGAATGTCCTCAAGGACCACACGATTCCCACCACCATACCATGCCTTCTGGAGGACTGCCCGGCGGAGCCGGCGCCTCAGGATCCACGGGAGGAGCTCGCTCTTCATTTCCTTCCTCTCCTTCCTCCACTAGCTGGTCCGGTCTGTGCGGTGAAGCAACAGAGGAATTGCTACTACTGAGGGGAGTTGGGATTAGGCACTGGTTCTCGAATTCTCGGGTGTTTGAGGAGAGAAAATTGGTTATTTGCCACTTTAAAGATTGACCTTTTGGATTATGATGCTATTTGAGTTAATGAAATATAGGATCATCTGAGTCAATGAAATGTAGATCCAGTGATAAATTTGCAAAACCATATGTTTGAAATGGCAAATACCCAAATCCCTCGTTTGAGGAATATGCAGTGAGATGGAATTAGGTGGGATATATTTGGAGGCCTTGAGGTTTTTAGGAGGATCAAAGGAGCAGAACAAGGACAGATTTGGAGGGAGGCAGTATTGGTGTGAGGCCGGGAGGGAGGGAGGGAGGTGACAAGAAGAAGCAGCAAGGAAGGTATAGCTATCCATCTAAACTCGCCAGGGGTCTTTTTACTAGTCAAGCTTACAGTCAACTCATGAAAATAAAAAAAATGTAGTGAAAAAACTAGTGGTAAAAGTAAAACAACAAAAAAGACCAGTGGCAAAACTAAAATTGCGCACTTTTTGAGTGACACTAGCAAAATTTTCCATTTTAGACTTCTCGATTACATTGTGGTGAAACGCCACTCCCCACAAGAATCCTGTCGACCTCGTCCCCGCTGCTTTGACCCCACCCCTATCGCTCGACCCCGCGCTTGACCCCGCCATCCTTAGCGTTGATTCTCATCCCGATCCTTAGGACCGCCGAAGCTCTGCTCGAATAGACCTTGCTTCTCGTCACCATTTTAGCAATGGGAGCAGAATCACAAAGGAGCAATTCCATGTTGAGTTTACATGTTCTGTGAGGATGTACCGAGTTGAAGCGGCCTAGATTAGGCGCCATGGTTGCTCCCATAAGAATCCTGTGGGTTGCAATGTGCAAACAATTATCACCTTGCATGTGCCTCACTCTCTCCATGCGGCCAACAGCCCAACATACTTGGGCAGGGTCATTCGTTGCCCGCATTCTGCCAGGTTAGCCGCTTTCCTGCCAAAACAAGGAAGTGATCCGCTTTCTAGCCCTAAAACCCCATTTTTGATAAATATGACATCTTTTCGTTCAAAATCGCGAAAATGGTCTCTTTGGTGAGCTCAAAAGGTGCGGCAGTACACATGTATCATCTGCTACGCCAAGGGAGCTCGGTGGTAGGTCGAGCATGCGTGAGAACAAGCCAAGCTCGGTACCTCCTTCCGAGCTATAGGAGATCGGTAGTGACGTGGGCCCCGTCGTCTGCTATGGTCGCTTGACCTGTCGTGTCCTCATATGTCTTTTGAGAAACTAGACTGTAACAGGTAACATGCGTCTCCTGCTAGATCTTTTGTCAGGGAGCTCGGTGGTAGATCGAGCATGCGTGAGAACAAGCCAAGCTTGGTACCTCCTTCCGAGCTATAGGAGATCGGTAGCGACGTGGACCCCGTCGTCTGCCATGGTAACATACGTCTCCTGCTAGATCTTTTGTCCTTCGATACGGAACAAAAATAGAATTTCCCTACTATTTTTTGAAAAAAAAAAGTTGACAGAGGGCTAAAAAAAAACCGCCATGAACATCGGAAAAGGATCTGCTGCCTGTATTGACGAAACGTTACAGAAGAACTAGCAAATGTGTCCGACTGTTCGTGCAAATTGCACTGCTAGTGCTAGCAAATTTCAGATACTATTTTGACAGGCTAGCTCGTACCTGGATTTGCCAAGTAAAAAAGCACTCGTCATCTTGGACCCGGGCCCCGGCCTTAATCCTCCCACTCGGCCGGCCCTTACCAGAGTACATGCGGCACTATTGCCACTTTGCCAGTAACAGCCTCTGGCCTCC
Organism: Guadua angustifolia; assembly: GCA_036346375.1. Taxonomy (NCBI): domain Eukaryota; kingdom Viridiplantae; phylum Streptophyta; class Magnoliopsida; order Poales; family Poaceae; genus Guadua; species Guadua angustifolia. The sequence goes on along the minus strand of CM070500.1, from coordinate 9,749,430 downwards.
GCTGTGCAGAATCAAGAAGGCTCTGAGCTGATCCAGTGAAGTCCTGGTTACTCTTTACTCCGCGCACCTATATAGTCCCTTCAGTCATCGACCTGCTCTCAACACACATTTTGGCCACTGATTTATATGGTAATATGTTTATAAAACCTAATAAATTTATAATATTATGAAAATATTTTTGAAACAAATCTATACATATCATTTTCATATATCCAATATAGATATATAAAAAGATACCAATAATCAAGGTTTTGTAAATTTGACTGCATACATTCCAAAAAGGTATGTATTTGTGACGACATTCATCATAGATAATTGGTTTCTCCCATGTCACAAAAACAAGAAGCAAAACTAAATTACTTGTAGTTTTGTAAAAAGAAAAAGTGAGGGAGGGGGTAGGGTGCGATACTCGTTCTTGTTTCCATGAAATGGCATGCAGTGCAGAATCCTGCTATTTATTGACGAATGTACGCGGGCAGTAAAGGCATGTACAATAGTTTGTTCCTTAAGATTGTCTTTAAGAATTTCAATTCATCTAGAGACAATAGAGATAATATTTCTAATAGTTCATCTGTAAAATTATTCCTTTAACTATTTTATATTATTTTTATCATATTTTACTCTCACACTCTATTAATACTTACGTTGGTTTGCATGATTAAGTTGTTTGTTCTCTTTTCTTATCTTCTCTCTCTTTTATGTAAAATTATGTAAAATTTTGCTAGCATGATATACCTCAACGACAGCTAAAGTCGATCGCAACAAAGCACGGTAGCAATGAATGCCTTAGCTCCTACTTTACCGAGTCGATCGCAACAATTAGAGCATTGTAGCAATGAATGCCCGCGCTGGAGGAAAGGAAATTAGGCCGCGGTCAGCAAAACGGGATCCGCAGTCAGCAAAACGGGATGAGTAGATGAAAGGAACCCATTTAAGAGAGCCAACCGGGCCTATGTTAGGACATGTACAATGTTCATACTTACCTGTCTATAAGAGTTGTTATATAAGATTTCAAGTGATGCAGAGGAGAGAGAAAACTGCTATCTACTATTTAATAGATAGTCTTACAGATAGTTTTACATTTTGTGTACCATTGTATAGGTAGTCTGTTAATTGAATGAGTGACGATTACAGATAACTATGTAGACGATCTATTATATAAGTTATTTTTAGTGTTGTCTATAGATAATATAAAGTGCATTATAGATAGTTGCCGTCTATACCACTGTACATGTTCTAATTCTAATGGAGAATTTATCACCGGAGAAATTAAAAAATAAGATGTTTCTATGTATCATTGTTTAGAAGTGTTATATAAATAACCGCTCCTAATAAAGTGCCTGGTTCTCTAGTCCCTCCCTACCACTGAAAAAATGGAACGACACTATTCTCTGTTAATTTTTACAGCGTTTAGGGAATAAAGACAAGGGACTGAAGAGATCATTGGTCGCAGGTTAGATCTGCGTACGTCTGCGAAATTTTTCAGGTGTAAATTAGTGTTACAACCTGTCAACGCACAGGCTTCGGAGTTAGTTAGCTAGCTGTTCTGTTGTTGCCCTTTTCTTCATGCGTAGATGTAGGATCCTCCGGCCGATTCTCCAGGCAGGCCGTTGGCCACGTCCTGCTCTTCCTCTTGTATATATGTACATCACATGTTATGAATGAATGTCGAGCATTCTTCTCTTCTACTCTTACATGGTATCAGTGATCCTCACGATCCGTTACGCTTCTCCGCTGCTCTCCCGTGCGCCATGGCCAGCCCATCCTCTTCCTCCACTGGCACTTCAGCGCACCACTCCAACCCCTTCGTGGCCTCGCCTGCTCCTCCCTTAGCCGCTTCCAGTGTCGTCCTCATCAACATTCGTGCTCATGTTCCCGAAATCCTTGCCCTTACTGAATCCAACTACAGACAATGGCGCACCTTCTTTGAACTTACCTTCCAGAAGTTTGGCCTCGTCAACCACATCGACGGCTCTCTTGACGTCGCCCTCATGCGCGACGACGCCGACTGGGTTCAAATTGATGCTTGCATTGTGTCCTGGCTCTACACCACCATTGCCAAGGACATCATGGACACTGTGTACCGCCCCCGCGCTTCTGCCCACACCCTCTGGACGGCGATCAATGGTCTCTTCCTCGACAACTCCTTCCAGCGCGTCGTCTACGCTCAGCAGGAATTTCATTCCCTCTACCAAGGCGACCTCTCTGTCACCGAGTATTGCGGCAAACTCAAGCGTCTCGCGGACACCCTCCACGACGTTGGCGCTCCCGTCTCCGACCATGCGCTCGTCGTCAACACTCTCCGCGGCCTCAGCTCCAAGTTCAGTCAGGCCATCACAGTCCTCACTGACAAGAAGCCGCCCCCTTCCTTCCTGTACACTCGCTCCTATCTTCTTCAGGAAGAGAACAGGCTCTGCAACACTTTGAAGATGGAAGCACATACTGCACTCCTGGCGTCCCACTCCACCTCTTCCGGTCACGGCGGTGACGCCCGTCGCAAGAAACGCAAAGCCAATGACGCTCGCGGTCGCCCCCCCAACAGCTCGTCCCCTGCTCCTCCACCACCACCACCCGGCCTGCCACCGTGGGTGACGACTTACAATCCGTGGCAGGGCGTTGTCCAGGCCTGGCCGCTCCCCGCCTGGCGGCCCCAGCACGCCGGCGTCCTTGGACCTCGTCCTGGCGTCGCACCCACACAGGCTCTGACGGCCATGACTCCGCCTCCACCTCCTACCTCGGCGCCGCCCGCTCTTCTTCAGGCTCTTCATGCCATGCCCGTCTCGCAGCCTCAAGGAGGCAGCGGCGACTGGTTCCTGGACACCGGCGCCTCCTCTCACATGACTGCACATCCTGGTAATGTCTCTTCCCTTGTGTCTCTTCCTGTTCCCCAACATGTTGTTGTCGGCAACGGCAACACTATTCCAGTTCATCAGGCCGGTCAGGTTTCCTTTCCTCTCCCCTCTGGTTCCCTTCACTTATCCAATATACTCATTGCTCCTCACATTGTTCAGAATTTAATTTCGGTTCGTTCTCTTACCCGTGACAATTCTGTTTCTGTTGAATTTGATCCCTGGGGTTTCTCTATTAAGGATCTTCATACCAAGACAGTTCTGCTCCGCTGTGATTCTTCCGGCGACCTGTACCCGCTGCGCTCCCTGCACTCCGCCAATGTCGCCATCGACCACTCTGCTCTCCTCGCCGGCGATGCCTCCGCTCTTTGGCATGCCAGACTGGGCCATCCCGGACAAGCTTCTCTACATCAGCTTTTGCGCTCCTTCGGATTTTCTTGTTCCAAATCCGACAGTCATACTTGCACTGCCTGTAGATTAGGCAAACATGTTCGTCTTCCATTTTCAGAATCCAATAATGTAGCTCCCATGCCATTTCATCTTTTACATTGTGATGTTTGGACCTCCCCAATAATGAGTCATTCAGGGTTTAAGTTCTATCTTGTGATCTTGGATGATTACTCACACTACGTCTGGACATTTCCTCTTCGCCACAAGTCTGATGTTCTTCCCGCACTGATTTCTTTTCATGCGTTCGTTTACACTCAATTTCAACTACCCATTCTCAGTCTTCAAACTGACAACGGTAAAGAATTTGATAATCTTGCCGCCATAGATTTTTGCCACTAATGGCATTGTCTTCCGCCTAACTTGCCCATATCGTCCCCCAACAGAATGGTGCGTGCGAGCGTGCTGCCGCACACTCAATGACAGCGTGCGTTAGACGGCGCTTTTCACGCCTCTGTTCCCCCTTCCTTACGGCGAGATGCCTTGCTACGGCCACCTACTCGCTCAATCGCCGACCACCGTCGACCTCGCCACAATCATACACCTTATGCCCTTCTTTTTGGCTTGCTCCCGGACTACACCCACTTGCGCGTTTTGGTGTCAATGTTTTCCCAACACGGCCGCCACGCTGCTCATAAACTTGCTCCACGTTCATCGCCGCTGCGTGTTCTGGGCTATCCGGCGAGACCACCGTGGCTACAAATGCTATGATCCCGAGTCCAAGCGTGTTCTCATCTCCCGTCATGTCTCCTTTGATGAAGCCGTCTTTCCCTTTGCTCGCATTTCGTCTATGGCCCCTGCCCCGCGGACGTCTGCCCCTCCGGTTCTGGTGGATCAGACTCCTCTCTTCCCTCTACGTCTCCGATAGCACACTCGCTGTGCTTCACCGCCCCGCCTGCCCCCAGCTGCACAATCCCCTGTGCCCCCACCCGCCTCTTTGTCACCACTGTCCGCTGCACCACCATCGCCTGCTGCCATGCCTTCCAACTCGTCCGTGGCATCGGCCTCTCCAGAACCAACTGCCGCCCATTCCCCACCTCCGACACCAACGGCACCTCGCCCCGCAGCTCCTCCACCTCATCCCATGATTACTCGCAGTCGTGCGGGAATCGTTCAACCCAATCCCAAATACGCCCACATCGTCGATTCCGCGCCTTCCCCACCGCCCACGTCTGTCCGGGCTGCCATGCGTGATCCCGCTTGGCTTGCTGCCATGCGCGAAGAATACAATGCCTTGATCGCCAACGGCACATGGACCTTGGTGCCTCGTCCGCCCGGTGTCCATCTCATCACTGGCAAATGGATCTTCAAGAACAAGCTTCACCCTGATGGTTCGCTCGAACGTCGCAAAGCGCGCTGGGTCGTCCGTGGCTTCACCCAACGTGCCGGCGTCGATTTTCATCAGACCTTCTCCCCTGTGGTCAAGCCTGCCTCCATTCGCACGGTCTTGCACTTGGCTGCCTCGCGGGATTGGCCGGTTCACCAACTTGACGTCAAGAATGCGTTTTTACACGGGGAACTCGCTAAACGCGTGTATTGTCATCAGCCCAGTGGTTTCGCTGATGCCGATCATCCTGACTATGTTTGTCTCCTCGCAAAGTCGCTTTATGGTCTTCGCCAAGCACCTCGGGCTTGGTTTGAGCGGATCAGTGGGCATCTTCGTCAGCTTGGGTTCACGGCGACAGGTTCTGATTCTTCCCTTTTTGTGTACAAACATGGCAACAACCTGGCGTACCTTCTCCTCTATGTAGATGACATTGTCCTTACTGCCTCCGACACCGGGCTTCTTCACCGCATCATCGATCGTCTCCGTGCTGCCTTCGCGATCAAGGACTTCGGACCCCTCCGGTTCTTTCTTGGTATTCAAGTCACTCGCACCTCTCGGGGATTCTTCCTCACTTAGGCCCAATATGCAGATGACATCATCGATCGTGCTGGGATGTCTAATTGCAAAGTTGCCACCACTCCGATTGATACCAGTCCGAAGCTCTCCTCCAATGCCGGTGAACTGATGTCCGATTCCGCCTTCTATCGCAGCATCACTGGTGCCCTCCAGTACCTGACAATCACCCGGCCCGATCTTTCTTATCTTTATCAACAAAGCGTGTTTACATATCAGGGCCCAGCGTGATTGTCATCGAATCTTGTCAGCGAATCGCCGTTACCTTCGCAGCTTCTCGCTTTGGTCATGGCTTGCAGATCCAAGCAACACCGAGCTGCACCCTCACTGCTTACTCTGACGCCGACTGGGCGGGTTGTCCCGACACTCGCCGGTCTACCTCTGGGTACTGCGTGTTCCTCGGCGGCTCGTTGGTTTCTGATGCGTCGGCGGCGATTTCGATATCTCGCTCGGTAGCCGAATCGAATACCGTGCCGTTGCCAATGCGACTGCTGAATGTTGTTGGCTTCGTAATCTCTTGCGTGAGCTGTTTGTTCCGGTTGACAAAGCCACCATCGTTTACTGTGATAATGTCTCTGCCGTCTATCTCTCGGAGAATCCCGTCCATCATGGCCGGACTAAACACGTCGAACTTGATGTTCATTTTGTCCGTGGAAAAGGCCAGCTTGGCGATTTCCGCATTCTGCATGTACCCTCTGAGCACCAATTTGCTGACATCATGACTAAAGGACTCCCCACGCCGTTGTTCCAAGCCTTCAAGTCCGGTTTACATCATCATTGCCGATGATGCAAGCTGCGGGGTGTCAACGCCGAGCCGGAGTTAGTTAGCTAGCTGTTCATTGTTGCCCTTTTCTTCATGCGTAGATGTAGGATCCTCCGGCCGATTCTCCAGGCAGGCCGTTGGCCACGTCCTGCTCTTCCTCTTGTATATATGTACATCACATGTTATGAATGAATGTCGAGCATTCTTCTCTTCTACTCTTACACAACCATTCCTCTGTTTCAGTCAACCAAGTTTTGCTTTATGTTTTCGAGCGAAGTTTTGCTTTGTGTAACTATTTCGGATGAAAGTTTTGCTTTGTGTGATTGAAAAAAACTCAACAGAATAGCAGCCAGACATATATATGTGCTCAAATCAATCCTACTAGCTGCTTTTGTACCAATTTCGTACTCCCCTGAGACGTGCAAGAGGGTTGAATTGAAGGCTGCTTTTGTACATCTGAGCGCACGAGAGTTGAAGTTTTAATACCATACCGCCAATCTGGATGGGAGTGCGCTTCTTTATAATGCCGATTGCGCCGCAGTACGCCGTGTTTGTAAAAAGGAGAGACGGTTGGCATCTCCCCTGACAGGGACGGGGGCTTTCGGGCTTTCCTCTAGCACATTGCGGTTAAGGCTACCCGCTCCGGCGGATCTTACCCAAATTTTTTAGGCTTTTTTTTTAGCTTTTACCATACTTCTTTTGCTTCCAGCTGTCAGATTTTGAGATTAGCTCATCACTGAATGACTGAATCGGCTCCACAAGCATGTTTCTTGACATTTAACCTCTATGCATACTTTCATAACGGCAAAACGAATCTTTGAACCATTGCTTAAACACATAGAAAAGAACAGAGCATTGAGCTAGCTATAGCATAGTGCCATCTCCCAGCTTCACCCATACATCAAAAGTTACAGTGTTACAACGTACTCTCGCGATCTCATCTCAGCCTCACAAGTCTAAAGCCAAAAGGGAAAACTATCATTATTTTCATTCATGTATTAATGAAGAAGATGCTAAGCTCCGGCCCATTGTTCCCATCAGGGATAAGCATGTAGAATGACTCGGAGTCCCGGGACCCTACCACGCGGTCGAAGTGCGCGCGCATGTAGGCGAGGTCACCGGCCTCCTGCTCCTCGGCGCCGTCGCTTCCCATGACGTCGGTCAGCGCACGCCGGCGCCGACCGACACGGTGCGCAGCAGCTGCATGTGGGCTCCCGTCGCACGGCGTACGCGCTGACGTGGCCGTCGTGCATCCGCGACGCTCCGCCGTGCCACGGGATGACGCATTGACTCCGTGGAAGCGGCACGCCGACGCGAAGATCGGGAGGAACCGGAACAGAGCGCGCACGGCGCGGAGGGAGCGGATGGCGCTTCTTCTTGGACGTGGGCGGGCTGACAGTGATAGCCGGGCGCGGGGTGCGCGGCGAGGGCGGGGGCAGCTCCGAGAACGCGCCGGGGGTGCGGCGCGCACAGCGGCGACATCGGCGGAGAGGGCTATGGGCTGTGGCGTTGCGTAGCGCAGCAATGGTTGTCGGCTTGACGTGAGTCACGTGACCGGTATATTGAGATGTTGCTATTGAGTTGCATGCACCAGCCAGTTCATCCAAAAGCTTAAGTTGATGAGGAAAGGTGGGCAATTCACTTATACTTCAACACTCACTCACGCGTGCTGCCTCTCTCGGGCCTGGGGCGTGGAATAAAAGTGAAATACAATTATTTTTTAAATTACGCCAACCGGGTCTTGAACTTGAGACCTCTTGGCTCTGATATCATATTGAGTTGCACACCAGCCAGTTCACCCAAAAGTTTAAGTTAATGAGGAAAGGTGGACAATTCACTTATATTTCAACAGTTGCAATGTTTCTGGAATGATTTGTGGCTTGCTAGGTTTCTGGAATGCACACAGTTCAATGATGTGAGGCATGCACGTTGGGTGGTTTTGCTTGCCATGGAGTCCTGTTTTAGTTTGGTTTTGCTTTGAAAGAAGGTAGGCATGTTCCAATTTCTCGAGTTTTCTTCTCCGCCTTAACACTACTTCTATACATCGCCTTCTCATATAAATTATATAAATTTTAAAACATATGAAAATGTGAGTAATCTTATGTACAATTTATTTATATTTTAATATTTATGTAACTTTAAAAAAGCATTTTTTTTCAACGATCTTCTGCGGTTATACGGAGCACTTCTTGTTTTTGGGTCAACTCAGTCTAGCGTGATATTACCTGGCGATGGAGGATCAGGCTATGGCCTGACAGGCTGATCCTCCCCATGCACGCAGATCGGGTTAGAACAACCATCTGCCATGAAACATGCGTAAGACCCTTCTGTCTTTTTCCCCCCAAATGGGCCAAATAAGCGCACAAGGTAGGAAAGTGTCGTGAGAACAGATCGCCAGGGCAGCACACAAGTTCTTGCCACGCCAAGGAAAAGCGACCGCACTTGCCTGCCGTCGCAGCAAAAAGTACCGCTATTGCATAGCGTGGCAGAAGACTGTCTCCTGTTGACTCTTCCATACTGACTGACTGGAGGACTAGATTTATATATTTTTTCATACAGGAGCCAGAATAAAAAAAAGCTACAAAGTCATATGCATCATTAACACTTAATAGATGGAACAGCTAAACCGTCCGAGTTCCTCTAAGGACAGTCCCAATGCATATAGTTTCTATAACTTTCATCTAGACACTACATGTAGAAACTATGCTCTCAATGGATAGTTTCTTCAAAATAAACTCTCATCCAATCTCCTCTTTTCTCTTATTTTCTCACCCAATCCCCTTTTTCTCTTTCTTGGTATTTGTGTAGAAATGGTTTCCTGCATGAGAAATGGTTTCCTTCTCTTTCATCATTAACTCTACCTCCACATCACCATTTTACTTACATGGCAACCTAATTAATGCTATGAAAACTATCCTAGTCATCCCATTGGGATTGCCCTAATGGCCTGTTTGGTTGGGGGGAATTGACGGAAGGGAATAGGAATTGAGAGAGATGGGTTATAAAATCCTTTGATTGGTTGGTGGGAATTGGAGAAGGGAATGAGAGTTTACAACTTAAATATAGGAAATTCAATTCCCTGCCTCCCCCCTGGGAATTGAAGTCTCGTTTAATTCTCTTGCTCATTCCTATTCCTTAACGATGCCAAACAGGCCATAAAAGAACTGAACTGTCCGACTCCCTTGCTTTTGCTCTGCTGTTTTTTACTCAGCGTTGTTGGTTTCCCCACACACACACACACACAAACGCTTGTTTATTTGAGCAGGCGTTTCGTCTTCTTTACCCTTGTGTTCCGAACTAAATAAAAATCTTGGAAACGCACTAGTCCTGCGTGTTCGCCTTATCAACTACGAAATGTAGGGTTTTTTTCTTTAAAAAAAATTGATAGTCGATTATAATGCATGCAGCCGTGTACTGTTGTTAAAACTATACGTGTGATAGGACATAAAGTTCAGAGGAATTTTGCTTATATCATTCATATGTCTGCATTTCAAATCTTGCCGATTCGATTCGCAGGTCACATTGATTTCACTGTTGTCGACTCGTAATAGTAGTCTAGTACATGGCAACGGTCCATAGTCTATTGTTAACCCACCAGCGGCACATGCGGTTAGCCGCCAGCTGGATAGAGCTAGCGTGCAGGACCCCTGCAAGTTTAGTAGTCACCCTCTGTTATTACGTTTCAATCGAAGTAAAGAACGATTTGATCGTGGAACAGAATTATAGAAGATCTAAATCATCTATTTTTAATTCAACAATTGATCTATAACCGTTAAAATTATAGCCCTCAAACCATATTAGATCTCTTTCCCAGCTAGCTGGGCACGGTACAAGGCCTCTTGTGTCAACGCGTACACAGACACACATATCGTGCTTAGCCATGCACCGACATCTAGCTAGAACGTATGATGCAACACGAGGGGGCGAGCTGGGAGCGGACATGGCTCAGCTTAGCGTGGGTGTGGTCCCTCCTGCGTCCAACTCCTCGATTGCTCAACATCACACGCTCGTGTGTACCTATGCGCACTCATTGCCCCAAAGTCTCGATGTATTTTATCCCTTGATATATTTTTCGTTCTTGAGCTTCTGTTGAATGAAATTACAAATATAGCCCCCTTCTCAACCACAAAAGCATCAACAGACGATACATATCATCTACTGTGGCAGGTCGCCGACATTTTAACGGCTCCATCCATCATGGTAGCTCCTTGACAGGCACAACATGTGGCAAGCCCCATCATTTTGTCGAACTCGGTACCAAGCAGTATTTGCTGACTTGGTACATCCAGATGAACTCGTTTGACACCATGGTACATCAAATTCTGCCGAAATTCGTAATTTCGCCGGACAAGATTCAAAAAATTTTTTTGTAGGTTCCTACCACATTAGAGATGTTCTCATAAAAATTTCAGGTGATTATCAGATCTGTGCAATTTTAAAAATTCAAATACTGATACTATGTAGATGAAACGTTGATTGGCAAGTTTGAACCGGATGAAAAATAGTACAAACGATGTTAGAAAGTTTTGAAATTTTTTGTGGAGATTCCTGACATACTTATGATATATCTGGAAAAATTTCAGATGATGATCAAATGTGAGAAATTTTTAAAAATTCAAACACAGAGAGAGTTGAAAACTAGTACTTTGAATGTCAGAATTTTTATAAATTCCTGGAGAAATATTTTGAGCTAAAATTTTACATAAGAATCCTTATCTCAAATAAATTTGAAAAACAAAATTTCAAAAATTTATAAAAATATTTGAGTTGCCTGATAAATCCAAAACAGAAAACAGAAATATGTACACAGTACATTGTCAGAATTTTTATAAATTCCTGGAACAATATATGGAGATGAAATTCCGTTCAAATCCGGCCAAAAATTTGAAAATCAAGTTTCGGCGAACGAATTTCACGAAATTCCCGAAATTACTGTAGCTTAGTCAATTTTTTAAATTTTTGAATTTGGCCGGCATATATAAATTGGGGGGCGACGATAGATTTCGCGCGCTAGTGACTTCCTGTCAAGTTCGAGCACCACAAAGAGCTTGTCCGCCACGATAGATGCGGCGCTAGTGACTTGCAGCGATAGAGGAGCACGATAGATCATATGTGTCACCTGTCAAGACTTTCACGCTTGAGAAGAAGGCTATGTTTCTAATTTTATTTGAAAAAAGACCAAAAATAATTTTTAAAAAGAGTGTGAAGTGAAACCAAATAAACCAAAGCTTCCACTACACTCCCTTTGCGGAACATGGCCTGTCACACAAGCGTGTCCGTGGCATGCGAAATCATCACCTTTTCTAGTCCTCTAACAAACTTTTTTTTTTGGCAAGTTCGGTCTCTCTCAAACGCAATTGCAAAAATAGCCTCAACACAGAAGTGATGGAAAGTAACATGTCACCTTTCACGCTCTTTTACCACCGAAGACGCTATCGTTGTAAGCTTTAGCAGTAAAAAAGCGTGGAAGGTGATATATATCATCCTCCGTCACTTTCACGATTAGAGATGTGGTTATTTTTATAATTACCTTTCAAAGACAGTTAATTTTATAAAAAAAAATTACACATAACCCTAGAAAAACAATGATTTCACAGCAGGCAGTCTAGGCGGCCTGAGAGGCAAGCGAGCAAATGAGCGCACCCACTCCACCTCCAAGCCGTTCCGTCCCAGATCACACGTACCAAAAGCACGACTCACGCGTGGGCGCGTTAAATAAGGACGGCAGCGCCCACCTTCGGTGTCCAGTGTCCGCCCTGCCCTCGGCGTCGCCGTCCCCCAATGACCCACGCGCGCGCACAAGCAATCTTGTGTTGTGCCCCCTCGCCCCTTCTTGGCTTCTAGTTCTACCTAGTCGGCACGCAGGTGCTGCCAGAGCGACGTTATCGTCTATCTAGTAGCGGCACTGCAAGCTCATGGGCTCAGGCTGTTCGCCCAGTAATACTGTGTGTAGGAGTACTAAACTACTCAAAAGATTCTAGGATGGCTTGTCAGGAGGAGTTGCCGGTGCAACCCAGTAGTACTGTGTGTAGGATTACTAAACTACTCAGGATTCTAGGATGGCTTGTCAGAAGGTGTTGCCGGTTCAATCATGAACCATGCTGGTCCAGCCGTAGAGCTGGCGATAGATCGATGAGTTAGGTACTTGCCCACATGGCTTGGTTGAGCAATGATAGGCGATCCGATCGCCGCAGCTGTTGATGCATAACAGCTCGCCGATGGGCCAACACGTAAGCCTGGGCATGGTCACCCCCACCACCCAACGAACGATCGAAACCTCCGCGGACAGGCCAACGTGCATGCCGCTGCATTTCTTTTCTGCGCGATTTGACGTCGCCTCCTAGTACTACATAACAAAACCGGCACATCTTTACAGGCGTAAAAGCAGCATTGGCAACAGCCGGCCTTATCGCCTCAGGACAGGAGAATATACACCACTGTTTGCAAAGCGGCGAGCAAAAGGTTTCGAGCGTGTTGCGCTGTCCAGATATTCGTGCCCAATCATCCTGTAAAGCACAGTCGCACATGTCGATTGTACCATCTGAACTGAATGAAGATCACGGTGTGCGTGAGGCCATCACCGACAGATTGCATAGAACCAACATAAAATCCCCTCTCAACGCCACGACCAATAACAGAATGCACCAGGTCAGGCCACGCTTGAGGCAAAACAAAATTGTGACACGCTCAATAGCATGCAAACAGGGCTAATCCCCAGTTCCGACCCTATCCAAGTGCCAGCAGTTGGCCTAGCCAGGATGAGGTTCGATCGGTTGTTTTTTAGCCGAAAATCATCGGCTCAACACGGCCCCAAACCCAGGTTGCTCTCTACTACAATAGCGGAGAAGTGGAGAACAATGTAGAGCAGGCAAGCAGCGCACGAACGACAATCTCTGGAGCAGATCGATCACAGTCCGCCGGACAGCCTGCTGCTAGCGACAGCCACATCGGCGACACCGGCGACATCAGCGGAAAAGAAGGGATAAAGCGAACTAACTGCATCACAGCCAAGGTGAACAGAACCGGGCACGAGCGCACGTCCATCAACCGCTTTTGACACTGCGATACCATGATACAGTTATCTTGTCTATATAATTTTCCTTTTATACAATTAAAATACAATTATATTTATTATATAACTCTAATATCTACAGTATGATTCTATCAAAATAAACGGTGAAGAATGGCACGGCCGGCTGGTCCCCCTTGGGCCCAAAAGTGGAGTTGGCGTCCGAATCGTCGCTCGACGTAGACGCCCCCTGTAAATGCCAGCTTGCTTGATTAGCCGCCTGCCCGTCCATCTCTGACTGAACGGGGCTGGCTAATTAAGGCTTGACGCGGCCGCGAACATGCTGGCTTAATTAATCCAGTCGCCATTGGTGCAAGTACGGTGGATGCGCGTGCCGTTGCGTTCGCAGGCACGGCGGCGCGTTACGAGGTGGGAGGGGATGAACGTCGAGACATGCATTGCGCCAGGAGTACAAACACTCATTCATGTCATGTGCGGGCGCCGTCGCGGTTCACACATCACGCCCGAGATGCCGGCCTAGTCGTCAGTCGTCACGTCACACGATGGCCGAGAGCAGACGACAATAAGAAGAAACGCCTCCAGTGAAGCTTCCCTTGCGTCTATCTGCAGCATCGAAACTTACGTGCCAGATCGGAGTGGAACAAGAGTAGTACGTACAGCAACATCGAATTTTACCAGCCGAACTTTATTAGAAAAGGTTACCTCTGTCCTTTCGGTGGAGGCATGATAAACGTCTTCACTTATCATTCATTGGTCGCTCGAGCCTTTCGATCCTCCTAGATCTGGCACGACACGTCGAACGATGAAGTTTCTTTGAAGCCACGCGCCCTTTGAATCTTGACGGCTGCTAACCCAAAGCCGCCCACGCGGTCTAATTCGTGCACGTTATTTGTTGTCTCCAGAGTAGGGGTGGGTCAATATCCCCTTTCACACCTTTCTACCGCGAGTAATTAACCTAATAATCTAAGAGGAACATTCCTGATCTTTAATCCATGGGCGAAAATTTTCATCGGCGAACATTCCATGCCCAACACGGGGAAAAGCCTGCCAGGGTTAATCGAATCATGCTCTAAACATGCATGTATCTCGTTCACGGACCAATGCGAAAGCAAATCCAATCCATAAGACCAGGGTCTCGCAGGGGAAAAAATGCTGTTGTAATTTATCTCTGATGTTCGAGTAGTGGTTATTAGTTGGGATCGACATGTGGCTCTTCTTGTTTTGCAGAGGCTCGCAAACCCGCTCAGTTTTTGTTCACATATTAGTTGAAAAATTTGTGGACACTGGACGTCAGTTCCTTGTACGTACCACCGCACGGTGCTTCTCTGATTGGTCAGGCTATACAAGAAAGTCTGAACAAAAACAAAATGATACAGAGTACTTTGATTTCGTTCAATTTCGATCGTATATCTTTCAAAGAAATCAGAAAGGAGAACCACTGTTCTCTATGCATTCTTCCACCAGCTAGATCTTGAGAAAAAACATCGTAGCAAGCTGAAATTCGTTAGGCAAACAACAAACTCTCGAGCGCAAGCCTCTCGGCAAAGCACATTAAGCGAGGTAATGGCCGATTAATTAACTTCCCCTTTCCATAAAAGGCCATCCTGACTAGTTTAACCACAACAAACACCGCATCGTGCCCATCACCTATCCCAGACGGGAAAAGAATGGTTAACAAATAGTGTCGCTGCGGACACGTACATGTAAGCTATATGTAAGTCTATGTCGTTTAGAATTTTAAGTAGTGTAGAGGAAAAAAAGATAAAAAAGATGATGTCCACTATTTAATAAAAAAAATTTCGATGGTTTTATATTGTGTGTAATTGCATATACAAACCATTAATTATATGAGAGGCAGTTAATTGTATGAGCTATCTTTAGTTTTATGTACAATAGTGTGGATGTGTATTACAGATAATTGTTGCCTATATCATTGTATATACCGTTAGCACCAAGTGGTTAAGCTGCTAACTTTTGACCGTAGCAGCTTGCAAGCTACAGACGACCCTGTTTCGTTGTCGCCCAAGTCGTTGCGCTCGCGGGACCTGAGCAACCAAGGATGCGCCCGCCCCAACTCGCCTAGTTTTCTCCACGCCCTCCTTTGGACGCAACTCGCTTTTGTTTGGCTGCTCGGCTTAACCACTCTCACCAATGTCTTTGTGAAACGAACACGCAAGGTTTTCTTTTCAGGTAAGTTGCAAGATGTGAAGGCAAAGATCGTTTCAGTGAAAGCGAAATTGGGGAGGCAGGAGTAGTGTAGCGGTGTTGCTTACTTGCAACAAAAATGAGAGTTTGGTGATTTGGTAGGACGACAAAAATAAGTACTAGTTCAGGGCGGACGACGTTGAGTTGATCGGGCCTTGCCCCGATCAATTTTTTTAATAGACTACACGCGTATCTATCTTGTTTAGAGTAGCTCATTGAATCAAATGTTTGGGCCCAAATCACCTATTTCTTTTATGAGGAAATCAACTAATTTTGTTTCTATGTGAGTATATATATAGTCATATTTGAAAAGCATAAATATTTTTAACTATCTAAGTATGGATTCTCATATAGGGTGCTCCCACTCATATTTTATCCTGGGTCCACCCCTGTACTAGTTGTCTTCACCCACTTACACCCATCTCCTTCTCCTTCACTAAGCTCTTTACGGTACATTAAATTTAATATGTATGGTTCATTCTTTTTATCTAATAAATTAGATTAGCTAATATTTATGTATACTTCTTCCATTAGTATAGTAGTAAGGATAAATTCGATAAATTAGTGGCTAGATTTAATTTCTACTACACACCATATACTACCGGTATAATACACTGCAAAATTTCTCTCCTTCAAACCTACAAAAAGAGTTGTTCACCACCATCTTCTCTCTGTCCCCCTCCCTCCCTTGTTGATCCATTTTTGTTGTAGTAGCACCTTCTGTGTTTTTTTCCCTAAACTAGCCTATGTGCGGTGAGTTTTGCAAAAATGACCTCCTATCTGAACAAGTGATGCGTGTCACCTATTACGGTCTGGTAGCATAGAAGGGCGTTGGAGAGCATGGAGTTTGCGTCCGCGCAAGACAAGCGTGGTTCCCACGCAGGAGCCTGGCACTTCTACTCTCTTCTTTCGCGTCGGTCGTGCAATGCCGTGGTCCAAGCCCCACTATACCACGGTTTCATAACACAATAGGGGAGGATACGCATCCCCTACTGGCTATTCTGCACCTGACAAGGAAGTTATTTTTTGTCGTATGGAGGACAGTTTTTTTTTTTGAAAAATATGACCCAGGGGCATTTCGCGGTGAGTTCCAGCCTTCTATGATCTCCATGATCAACATATACCTTGCAACCTTGACCCAACGCCATTTTCACCTCGTCTCCACCTAAGGCAAATCTACACCCCACCAACCAAATTCTCGAGAAAACCAAGTAGATTTGCTTCAGCAGCATGTAATGGGGCAAAGCCAAGCTGATCACCAACCAGTTGACCGGCATCTACGTCTTGGTAGTATACTACTTGTAGACGACCGCTACTAGCTAGTGCTACTCCTGTAGGTAGCTTTCCGGTGGGGCTGGCTCAAAAGCAGGGGCAGGGAGGGGCAAGCTCATAGGCAAGAAGCCAGTATCAACTGGAGGCGAGCGCGAGGAGGCAGGAATCATTCGGCTGCAAAGCCGCCGTCGCCACCTCGTCGCCACTGTCCCCGCTTTCCTGGGCCGCGTGGGGCCGCGCCCCTCTCAGACACACGCGGCTGGGGCTGGATTTTGTTGGGTGCTGCCGCTGTCGTTGTACCACCACCACCGCGCGCACCGCATCAGCACCAGCACGAAGGGCGGAGGAGCCGTGTCTTCCTTTTTCCTCCTTGAGATGCTTCCGCTGCTCCTTATATCCACCCTACCGGCCTTCACGCTGCTCCTCGTCGCGCCCGCCACGTACAAGCCCTGCAAGCTCGTGCGGGAGCTCGGCCTCGTCGCGCTGCTGCTCGCGCGGGAGCTGCTGGGGCACTCCGTCTCCACCGTGCGGGGTAGCAGGGAGCAGGGGGCGAGAATGCCGCCGTCCAAGGCGAAGGCGGCCAGGGAGGATGCGGAGGCGGCGGCGCCTGCATTGGCGGAGGGGGCGCTCCCTGTGCTCGACCTGCCGGAGCTGGCGCTGGACCGCGTGCTGGAGGAGTTGTCCCCGGCGTCGCTCGCCGCGATGGCGTGCGTCTGCGCGGGGCTCAGGGACCGCTGCTCCATGGACAGCCTGTGGGAGCGCCACCTCCGGCGGAAGTGGGGCCGCGTGCTCGGCGCCGCCGCGCGCAAGGAGTGGGAGGCGGAGCTGACCACCAGGAGGAGCGCCACCACCCTGCCGCGCCCGGCCAGGCGGAGGAGCTGGGTGGACTCGCTGGCGTGCGCGTGGCCCTTCTCTTGGATCACCTGCCGCTGGCTCAAGGGGGACTCGGTCACCCCCGCAGCCGCTGCCGAGCCATCACCCGCGCCGCCGGCCGACACGGTGGCCGCGTGGTACCGCTCGCTCGAGTGCGGCGAGTTCTGGTTCCCCTCGCAGGTGTACAACCGCGAGGTAAACAACCCACTCCTAGTAGTATATACTCGTGTATCCTCCACTAATTTGTTTGCTCAGTTGTAATTAAAGTTTGTTCTTTTTAATCATAGTCGCCATTAGATTAGGTAGAAGAAACCCTGCTCGCTGTGTTTTAACACTGGGAGAATAATCTCTTTGCAGGACGGGCATATCGGATTCGTGCTGTCGTGCTACGACGCTCACCTCCGCTATGACAGGCGCACTGACACCTTCACCGCGAGGTACTCCAACTTACTTGTTGTCGCTGGTAGTTTACTGTTGTGGATCGCTTTCAATCGGTGATGGGCAATTGATGGCTTCTGACTTCTGACTGACAGGTACCCGCCGCACGGCCAGAAACCTGGGAAAGAGGAGGACGGCGTGCAGTGGAGCAGGATCCGCGCCCCGCCGGTGAGCACGCCGGCGCACGATCTCCATGTCTCGACCTGCCTGGAGGACCTGCGTCCCGGAGACCACTTGGAGATCCAGTGGAGGAAGAACAAGGACTACCCTTACGGTATGTGCTCACGTCGGTCATGCGTTACCTAACAGGCAAAGTCTAGCCTTGTACTCCACTGCTTAAGACGACTGTTGAAATCGACTCGCTTGGTGATTAGGACGCCTGATGCCAATGCAAAATTCTGTTGGTTTAGTACTTGATAAATGATTGATGCTTTGTTGTTATGGATTACAGGCTGGTGGTATGGTGTCGTGGGTCACCTGGAGTCATGCACTGCAAACGAGCATCTCTGTCGTTGCCATGGAGACGGTATAGATCCACTTGCTTTCCTCTGTTTTTTTCACCCTTAGATACTGTCGGCGCTGACACGTACGGCCGAGATGAACACTAGGGAAGAGCACGAGTTACCGTACAGAAGAAAAGAGTGCGGCTATCTCACTCGTCTCATCTGCTTATACTGAAAGGAGTGAAAGATATAAAGAAGGAAGAAAATATTCGGGAATATATCGGAGACAATAAAGATTCTTGCCTCCTTTCTTCTTTTCAAAGATCAAGATTCGTTGTCCCCAAAGAGCAACTTGCGAGATGCGCTGTGGCTACAGTCTTATTCCCCTTTTGTGGATCCTGTGCCATCCATATCCGACCATAGTCTGTTCGTTTGTAGTTCTAGAATCCTCCTAGTATTTGGGGCCATTTTTGTCAGTTAAACTGCATCCCATGGATGGAATAGGACCATGACCAATTAGACAGACATTTGCATGATGCGCTTCTTTTTGCGCGCTCTCGTCTGAATGTCTTGCTGTGTTCTTCTGTTTTCTGGCAGAAATGGTTGTCCTGGAGTTCAAGCACTACGCGCCTGGTTCGAGATGGAGGCAGACCACCGTGAGCAGGAAAGGTCACAGGGAGACAGGGGATGAGACGGACGGTTTCTATGGAGGCATCAGGAAGCTCCACACCAAAGACGAGATATCGACGTGGCGAAGTTTTTGGCCGGTTGATGTCCTGAACTGAAGATACACATATGTGCCGCCTGCCTGCATATCGCCCGCCATCCTGTTGAATAGTTGTCGAGCTGCGGCACTCCGCGTTCGTCCGAGTAATTCACTCACCTGCTGCTCTCGTCCTTCTAAATTTTTGATAGCTGAGATAAGATGAAGCAGAAGATATGTTCTGTCCAAGATCCATTAGAGGAGCAACAGTAGGTAATGGTTATGAATGATGTACAGCCTTGCCCAGTTTTCGTTTTGCCCTGTGCCTGTACTGTCGTCGGATCCTAGTTGATATATTACAGCTATAATTATTCTTCTGAATGCTATTTGAGATGTGTTTTTATGCTTTTCTTTTTAAAAGTTGCATAGATATTAAAGCATGAATGAAAGTTAGATGTTGATTACTTAGTGCTTTGATCCGGTTATATTCGAGCTGATTATTCTACCATGTTTACTCAAGATCTCATGGTACGCAGCGTTGTCAGCTGCGCGGAAAGCGTGCTTTTGCTGAAAGTTCTGCATGGATCTTACGACGATCAGGTGCCTAATTTCTGGCAGGTGAGCAGTGCTAGGTTTGCAAGTCTTTGCTGACGGATCGGGGGATAGAGTCCTGCCTAACTCTTTTTTGACGACAACATCTGGAACGAATAGGCAACTCCACAATCATTGGAATGGAAAATTGCAGTGAAAAGGTTTGGGAGGAACTCTGATAAAAAAAAAGTTTGGAAGGAGTTGGAGGGCCGATGGTGGCAAACTCCAACTTGTGTTTGGACTTTGGATTGAACCTGTAGCAGCCTCACTGGTTGAGCCCTGAAATCTCCTATCTATCTGTTATCTTAGTTAAAAAAAACGCCATCATGTTCATTTTTAAGGGCTACAAATTATCACATTAATCAGAGAAAAAAAGATAAAGATTTACATAATTAATTATGATGAATCCAGGCTACGTGCTGGTTTGATGGGCACCAAGAGCCTGCGGTGCCTCCAGACACGTAAATCAGGCACATACAATGCTAGACATGCAGGCCGCATAGATGATTTTTCTCTAAGCTTAAAAAAATAAACCCATGGCATAGATAAGCAAAATTACCGGACGAATCACCTCGGTAAAAGTGAAGCACGGCCTCTTCACTCGGAGCATATACAACGGTATAGATGATGATGTCTGTAATGTTTCTCTA
The DNA here is from genome assembly GCA_036346375.1 of Guadua angustifolia. Classification (NCBI taxonomy): domain Eukaryota; kingdom Viridiplantae; phylum Streptophyta; class Magnoliopsida; order Poales; family Poaceae; genus Guadua; species Guadua angustifolia. The sequence goes on along the minus strand of CM070500.1, from coordinate 9,729,266 downwards.
TATCATCTATAGATAAAATTAAAAATAACTTATACAATAAATTATTTATATAGTTATTTATAACGATGTCTCGTATAATCAATAGATTATCTATATAATGATAGATATATTATAAAACAGTCTCTTAAATAAATAATAAACATCGTATTACTCCGGGTTGGCAATGGCATGCACCACTTTTCCTAGTCTTGGATGACGACGGTCCGTCCGAAGCGACGTACACGCACAGGACGTCAGGACGGTCCTCGTGCTTTTGCCTTAGGGCATCCGCAATGGTTAAAGATAATTGCTCTCTATAGTAAGATTCATGTCATCTATATACCATGCTGTAGTAAACTCTTGCAATGGTGAATCTATATAGATGTCTATAGTTATTTTTAATTAATAGAATGCTCTCTCTCTTTCTTCATTTAATTAATAGACAATCTACAGATCTATAGATAGCAGTGCTCTCTCTCTTCATTTAATTGCTTACCACATAAGATAGATATTGATATGAACTTTTTATAGATAATTGACTAGGCACCATTGCGGATGCCCTAAGAGACAACGCCGGTGCCATCCGAGGCTACGGTTATCTTCGAGCTAATGAACGCATTTCCCTGATTAAAAAAAAACGCATTTCCGCGGTGATCACGTGGCCCAAGTGTGAGAGCGTCCGGCGCGTCGCGTATTCCCAACTCGCCAGGCCAGGTCAGGTCGGGCTCCGACTCCACCGCTTCCACTCCCAGAAGTTGCTCCCTTGCCCCGCCCCACGCCACGCACGCACGCGTCCACCGACCAGGCCGGAGACCGAGCCGCTCGTCTCCTCCTCCCGGCCACTGCGGTCGCCGGCGATGAGCGGCGGGCTCCCGGGATTCCGTACGCCACCTGTCGCCCTGATCTCTCTCCCCAACTGAATCCAAGCCTCGATCGGTTCTTGGGCTTCTTTCTCGTTCCTTTTCGTTTCTGTACTGTTGCATCTCGCAATCTTAGTGGTACGATTTTCATTGGACCAACCGACCCGATTCGATCTGTTGCCGCGCAGACAATGCGCCGGTGTCGAGGGCCGTGGTCGTCGCCGCCGCGCTCTTCTCCGTCCCCTTCGGCTTCCGCGCCCGCTACCTCGACCTCGGCCTGTCCTACGAGGCAAGTCGCCCTACCCTTGCTACCCAGTGCGTGTGCTAGATCCTGCCTGCTCCTGCAAACGCTCTTAATTTTGTGTGCTTTCTGTATTCTGGGATCAAGAATTGGGAATTGTAGGACAAATTCTGTGTAGTGGTGTATCAAATCAAGTGTTGTTACTGAAGAGCCAGACGTAGTAGAATTCCCGTTGCCTGTGTCAGTTTGGTTTGGTTTGAGCTGCAATTAGGTAGGTGTTTACGAGGATCATGCGGCAATGCTGTAAAAGATAGCTGGTTGGGTTCACCATCTCTTTCAATGCAGAATGTTTACGAAAATCTGCGGATATGGAGGCTGATCACCGCGTTGTTTGCTTTCTCGTCGTCACCTGAGCTGATCTTTGGAGCAGCTTTGCTATACTACTTTCGGGTGTTTGAGAGGCAAATAGGTTCAAACAAGTATGCTGTAAGTAAATATTGTGCTCATGATGTTGCACATGCACTTGCTATTTTAATTTGATGATGCTGATGTAGTTACTTAAACATGTAGGTTTTCATAGTCTTCTCCATGACAGTCTCTGTACTGCTTCAGATCCTTGCCTTAGGTTACCTGAAGGGTATGCTTCACCGATCTTTTCTTTTTTTAATGTATCATCCTGTCAAATGCTACTTAAATGGTTGGTGTTCCAATCAAATTATTTGTTTGGTATGTGTGTCTTGCTTTATTTCAGCTTTGGATTCACTTGATAGGAATGCTTATCTATCATATAGATGCATGTAGAAGTAGAAATCGATCACTTTGAAGATCAACACTAAGATCAAATGGGATTTTAGCTTCCTGTAAAGGATGATAGTTCAGGAAAACAAAATAGCAAATAATACAACTAGTTTTCATCACATTATGTTGGGTTCTTTTCTATTATTCACTAACTTCTGTAATATATTCATTTGTTGGCCTGTTTGTATTTACTTCTTTCTGACTGTGATTTTGGACTTGCACTTTTCCTTTTTCTGGTTTCTCAGTGGCATAAATTCAGCTATTTGTATTCGATTTTCTTCTGACATCTTAGTGTGGAGTGCAGATCCTTCGTTAAATCCATTGACATCTGGACCATATGGCCTCATATTTGCGTCTTATGTACCATTCTTCTTTGACATTCCAATCTCAACAAAGTTTCACATATTTGGACTGCGTTTAAGTGATAAGTCATTCATATATTTGGCAGGACTCCAGGTCAGTCCTAAGATAACTTTTATCTTTGTCTTGAGCCTTCCACAGTTCCATTGTACTGTACCTTTATGTATTTGATTTTGTATCTTCAGCTTCTTTTATCATCTGGAATATGTTCTGTTCTACCTGGACTTTCTGGTATACTGGCAGGGCTTTTGTATCGTCTAAATATATTTGGCATCCGCAGGTTGAAGGTAACTCTACCAACATCTTTCCAGATGTGTGAATAGTGTTTCTACATCAAGTCAAAATACAAATTAATAACCATGCTTTCTACATGCAAATGCCTTTTCTCTACTAGTTTATATGGTCCAGATGGTGGCATATTGGTATAGTTAGGTATGCGAAATGTCTAAAAATCATGTTTAGCTTTCTAAATGAGGTGACTGATAATTTGGATACAGTTGAGTAAGTCCTGTCATTGGCTAGCAGATTTTGTGAATGACACTTTTCTTGTGTTGGTATTTGTGTTTCCTTGGTAAGGTTGTGTGTTTCATATGTGATTAGTGCCTATAGCGGTCTTTACCTACTGCCACATTGTAAAAGAAACTTTGAATCATTACAGGTCCCATATTTTGAAACATCAATCTTCTCGCGGTTACCATGGCCCTTCTCTAACAACTCTTATCAAGGATTGCCAACTACAGGAACTGATGGCAACATTACTGCTCACCAGGCTCGTCAAATGGAGGCAAGTATTTGTACACTGTATCTGTTATAAAACCACTTATACCAGCATCATATTGCAATATATTGATTTTGTTGAGAGATTAGCAGATCAGCTTCCAAAGTTCCAAAGGAACACTCGAAGGCCTCTCATTTCATTTGGTACTTTGTGCTTGATAAAATAAAATAATGCTCAAGAAAGTTATTCAGAATTTCAGATATAACTATGTTTATTATAATTTCCTTCAAAAAATGAATAATTGCATATAAGCTTGATAGCTTAGAAGTTAGCACCTTGTGGCTACTGCCCTTGTTTCTAAATATGTTAGTCCATGACTGGTCTCCTCTAGTACATTTTGAACCTTGGCAGTAGTTCGTGTGCTTGTTACAGAAAGTGAACAAATTAGGATGCTACCAATTCTTCAAACTTCTATGTATAGCATGTTTAGGGATCAATATATTGGCAACAACAATCACCTACAGACATCTGAGTGATCCTTGGCAAAGTAGTAATAAGATCAAGTGTCTTCCACAGCCAGCAAATGTATCACTCATCTGTGCCTTTTTCCATCTATAGTTTTTCACATACTGGTGTTGTTGGATCCCTTAAGTCAGTGGCGGATCTAGGATTTTAAGTTAGGGTATGTCAAACTAATACTATAATATACAATTCGGTAAAATCCAATGAACAATTCGGTAAATAACTACAAATGTTGTCGAGAAATTCGGTATACATGTATAAAATTACTAGAAACATGATAATACAAGTATAAATTACAATATAAACAGTTCGAACATTTTAAGTATGAAATATGCATAAAAGAAGCTTACGCACCTACAATAGTTCAAAGAATATAATATTACTTCTTATCCTTCTTGTCTGGACTTCGCCTTCTAATAGCTATGAAACTCTTGATTATATCGTTTTCATCAACTTGGAAGAAAATATCTCGCTCAATAAGCGTTTCCGTAAAAGAGATGCAATGTTTCCGGAAAAGAGATGAAGCAGCAACAACCTTTTTTGCTTCTCGTTTTGCAATGTTTTCGGAAAAGAGATGAAGCAGCAGCACCCTTCTTTGATGCATGTTTCTGGAAAAGAGATGCAATATCTCCATTCCTCTTCATAATTCAATAACTTTACAAACAAAAAAAGCAATGCATCAACAAGCAACTCTCTTAGTCTCTAGCAAAGTAGCAATTATATTTGTTTCTACTCTATAAATCAATTAGTAGTCTTGCACTCAAATCACATGTAGGATCGATATACACTAATATAGCAATCAGAAGGGGGTGAATGATTGCGGGGAAGCTAAAACAAAGTTTTATTGATTCTCAAATCACCCCTAAACAAATTATAAAAAAGCGCTTTGGTTTCAAAGAAAACAGATCGACGATGTTAACTAAAACAAGAATTTCGAAGATCCAACCGTTGGATTGATGTGAAATTTTAAGCAGAGAAACTATATTCAATTTGAAACTAACCCAACAAGAATGAGCTCAATCGGATCTAAAGTTATAACCTTCACAAACTGACTATATAAGATAATGACGGCATTATAGATCAGATTGGATCGAATCTCTGAGGTATGCCGTGGCCCACCCAAAGATACCCTCAGAGATCCGCCTTTTTAAGTAAAACTAGGAAACTTACCTGTGCAACTGTGCGTCTAGATATTATGATACAATTGTCTTTGATATACAACTTGACGGATACTCATACCAGGGGTACCCCCTAGCGAGGTATACATCTATTTTAAGATCGTTCTTGCATGGCAGCGAGACTGGAGGCGGCCGTTGGTGCCAAAGAGGGCGGACCGTTCTGGGCCATGTTGTAGTCAAAAGCCTCACCAGATAAGGATTCCGGCCGGTCTAGCCAGCGGAGGCTCGACCGGCCGGTCCGGCGTCCCGAGGCTCCGACTGAACCGGGTCCGGCGATCCGTCCGGCGATCCCGCCAGCTCGACTGCCCGGTCCGGCACCCGAAGGTGCGACTGGACCGGGTCCAACGATCTCGCGGCTCAGGCCGACCGGTCTGGCGCTCAAGACTCGGCCGCCACAGTCGGGGCCCTAACGAGCCGGTTCCTCGACCTCGCCACGACGATAGACAACAACAAGTGGTTACGCCCATGGACACGGCGACCATCTTTGACAGTGGCTCCTTCCCAATGCGGTCCGAGGGTCACCGAAGTCAAGTGCCGAATCCTCGCTGCCGTCATTTTGTTTGGGCGACAGAGGGCAGGTGCGCGTCTTCCCAACGGAGCAGAGTCCGTTGTGTCTACCAACCCGGCATGGGCTAAACAGGAACCTGTCTGTCATCTAGACCAAAGACCGGAACTCACGGGCATGGCATGCCCCTACCTTTTTCCTCCAAACTCCCGTGTAACCTGCCCCTTTCGCCTATATAAGGGGGGGCCTCAGAAAAGGGCGACCAGAAAAAACGGCCAAACCACGCACGCGTCTGTCTTTCCCCGCGTGATTCAGCTCGAGTTTCCCGACCCGAGCGAACGCTTCCGAGCACCTCCACTCGGACGAGCGCTAAGGGCCTGTCCTTAACCCTCGCTTGTAATCCCTCGTAGCTCCTTGCGTCTTGAGCAATACAAACCGCCACCACGAACTGGAAGTAGGGACATTTCGCCTGAACCAGTATACATCCGGGACTCCTGCAGTCTAACCATTCAAGGAGAGGGACGCAAACCCCAGTGCCTTACAAATTTACTTGCTTGTTATATTTAAAAACAACACAACTCTACTTCCAATTATTAAAATACAATTGTATTCGTTATATAACTCTATTTATATATGATTAATCTGCATCGTTATAATCTGGCCCCACCAAAATAAGTGGTGGATATCCTTCCCTTTTTCTTTCGATTAATGTGAGAATTTCTAGAATTTAGAATTATTGTAGGATTTTCTTGCCTTTAAAATGAAGGAGGTGTCTTGAATAGCACTAGGGATGAAAACAGATGGATAGTTTCTGACCGACCCGGATAATTTTCGGATATGGATTATGTCGGATTGTATACTTTTCTAATAGTATTGGATTAGATATGGATTCTTTTCTATCGGATACGGATACAGATTCGGTAGCTCACTATCCTTTGGATCCAGATCCGAATAATCCGTATATTTATGGGCCAAATATCCGGATATGCATGCAGGCTTGGCCAAGTCTACTCTTTTTGGCCCAAAAAGGTTTTTGAATTTTAAAATTATTTTCTAATTTAATTAATCCACAAATCAAATTTCAATTATTAAAATGGGCAAATTGGCTTTAGGTAAGTTCTTGACACAATCTATCATATAAAAACTTTTTTAAGATTTTGTCGACTTTTAAATTTTCTCAAAAATTTAAAAATTGTTGGCCTCAATAGGAAAATATTTTAAATAAGTAGCTAATATGTATAAAAAAACTCATAAATACATAATTTATTATTTTAAATACAATTCAACAAAGAATACAACTCTTGGGTCATTACATGTTCTTCGTGGATATTTGAGCATGAAATAGTTGCTTTTTAAAAAATTTTATGTGTACAACCTAAGGGGTTACCGTGTTCCGATATATATGCTTGACCGTATTTGATTCGATTCGTATTCACGCCGTATCCATATTCAATATTATTCGTATTCGTATCCGTATCTGAGAAAAAATATGAAAACAAATATGGTAGAGCCATTATTCGTCTGCATCCGATCCGTGTGTGTGTATTATATTTGCCTCATAAATGAAGTAAGGCGATTACCCTTTGTGTTTTGATTTTTTTATTATTATTCTTGAGAATTGAACATAGTAGTTACTCCTTGCTCTACGAGATCCCTGTGTTCCTCACTGACTTTTGCCTCTGGGCCTCTGGGGTACTTCACCTTTTTCAGGGCGCACACACAACCTCCGAAGATTCAATGGAATCTTCAATTGCTACGCTTGTTTCCATGGGTTTCGATCGTGGTTCTGCAATGCAGGCTCTTGCACTGACAAATTATGATGTCCATTTGGCCTCAAACATCCTTCTGGAAGCACAATCTACGTAGACTTCATCCCTGGAGTGAAAGATAGCTTTGTAAATTAAAGAAGGGAATGTGAAGCGCTTCCTTCGTTCTTCTGTTTTTTTTTTTTTTTGTTTCAGGATTTGTTACTGCAACAATATGCCATTGTGTAACACAGAAATTAGAAAGATGAAGGAAACTCAACAAGTACATGTGTCCTCTCCATTTATTCATGGACCATGGCAATATTTTACTTCCGAGTTGTAGTTACTGATATCTGCATCATCCGCGTATCATAAACTTTCCAATGAATGAAAGCTATCCACGGCCAACTGAAGGCAGGGGGATCCAACCCAATCGCCCAGCCAATCAATGAAATCATCAAATCGAAGTATTTGGAAATCAAATCAGCACCTTGTCATGACTATGGATTTTGCCAGAATGGGAGTAGCTTCTCCTTTCCTGGCGCTACCCAGCCTGCCAGGATGGAAGCTCGGCTCTCGTACAAAGTGTACCTTGTAGTTGAGGGTCTATTAATCAGACAGTTATAATAAGCACGAGTGCCTACTAAGCATTGATGCTAAAAATTTATCACATTATCTGTAACTACTAGGTGGCAAGAAAAAGTAGTTTTCTTTTGCTATGCACCCTCCCAAGCACCTAAATGCACAAGCAGAAAGTAACTAGCCGGTTCCACCAGACTACCGGTTATATCATGTTATGACAGGGCAGTGCATATGATTTGCCAAAGTAGTTGCACAGAAACATCGACGCAAAAGGCTTTGATTTCGCCAGAAAGCTGAGCAACGCGGAACATACGACCAGCGTCCAGTAATACAGTACCCAAGAGGTCCCGTAGCACAGAAAATCGAAAGCCGGAGGAGGGGGGATAAGGGCGGTGGCGTACTCTAGCGGTAATGTGGTGAAAGTAGTAGAAGCGGAGCACCAAACACATCAAACTCTGCCCTAGAACCACCAAGCCCGCCAGATCTCCTTACATTTCCTCAGCCTGCAGTTCCTCGTCCTCGTACTCGCCCTCCTCGTCGGCGGTCGCATCCTGGTACTGCTGGTACTCTGAGACGAGTGTCAGGACCCTAGATGAATCCGGACTCTAAACAAGAAAAATGATAGGCAATAACGTTTCCAGATAACCAAGAACCAGATCGGAATGAAAAAGACCAAGAACAATACGCTACTGCTAAGAACTAATAAGACTGGATATATGCGAAGTCATGTCTTTTTTTCCATTCCACGGCGAGTCTTATACCCAGTTCAGTTTACAGCAACAAAAGCCAACAACTCTGCTAGAGTTCTGTTACAAGAGCAGTAAAAATAGAAAACGACAACACCAGAGTTTTACTCTGTTTTGCAGTAATTACTATTCCTTGTCCTATGACCGTGGGATGATTAACTCTCCTGATTAGTTCGCTTGTCCACCGTTGACCCTTAAGTGTAGTCGGCAACTTCATTTTCCTGTGCACCGTTTAGCAGTAAGACTCCTTCCAATTAGCGATCAGAATTTGAACTGATCACTTCACCGCTCCTGACAATTCCCTCTTCTTGAGCCAAGACTTGTCCTCAAGTCTTGAAATCAGGAAAATTCTCCGAATGAAGCTTTCATCTTCCCAACTAACATCCTTATCAGCTATATTCACCCAGCGTATAAGCCATTGTGTGACAGCAATACACCTCTCAACTACCTCTACAGCTTTTGCAGCAATCTCTGGTCTGTTCATCTTGATACATGCCACTGTCAACTGCCACAATAATGTTGGCCAGGATCCTCCATTATGGTACGACCAAGATGTGTTTTTAGGGTCACTCCCCGTAATGAATTCTCATTCCTGATTCTCAAAAGCAGGATAACATAGCTTCAATGGCATCTCTGCCACTAAATCAGACCACTTAGATTCCATCAGGTCTAAAATGGCATGGGATTGATGTGCTGTTGCCAAGCTGCTTACTATTGACCATAAGTTTCCCAGAGAGAAGACCCGGAAGTCCCTGTGAGCTGGCTGCAGATTTCCGATAAAGTAACCCCCTTTAGGAGGTATCCATTCAACAAGCCATGGAGAAACCTGATCAGGATATATGTTGAACTTGTTGATTTTGGTACAAACACCGTGCAATCCTACTAAAAAAAGTTTTAAAAAATTCTGAAAAAAATCATGGATGTACATCTCAACTTACCCTATCTACATATAAAATTTCATGATCAAATTCGTCCTATGTTAAGAGTAATAAAAAAACAAATTTCTGACAAACTTGAATAGTTCAAATGCATCCCAAATTTGTCTTTTTTTTGTAACTTCTAGCATAGGACGAATTTGATCATAAAATTTTATATGTAGATAGGATAAGTTGAGATGTACATCCATAATTTTTTTCAGAATTTTTTGAAATTTTTTTTAGTAGGATTGCACAATGTTTGTACCAAAATCATGATTGCATAGTTTATCCGATACGAGAGAACCCCCACCCTCCCAAAAAAAAAAAATCGCAGCAAACAACGGTTCAAACCAGAAGGACGTATCAAATTCAAACATAAGGCATCGGCAGTACTAAAGGCAAAACTCGCTTACGAGAGAGTTCAAATAAAATTCGCTTACGAGATATGAGACGATCGACAGAGGCGATCCGATCGGCGGCAAGGGAGAGCTCGAGATCGGTCGGTGGAGGAGGGAGTGGAGGCCGGGAAGAGCGAGGTGAGCGCAGAGCGCCTTAAATTGCCGTAGGCGGCGGAGACAGTGGCCAGCATCCGACGGTCCACGTCCCCTCCCTCCAACCCCTCATCGGGCCGGACGGCGCAGATCGCTCGGTCTTGCGTAATTTTCAAACCTCCCCGCTCGAGGCGAACCGCCCTGGGGGCGAGAAATTTCGCCTCGCTGGCACCCCCAATCGATGCACCGGCGAAACGTAGCCCCCTTACCCCGACGCTGATAGTTACCAACAAGTGGGACACGATGGATTTTGACCCCACAGGTCGGTGAAAATAGTTACAACGCCTCGCCGTGTCGCGTAGGCATGAGAGAGAGGTGGGCCATGGGGCACGGCTGGCTGGCCCATGCGGGCTTGGGTTGGGTTCAGGTGCGGTGCGGAGTCGGGTCTCATGGGTGCCGGTTGGCGCGAGGTTCCAGTCCAAGGCGTCCGTCCGCTCTACGGTTCAAGGGGGAACAGCGCGGGAGTGGGCCCGGGGGACAGAGACAGTGACCCCTCTCTCTCTCCCTCACTCACTCTCGGCTTTTCCGGGACCGCACGTGTGGGTCACTGACTCACTTGCGCCATCGTCCGTACACTCCCTGTTTGCTCTCCGCTCTGCTTCGCTGTTCCAGACTGGAGGCTTCCAGTGACGAGGACATTGGATCCAGGAGAAGCAGCGCACTGTTCGCGTGTATTTTTTTAGAGGGGGTACAAGGAGCCAAGGACACACAAAAGTACGCGTACACGTACTACATATGTAAACCACTACATTTACGCGTGACACATACGTGCACATCTCTTATACACACTAAGAAAGAGATTGGGGGCTTCAAGACCTCTGTAACATGGAGATATGCTGTCCTATTAAACGTGTACGTATGCATGTACTCAATTCTAATTTTATTTTGGATGAAGCCCACGAGTCTGATCTCAAGAGAATCACACTCACGAGTCACGACCGACCGGGACTTCACCGAGTCCCAAGCCAAACGAATAACGGCCGGTCCTGTGTTCGCGTGTATCTTAGCTGTACCTATCCGGTGTGAACAATAGCTTTTGGATTAATCCTTTTGCCAGCGTGACCATGCGTACCTGTGATCAGATCAGTGGATGGAAAATGGTGCTTCTGCCTATCACTGTTTCAAAGTAACACAAGTTTTAAAGTATAAATGGATGATAGATAATAATTAATTACTTATTTATTTACTTTTTAAGATTTATGTAATTTATATTAGACGGATGATACATAGTAATGGATAAACTCCAACGTAACGTGGGTTTGGTGTTGGAATTGGGTATTATTTGGCAACCAGTCATTCTTATATCGCAATTGTATAATGGTTGGAATTAGCAAAATCGACGAAGGCGCGGCACGGGATTTCCGGATTTCAAAATTCAAAACTCCCTCCCATCGACGTTCTCTCGCGATGGAATGAGCGCGGCGCGGGGGAGGTCGTGGATTCGCTCCTGCGCCGCGTCACGCTTGGTGCCTTCCATGGCAGAGATCGCGAGTCCGTCTCCGGTGTTGCTCGCGGATGCGTGATCCCACGGCTTGAAGGGAATTATTGTTCTTCAAAGAATGTCTAGATTGGCGATCCGATCGTGCAAAGTCAAAATTAGAGGCGCAACTTCCGAGGAAGCGGCCTTGAAGGACGAGGGGTTCGGCTCCAAGGGTAACGACGAAAAATGCCAAAGGATGCGAGGTATTATCTCTAGCTCCTTGAAGTCTCAATGCATGATCTTCTCGCCCATGTATCTGGCCTACCGATCGCAATGAGACGGTGGCGGCCGAATCTATCTCTCTTTTGTGAGCGTCGGCCGCCGTGCAGCGATGGCGGTGAGGCGGTACCGCTCCATGTTAGGCGGGTTGTGCGGATCGGGCAAGATCGGTGGTTTCTTCCAATTGGGGAGAGGGAAGGATGCGGATGAGGCGACGCCATGGCGGTCGTGCTCATTCCAATCCTTCGCAAAGAATGGTGGCTTTGTTCTGAGTCCAATCTCGGCGATGTGCAAGCTGGATGCGCAGGATATTGGGTGACGATGCTTTAAGAATCAATTTAAAGCGCCATGGCGGGCGGGGCGGCTTTCTTTGGTGGCGATCGATTTAATGGTCGCAGACTATGGTGGTCCACTTCGCCTTTCGTGGTGGTCTTCGCCCCCAAGATTTCAAGTTGGTGGTCATGGACGATATGGAGTCCGTGATCGCGTTCAAGATTTTGGGGCAATGATTCAAATAGCCGCGGTGTTCTTGGTGGTGGCGTCCGAATGTTGGAAATCCAGGTCGCTTGGATTGTGGCGCCTGAATGTTGGAAATCTAGGGTTTTGGATTGCTTACGCGAAGAAGATTTCGATGATGTTTTCGCTAAGCAATTCAATGAAAAGGGGAGAGCTCTGCGATCCAGCCGGTAGCAACCAAGGCTTCTTTTTTTCTTTTTTGTTTTGTTTAAGGGCTGTGTGCTTTTTATTAAGCAGAGGCCGGGAGAAATTTTAAGGACTTGTATCATCTTGATGTAATGTTCTTGAAATTAATAAAATCTTCCTTCATCTAAAAAAAGCAAAATCGACGAAGACGCCTTTCCAGCTTATTCCACAAGGGGTTTCCCAAGGAAAAGAGAACGATTGCGCTGGTAGTTTGTCCCATCATTTGTAAGTTATCCCTTTTTAAGCTAGTTTGTGTTACTTCTGTTTTTGTAGACGGAATGCCCTGATTTTTGTTGCCTGGTCTAAGAATGCTTCGCAAGAGAAAGCTTGAACGAGCTTAGCTGCACTTCGGTGTGACAATGCGAGGGTGATTGGTTGGAGGGAATTGATGGAAAGAAGTGGGAATTGAGAGAGATGCGTTATAAAATCCTTTGATTGGTTGGTGGGAATTGGAGAAAGGAATGGGAGTTTAGAACTTAAACGTAGGGAATTTAATTCCCTGCCTCCCCCTGGGAATTGAAGTTTCGATTAATTCACTTGCCCATTCCTATTTCCCAACGATGCCAAACAGGCCAGTGCAGGTCGAGCCCAGATCTTCAGGCCCAACCAGGTCATTTGCGGTAAGGTGCTCGTGCAGCGATGGCTCTCGGTTCGTTTCCCTTCCGCCGCATACAGTTTTTTTAGAAGTTGAACACACGGAATACACGCCCATCGTACTCATGCACCCTCAGGGTTTATACTGTTGATAAACCGGTCTAATTAGACTAAAAAGAAAATTTTATATGATGTAAATCAATCAAGAATTGGTGAAAAACACTTGAAAATTAGTTTTTAATTGTTTCACTTAGTTTACCGATTTTTCAAACAAACTGATAAAAAATCGGCAAAACTAATTGATTTTCGGTGCCGAGCGATAGGGGATTTTTTTTTAGATCAAACCGAGTGATAGGGGATTTTCGAGCTCAAAACAGGATTATAATCCCTACGCATCACATTCACACTAAATATGCATATATGTACCAATTTTAATTGATGAGCATCAGGTCCTACTTAGTACACACGCGTCTATATACCCATTTTAATCGGTGAGCACGGCGTCTAACCCCCGGTTAGAGTCACAGATTTCGACCAGCTTCAGGGAGAGTGAAGGCAGCAATGGACAATAGTATATAGACATCCACTGCTCCCAGGGCCCCACGCGTCATCCACTGCCGCTACTTGCAAAGGGCACGCAGCTCCTCGCGCATACCCGAATAAGCAATATTTTATCCGCCCACCCGACTTACTGGGCTTGGCCACTGGAGAGGAGCAGTAGTTGGTGACTGGGTGGGACGACGACGTCGCTCTCAGCTTCTCACCGCGAAGGAAGGAGGCAAGGCGGCGGCCGGGAGCGAAGTAGGACGGGATGTCGGCGGGCCTGGTGACGGAGGAGGCGATGGTGGGGCGGCTGGTGCGGATCCGGCGGACGGTGATGCAGATGCTGCGGGACCGGGGTTACCTGGTGGTGGAGCACGAGCTGGCCATGGGACGCCGCGACTTCCTCCGCAAGTTCGGCGAGTCCTTCCACCGCGAGGACCTCCTCATCAACAAGTACAAGAAGAACGATCCCGCCGACCAGGTAAGCTCAACCCCCCCGTGCTTCCTCCTCTTCCTGATCAGAGATACGTAGTACTGGTATGTAGCTGCTGCTCGATCCATCCAGCTCTCTGTTTTTTTTCCTTTTCGTGGATCGGCACCTGCGATCCGCTCCTTGATCGATACTACCGGCTGCATGCGAAGATTCGAATCCGTAGAGCTCGATCGTTCTGCTCTTGCTGGATTGGTTCTGTCGAGATTTGATCTGCGATCGAGTGGCGTAGGCCAGATCATGCTCATGGCATCTATTGTTTGGCTTGGGGAATAATAATGGGGGGTGCTCCGCTGTGCACGTTGCGCCAGGCGATTTGTTTCGCTCCTCTACCTGAGCTCTGGTTGCCCTCTGGCTCTGGAGTCAGGACTCGGTAGTAGTGCAGAGAAGCGGCTGCTATGACTGTTCTTGGCAACATGTCGCTGGGTAGCTCGAGCGTGATGCCTGACTAGTGATGCTGAGTAACAATTCCTATCAAGTCAGAACGACAAGTTAAGATTTTTGGGAATTGCTAAATTGCACTCGAGTGTTTTTTTGTTTGAGAGCACTCAATTTTTTTTTGTCTATTAGATATTAGCGTTTTGTTGTTTGTGAGAACTTAATTTTTTTTGTCTATTAGATATTGTTTTGTGATCCACGTCGTGTTTTATCATTTTGACTTTGTCAATATTTGACTTTGTGATCCACGTTTTTGTTTGGTGTGTTCTTTCTAGTTTGTTTCGTTCCTCTATTTTTTACAAATTGTCACGTTACTTTTTACATAATTTAATTTGTGTAAAACTAGTGTATAATTGATATAAAATACCATGTAGAGAAAAATAATATTTTTTTACAAATTATCACATCATTTCTACATAATTTAATTTGTGTAAAACTAGTATATAATTGATGTAAAGGAAATTTGAGTGATTTTTAGCAAAAAAACACTCAGGTGCTCCCTAGACACCCCCAAGATTTTTTCCTTTTTGCACCTTAATTCGGCGTAATCATCCGATTCCAAGTCGCATGTCCCATTTGCAACCACACAGCATGTTGCAATGCTAAACTACTGCAGCGGATCCTATGCGTCGTCAAGATGTTATTGGTCGCGCTACTGGCTGTGTTTTGACGCCAAGATGAATACTCCTATAGGGAAAATGTTTACTCCTAAGAGAAACACTTCAGCTTGGATAAGCTGACAGAGGTTTATTAGTGATGCTGAAATCTTTAAGTTTAGCATTGTGAGACTGAACATTCAGATCACTAAATGCAAATTTGGCCAAGTTCAGATATCAAATATTGCAATCTTGTCTGTGCAAACAGAAATAACCTCAAGTAGTCCTGAAAAGCAAGGTTGCTGGTAAAATTTAGTATTGACAGTTGCTCAATCACTTAATTTGTTTTTTCTGTCTGGAATCAGATATACGTTTTCTTTCCTAACGATGACAAGGTGGGGATGAAACACATAAAGAAGTATGTCGAAATGATGAAAGCTGAGAATGTCTCTAGAGCTGTATTGGTTCTTCAACAGAACCTCACTCCATTTGCAAAGTCATTTCTTATAGAGCTAGAGCCAAAGATCCACTTGGAAGTTTTCCAGGTTAGGCTTGCACGCCAAGAGACTACATATTACTGCACTTTAATTTCATCGACAGGACAATAGAACCAGACTTGGTTGCATGCTATTTTATTACGATCTTTTACTCTGCTTGGCCTGATATCTGAAGCAATGAACAGGAAGCCGAATTGCTTATAAATATCAAGGAGCATGTTCTTGTTCCTGAGCATCAAGTGCTTACTAATGAGGAAAAGAAGACATTATTGGAGCGGTATACATTAAAGGAAACTCAGGTATTTGCTACTTGTTGACACTTGCATTTTTACTCTGTACTTTTGGCATAGTTGAGTCAATGATATATCTACTTTCCTAATGCACTACTATGGTCAACATCAAAGAAATGCAAGCTTTTTTTAGTGGTAGAATTGTCGATAACATTTTTAGCCTCAACCATGCAAAAAAAAAAAAAATCTTCAGTAGTCAACTGCAGCCATCTTTGTTCATTTTCATTTCCAACAATTATATGTGCTTTAGGCTTTTCTAGTAGATGTTACCTAATTAGGTCATCTGTTCCATGAGCATGCATGGAATACACTTCTGTATTTAGCAAGGGCCCTGGTTATGACAACTGTGAACTCACATGACAACAAAATAGGCCCGAATAGGTATTAGTCAGAGAATGCCCTGAACTCCTGATTGTCGCTACAATTAGCTCCAACAAAATTGATCAAAGTGCCCATTGGAAATGTACCAAATTAACCACTGAACCACTTCTGTGTGCATGATACCCTCTGCATTTTTCAGTATGTTTGCATATGCTTACTAGTATGTAATCCACCTCTCTTCTGAATGCAATTTGATCAAACAGCTTCCGAGAATACAAATTACGGACCCTATTGCAAGGTACTATGGCCTCAGACGAGGTCAGGTTGTGAAGATCATCAGGCCCAGTGAGACAGCCGGCAGATACGTTACATATCGCTATGTTGTATGACAGTACACAAGCGAATTGAGGGAGAAAACCATAAATATGGTGATTTTTTGCAGCTATGCATACCCCATATGCTTGGAGAAATCTGTATTGCTTTGGAGCAGCCATGTTTACGACGGCATGGCTGTTATGTAAGTGAATTTAAATAAGCTGAGCATATGGAACATACATAGATCCTCAATGTTGTACACTTTCATGAACTGTATACAAAACTACAGAATAAAAACACTCGTTTTCAGAGCAATAAAAGCTTCTGCAGTTCTGCGTATGGAGTATCATTTGCATGAATCGATCTTGGACTTGTTTCATGTACCATATACAAAACTACAGAATAAAAAAACACTTGTTTTCAGAGCAAGAAAAGTTTCTTCTGTTCTGCTTATGGGGAATCATTTGCATGGATCAATCTTGGACTAGTTTCATGAACTATATACAAAACTACAGAATAAAAAAACACTTGTTTTCAGAGCAATAAAAGTTTCTTCTGTTCTGCTTATGGGGAATCGTTTGCATGGATGCTTACGGGGAATCGTTTGCATATATCAATCTTGGGCTTAATTCGTAACGAACATATTAATGAGCATCATATATAGTGACTTGGTGGATTCTGGCGTAAAATTTCATTCTCTTGATTTTGCCGGATGCAATAACGCAGTAGATGTATAGTCGGAGTACACAAAGCTAACAACTTTCGGAGTAGTACTACACTAACTTGTACTGGCAGGTGCAGCAATCTATAATAGTGCATGATGCGGAGAATTCAGGTAGCAGGAATCATTGTTCACCAATCCAAGCCACAACATTATAAATCAAAAAGAAAAGGAAAAGAAATAAGGAAAGAAAGATACATACGCATACTGCTTTTTTTTGTGCCTGCCGTTGCCCCGTGGAACGGCAGACGGCGATGGCGATGGAATAGGCATAAAACAAGTCAAGAGTGCACCAAGAACAAGGTTCTTTTTTTTAAGATAAAGGAAGCATTTAAATTAATACCAAGTACAGTACATCAAGCAGATACAAAGCCTTGGTCCACTTCCGGCCTCTGTTTAGAACACACAGCCAGGATAAAAAAGAAAATAAAAGACAGACATACACACTCTAGTGGCCTACAATCCGTAGACTAGACCGCCACCCATATGCCTGGGAGAAAAAAGCCGTGGCCGCTTGCACCAAAAGTTGCGACCCCTTCGTAACCCACACCTGTAAGTCCTCTCGCTGGAGAACAGCCCAGCTGGAGAGCCAGTAAGCCGCCGAGTGGATAAACTGTAAAGGAGAAAACAAAAATTTGTTCTTGAAAACTACATCATTTATGCACATCCAAAGTGACCAGCACAATGCTGTCGCTCCAAGCAGAAACAGAGATTTCAAATCCTTATTGAAACCATGAAGCCAATTTCCAAACAAATGATTCATGTTGTCAGGTTTTTTTAGCCCGATCGCTAAATGGAGGACACTCCAAACAAACCGAGCGAAACGACATTCAAAGAACAAATGGTTGATTGTCTCATTTTTATGGCAGAAAACACATGACAAATTACCCTTTCAATTTCGTTTAGCTAAATTATCCTTTGTAAGCACCACCTTTCGTCGTAAATACCACAAAAAAAATTTTAATTTTTAACGGAGCTTTTATCTTCCACAATTTTCTATTCTCGTTGGGAATATCTCTAAGCATTAAGGCTGCATAATGAGATTTGACCGAGAACTGGCCATTAGAGGTTAAATTCCAGTAGAAGATATCCTGATCTTGTGATAGCACAACTCCTTGAATGCGAGCTAACAAATCAGTCCAAGCAACCAGTGTTGGGCCAATGAGCATTCTACGCCAAGAGAGTTTTGGGGGTGAAGAACTCAATGCTTCTGAAATTGTTACACCTTTTGGTCTGACAATGTTATATAGGGAAGGATATTGATCTCTCAAAGGAGACCCACCCATTCAGTTGTCTTCCCAAAAGCGAACTTGTGTTCCATCCTTTACCATAAAGGTTCCAAAACGAAGAAAGTCTCGTTTCACCTTCATTAGACATGACCAAAAGTGAGAGTCTCCATTTTTTCATTCTACTTGGGCCAGAAGCTTTGAACCCAAGTACTTATTACGGAGCATTTATTGCCAAACCCCTTTAGAATTAAGCAATTTAAACAACCATTTGCTAAGAAGGGCAATATTTTTCATATATAGATCATGAATCCCGAGACCTCCCTGTTCTTTTGGTTGACACAGTATGCTCCATTTAGTAAGTCTATATTTTTTTCTTATGATCATCTCCTTGCCAGTAAAATCTAGAGCGGAAATAGTTGAGTTTTTTAAGTACTCCTTTTGGTAAGGAGAAAAAGGACATCATATACGTCGGAAGGCTGTTGAGCACCGAGTTAATCAAAACCAGGCGCCCTCCGATCGAGAGATTTTTCCCTTTCCAACTACTGAGTCTTTTTTCAACACGCTCTTCGACCTTCTTCCAATCGCAATTTCGAAGGTTCCTATAATGAATTGGAATACCGAGATAGTTGATCGGAAAGTCACCGGCTTTACATCCAAAAAGGTCAGTATAATAAGCTAGATGTTCTTGAGCTTCCCCAAAGCAGAACACCTTGCTCTTATGAAAGTTGATCTTAAGACCCGATGCCTGCTTAAACGCATAAAGAAACAGCTTCATGTTGCGAGCTTTATCCGGGTCGTCGTCCAAAAATAGTATAGTGTCATCTGCGTACTGAAGGATCGAAAGTCCCCCATCCACTAGGTGAGGTATTATCCTGCCAAATTGCCCATCCAACTTGGCTCTACTTATAAGCACCTTTAACATATCGGCTATGATGTTAAATAACAATGGGGATAAGGGATCTCCTTGTCGAAGGCCTTTTCTCGTCATTAACATTCACAGCTACACTTCCCCCCGATATGAACGTCTCAACTCATGAGATCCATTTAGGCGAGAAGCCTTTCATACGGAGAGTTTGAAACAAAAAGGGTCATCTCACTTTATCATAGGCTTTCTTGAAATCTAACTTAAGAATTATCCCGTTCTGATTTTTACGGTGGAGTTCATGCAAGGTTTCATGTAAAATCACAAACCCTTCCAGAATATTTCTTCCTTTCATAAAAGTCGTTTGAGTCGGGCTGATCACTTTATCCGCCACCGAATTTAATCTATTTGTGGCAGTTTTAGTGAAAATCTTATAACTCACATTTAGCAAACAAATCGGTCTGTATTGTTGAATGATATTAGCTTCTTGGACCTTAAGGATTAGAGTGATAACACCAAAATTAAGACTAAAAAGAGATAAGTCACCATTGGATAACTCCTGAAATAACCGGAACAGATCCCCTTTAATAACTCCTGAAATCTTTAGAGTGATAACAAGGTTCTTTGAGTTCGCCTAATCCTCTCATCAGAGTTCAGCAAATAACTTATTTTTTGATCAATGGGCGTAGCATAATCATTCGTTTGTTCCGTCTCACCAACAAATTAGGTCGTGCAGCTACACGCCAAACAATAACTTATTTTTTGATCAGAGCATACTCGGTTGGCTGAATTGATGCTGTAGACAAATAACCACGTACCCCTGTCTTAATTTGTTGATTAGATGGCCGTAGGATATGCGGATGATTGGTTCAAATTACGCGTCTCCTCGTGTATCATTCCTTGCTTCTGATAAGAGAGGGCGAGGCGTTGCGTTTCTTGAGCTAATAAGACCATACTACCATTGTAAGTATCTTGTGGATGAAATAGAACAACCATGCAAGCAAGGTTGATTGATCTAATCCATCACTATCGTGACAGTCTATCGCTCGCGGGATTAGTGGGCCGATTAGGAGGAGCATTTATGCCGGTCATTATGAGTCGTTTCTGTGGTGCTAGCAACTTCGATCGTCCTCTTTAATTACTCCAAAATGTTCTCCGAGAGTAGTCATCATCAAGCCCTGGCCTCCTTCGCCATGTAAACTAAATATTAGACTAAATTCAACTCGAGAAACCATAGTCAAGCTAGCAACAATCCATTCTTGTACAGATTCGGCGCACTTCGCCACTCTTCCAGATAACACGAGATGAGGAGAAGAACCGGTTCATACGATAGTATAGTACTAGTGAATAGTGATCAATTAGCAGCTGCTAATGACTAACACGGGGGAAAAAAAAAAGACCGACGTGTCGATGCCAGCGGCCACAAGCGACTCGCCGACCTGTACCGGCCAATGTACAAGTCGCTGGCTGGCTTACTCGCTTCCTTGTAGAATCCGACGCCGAAAGGTCAGGTAGTTTTGGGTCACGTCCTGCCGTGTCGCAGTCGCCAGTCGGCCACAGCAAGATGCTGTTCTTTTGGCCGGCCGCCATCTATACACGTTTACCTTTTCTTTCTTCCTGCACGCTCTATACATGCAGGGTGTAATTCCATAGGATATATCCTCTCTGTATCTTAAATCATATTTTTTTATTGGACTTGAAATTAGATACGATAGAATCAAATGTGAATACGGTACGGATAATACCGGTCACGAATATCGTATGAAAACAGATATCGTATATAACACATATAGCAATGAGTAACTAATCGTATGAGTTTAACGTGCAACATGATTATCATAATTTAACAAATCATCTTAAAAAAATATAGCAAATTTTTGGTATGCCCTTTACTATATTTTAGACAATCTTAAATTGTAAAATAGGTATTTTAGACAAACTTTCCTTTCAATACCATTCAAAAATCAATCCAACAAGTCCACAACTTAGTGTCCATGTCATATGACATTTAAAATCAATATTTCTTGTTGAAAATGAATGTTCACACTTCGCATAGTTTGTCGTCCTTCTATTATCACACATATGCTATGTTGAACCTACATAAATGCTATGTTAGTACAAAATCAAGTTGCAATGAAATGAAACATACAAATAAAACATTACTTTTGGTGCTACGGATAGTATTGTTGAGTGTATACTTGGATGGTTATATTGTACTCCTCGGTGAATATCATCACCAATTCTCGTGTAGCTAGCAATTTCATCTTATATTCGTGTAAGCTTTGCTCTATCCATAGACTAGTTATTTGTCATTGTTGGTACAATATGGTATAAAAGTTAAGGTTTTGCCACTCATAGATCTATTAGGTGGTAGCGTTTTTTCTTTTCCTCTCTTTTCTATTATCTATATTCAGTTTTACTCAAAAATGTCTAAAACAGTCGGATTTTCAAAAAAATCATGGCAGACATAAAAAAAGCTATTGATACTAATTTTAGGAAGCTTTTGGATAATTTTTTGAATTGGACTAGTTTATTGCCTGGTTCTTTTTCTCTAGTCAGACCGATACAACCGATTTTAGTTGATATTTTGAACCCTATCACCAACTCATTTGAAAAGGATGGCTCCGTATTTAAGGTGCATTTGGTTTAAGAGCAAATGGTGGATATGATGGCTCTATCCATCTTTTTGTACCCATCCGGTTGTTTAATTGGATAGATGGGTGAATGAGGGTATCCAACTCTTAGAAATATTTCTTAAAGACGCTGGACGAGATCATCTCTTCAATTAGTTGGGTGAGGCTATCCAACTTTCATTCCGCCAACTAAATTTGAACTCTATCTTATGTACTATTTAACTCTCATCCTTTCAATCAAATAAAAATTTAACTTATCATATCCATCTCTCATCCCTTTAAGGGGGTGTTTGGGACAGCTCCAGCTACACTAAAATCTGTGGAGTTAGTGGAGCAGGGTATTTCTAGCTCCAGAAATTTGTAGAGCTGGAGCTGTTGGTACATTAAGAGTGTTTAGATAGATCATCTTGTTTACATTTTAGACTAAAAATATAAACTTAATTCACTTTATTTTAGCCTATAAGTTTCAGCTCTGAGCTGGAACTGGGATCTGGAGCTCTCCCAAACAAGCCCTAATTAAGAAGCTGTTTGGTTAGACATATTTTGGCCCGTAATGGTTCCCGGCGTTTTTGGTTGTCGTTGGACTGCGTTTGGTTCGGCGAGTCAGTAATCGATCACGGCGCTATCGATACCAGCCCTCACAGTCTTCGTTACCGCTCAAGAGGCTGCGTTATCCGTCCCCCTCCCTCTCCCTTTCCTCGCGATTTCATCCTCGCTCAGGATCTCCTGCGACTGCATCCTCGCCGCGCCTCCGGCGACCGCTTCCTCGCCGGTGAGGATCTCCTGCCCCCATCGTCCTCCCCCTCTCCCTCTCCCTCCCTCTCTCTCTCCCCCTCTCCCTCTCCACCCTATCCGTTTCTCCAAACCCTAACCTCTGCAATCCACAGCACAGGGATTCGTTCACTCCATTCCCATCTCCCCTAGCCCGTTCCTTGGAAGGCAAGAACAGCGTCGCACCAGTCGCAGATTGGGTTTCTTCTCAGGTCAGCCAAATAAACCTCTTCTCTTCGTTTTCGTTCTTGCTCCTGTGATTCCGTGAATGGATCTTTTGCAGATTGTCATCGGGTTTGGTTTCTGATGGATTCTTGGTAGTCAAACTTTCCAAGAAGACTTCTCCAGGAACAGCAGAAGATCATTGGTAGCTCTGCGGGTGTTCGTTCCTTTTCTTTAATTCGTTTATTGGATATGGGATTTTAGGGGCGCAATCCAACCCCCATTCCTGTGCTTACAAAATTTGCCATGCTGAACTCGTTTTTTCATCTATGATTCCAGGAACATGATGTCTGCTTCTCCATGTTGTGTCTGTTCTTCATTTGCATTCCTCACGGAGTTCTTTGTCTACGGAAGCTAGATTCTTACTGGAAGAAATTGTTCTGGTAGGTATGTTTAGTTCAATATCCAATATCCATTTGAATTGTCAAATTGTGTTTGTGTATTAATAAATTTGAATTGTGTAATCTGATGATGATGATAGATTACACTGTATGCCCTCAATATTAATATACAGTGTGCATGATTGTAGTGGCAGTCTGGCAGATACAATTAAACTTAGCAGATTTGTGTGCCTGGATTGCTTGTTTCTTTCTCAATGGTAGCATCAATTGTTGGTTAAACTCATCCTTAAGTATCAATTCTTACTGTATATGCCCTTGAGACTACTCTTATTAGCCACAAAACTTTATTAGCCACAAAACTGAACTTCAATGTAGGGAAATGATGTGCTTTGAGTTTATTTTTCATTTCATATGAACAGGCTACTTGCAGTCTTGCTATCCGGTATACCTGCTCATCTCCTGCTGCAGTTTACTCAACCAACTGAAGCAGTTTTGGACCGGTTAGTGTTGCCTAACATAGTCTGTTGATTAACCTATCATCTTGGACTTCAATGCTTTCTGTTTGCCGTATGAAAACGTAGTGTTGTCACCTTGGAAATTAAATTCTGTTTCCCCAAAATACTGAAGGTTATATTCAAAAATCTTTCTCTGATTTTCATTGGCTCAAACAATTAATCTTTTTCTGCTGTATGACACTCTGAATTTCAAATAGTTCATATCAATGCTTTAGCCTCAAGATATTTTCCACTCCATTGAGCAATGTTCAACCTATAACTTTACTGTGGAATTTCTATTCAGAAGCTATTCTTAGTTTTGAATTTTCTTAAACAATTAATTTATTATCTTTCTGCTGTATGATATATTCAAAAAATTCTTCAACATATTGCCTGTTGTCTTTTGATTAGCATGTCTCCTTGACGCCTGAGCTATATACTTTTTGCATAGAGAATACAAGTGGTCACTTTCCCTTCTTGAGGAAATGGTGTTCGCTTTCCTGTCTTCCTTGTGCCTTTAGTTTATACCTTCATTGCCTAATATCAATATTATTGGCATGTCTTCAGTGCAGCACTATGCCAAGTACGCTAAGTCACCACCGCTCATCCATCGTTGGAGGACGGGTCATGCCTCTTCTCTCTCTCCTCCTCTATACTGTAGAGCTCCATCCTCCATACTCTTTGCCTTTCCCCCTTCTTCGCTTTGGCCGTCGCATCTACTCAACCAAAAACGGTATCAAATTCGAACTCGCCACCGGTCAAAAGGAATCCACGAGATCAAAAGCAACAGCACCGTCCCGATTCGATTATTAAAGTCCCCACTTTTTTCAAAGTCGGAGGGGTTAAAACCGTAAATTGCGCCGAGGAATTCGCCCCTAGCGCCGGCCATTCTTTCCCCAAGGCAGCCTGGCGGTTGCGTGCTCGAGGGAATTCCAGCTCGGGGGCTGCGGGTTTGCGGGGTGAATCGGGCGATTCGGAGATCCTGGGAGCCGCTTATGAGGTGTGGTTTCGTATCGGCTCTGTTTTTCCTTTTTTTCCCCCTCTTTTTAAGGTGTAATTTCGTTGTGTTTATGCGAGGATTTGGTCCTTTTTCTGTCTCTCTGTGGGTGTGTGTGGGGGGGGGGGGGTTCTTTGAGGTGTTGTGCACACGATTGTCTTCCTGTCCTAAAGTTAGTTTCTTTTAGCATCTCATCTATGTAGTTCCTTTTATCATCTCATCTATGTTTTTAGTTAGTTGGGTTGTCCTGTCGGTTTGTTACGGAAGAACCCATCAGTGATGGAGTGATGGTCGAGTTTCATAAGGTTGTTTCCTTACCGGTGAGAAATTTATAATCTTCCATTCAAAGCAACTCAGATTTTGTCATAGCTGCTGCTATATATGAGAGTAGTCAGTTACCGTACTTCGAATCCATGCTTTGCACTAACCAATATAGTTGTTCTTTTGTTCAAGCTTTAGTCTAAGGATGTCGATTTATCCTGCTCCAAATTTTATGCTAGCACTCCCATTACAAAATTTGCTCCCTTTTTTGTTCAAAACTTCTTGTTTGCCCAACTATTATGGCGAAGGACCTTTGGATGCTAATTAAGTAAGTTTTGGCGCGCTAGTTGATAGGGTGTGTGGAACTTGCTTCCTGGCTGTTAGGGTTAGAGATGCAAAGAGGGACATGAAATTAGTGCGGAAGACCTCATGAAGGAGGAAAAAATCTTGGGAGACAAATCCACTAATTTTCGTTCTCAATTTACATGGTGGAGTTGGCTTTATATAGCCGGATGAATCCGAGTTGGTTAAGATTTGACTCTTAATTTGGATATTTGAGGAATCCTTATCTCTAACAAACTATTTGGATATTTGAGGAAACCTTATCTCTAATAAGCCTCCCATTGGCTCAAAATCCATAATGAAATTGTCTCCAGAAAACCTCAATGGGTAAGTAAGCACCATGAATACCATGTGCGCCGAAAGTACAAATGACCTATCTGAACAAAAAAGCCTAGAATAGTCTAATCCAAACGCTTCTCATGAAGCCAAATTGAGCAAACCACTAGTAGGTCTAAACATACAGCTATCAACAAAGTAGACGAAGAAAACTGGGTCTTCGACGATTCATAACCCCAGTAAAGTCTGAGTCTGTGCAACTCACCTCCTGAAACAAATGCTCAATCATCAAACGGCATAAGTCAAGACATCATCTGTGGCGCTTGAGCACTGTTTTAAAGTCGAGCGACTAATCACGACTAGTCGACAAGTCGGTTTTGCCAACCTAGTCGCTGTGCCCGACTCGACTAGTTGTGCTAGTCGGGCGACTAGCCGACTAGTCGGCGGCTAGTCTCGACTAGCCGGAGCTGCCTAGTCGCTCGACTGGGCCCCGTTGTTTTCCACTTCCAGTGCTTAAAACCCAAAGTCCCAAACCGAGGCAGTCTTCAAGCCATAGACAGACGGGAGTCACGCACGGGACTGAGGACACTGAAGAAACCCTAGTTTGTTGATGCTGCCGCCGCCTGGTGGGAGCAGAGCCACCACCGCCGGAGCTTCATCGCCGGACGCCACCACGCAGGTACATTTCATCTTCCCTACTCCTCTCAGTCTCTTCACGGTGGGAGCAGAGCCTCCGTCGCGCACGGCAGAGGAGCGGGTGAAGGAGATGACGAGGCAGAGAGCAAAGGAGGAGCCAAGCGGAGGCGGAGGAGCGGAGGAGCCATGAGGAGTCGACGAGGCGAGGAGCCAGGCGGAGGAAGGGCGATGGCGCTGGCGGAGGAGCCGGCGATAGTTATCCCAAGGTGCCTGCCATCGCTTCTGCTTTGCCGATAGTTTTCCAAGGTCATTGCTCTTTGCTTTGCTTGAGTGCCCTGCCATCTTGCTTTGCCGATAGTTATCCCGGTGCCAGCTCTCGCTTTGCTTGAGCCTTCGAGTGCCCCTGCCATCGCTATCCCTTCCACCTTCGATAGTTATCCCAAGTGTCTCAACAAATGGCAGCACTCATCGCTTTGCTCAACAAATCCCGGTGTCTCAACAAATGATAGTTATCCCAAAGGTGCAGCCATCGCTTTGCTTCCACCTTCGAGTGCCCTCACATCGTGACCGATTATCCCTTCTCTTGCACTCCACAGGTATGCAGTATGTTGGTATATTTATAGAAAATTATAAAGTATAGTCATCGACTTGTATCGACTAGTCAACGACTAGTCTGACCTAGTCACGACTAGTCTACAAGTCGGTACCCTAGCGACTCGACTCGACTTTGCGACTCGCAAACCTTGCGCTTGAGAGATAGCGAAGAACTCAATCATGGACATTTCATATGCTCCACTTAGAACACAAAATTCGTCAAACAATGCTCATAATGCTTATTGAAAGAACAATTTGCACGTGTAGTCATCATGTACGTCAAATTGCCTATTTCAAAGATAATTAAAATCCATGATATGGTTGAAACTGTTCCTGCAAAACTATCAATATGAAAGAAAACTCTTTTGCCAATAATGGAGTATAAATTGCAGTAAACCTCTCGTATCGAGCTATGACAACTAGACAATATTGTAAGTATCCATGTAGAAACAAATTCCTTGCACTTCAATTATTCATCACAAACTGATATTGGAGAAAAACCTTCACTTTTAAACAACAAAACTCCAGAGAGTATAATGCTTGCTACCATCAGGGTGTCATCAAATTCTTGAGAATTAATGTTGCCAAAGTCTTCATAATGGTCGCGCAAGCGATCCAAAACTACATATATCCAAACAGTGATTGAACACCAAATTCAATTGCCTCCTCAATTGGCATTGATTTTTTTTAATAACTAGCAGCAAATGGCAATGGCTTAAAATTAACTCCAAAAGGCCAGCTTAGAGATAAGGGCAGCTCTGATATCACTTGTTAGGGTTAGAGATGCAAAGAGGGACACAAATTTAACATAGAAAACCTCACAAAGGAGGAAATAACCACGGGAGACAAATCCACTAACTTTTGTTCTCAATTTACATGTACATGGGGGTTGGCTTTATTTAGCTAGATGAATCCGAGTTGGTTAAGATTTGGACTCCTAATTTGGATATTTGAGGAATCATTATCTCTAACAAACTATTTGGATATTTGAGGAAACCTTATCTCTAACACTGGCTAAGTTGCTTGGATGTGCTACTGAAATATGAATTATTCCAAATGAAAAATGAACATGAATTCAAAGCATTTCAGACTCAAAAGGCTTGAGCTGCGCTTGCTTTATATAGCCATGAGCCAAGTTGCTTGTGCACAAGACAAATCTATCATCGCCTAGCAACTGTCATATCTTTTGGTACTAATATTGCAATTTTATGTAGTGTAATAAGCACTGAGAGTGTATATTCTTGTTCAAATTTTTATCAGAGTACCACAGATGACAAGGGTCATCCATGACTCCGGGGAAGGCATGCAGAAGGAGGCACTTGATATGGTTTCTATTGATGTCAATTTCCCCAAGGGCCATTTCCCGGACTACAGGATCGGGCCAAACAATCAAATCATTGACCCAGAGGAGACACATGAGGTTGTACCTCTGAAGGAGGTTGTTGCGAAGGAAACATCACAGCTGCTAGAGCAGCAGAGGCGGCTCTCGGTGCGTGATCTCAAGGAGAAGTTTGAGAAGGGTCTATCTGGCGCCTCCAAGTTGTCTGAAGAGGTATTACTGACTTCCAGTATTTCAGTTTGCTTTTGCCAACTTTTGTTAACAAAATCTATCAGGGAATCAATTCATAGATGAAACATGTTGTAATTAGCTATAATATTGTTCACACAACAAACGAACTCTCACTTAGAAATTTCGCATGCTTTGCTTATATGAGAATGATGCAGATTTGACACCTAGATATATATAAAAATGTTGTTAATTAGTGAAATTCTGAAGTCACAATAAGTGATAGAATGAATTTATGTAATTATGTTCAGTTTATCTGTCAGTAACCAAATAAAAGGTTGTTTTCTGTCTCACCTCAATTTATTACTTCAGTCCTTGTTGTGCTCTTTTCTCATACTTTGTTTCTACTTTGCTTCTCTTTCCTGAAATTGCTTCCGTGTACAAAACAGCATATTGTTTGGAATCAAGTGGATAAACACATGGGGTGTTGGTAATTATTACAGATGTTCTATGAGTTGCATTCTACAATCAACATCTTGCCTTGCTAACTAGGATAAATATAGTGTTAGGTAACTTAGTTTCAATGGAATTCCATGTTGAAGTTGTTGCTTCATATTTCAGGCTAAGCGGCGAGAAGCAACTTCACTGGACAGGCAGGTTCTTCTGAAGAAGCTCAGAGATGTTTTAGACATTCTGAAAGGCCGTGTGGCTGGTCGAAACAGAGATGATGCTGATGAAGCGATCTCACTGGTTAATCTCTTCTCTAGAGTCTAGCATATGCTGTATTGCCAATATTTGACTGCTATTATAATCTTCCTGTAAATCCATCCATATGTTGTTAATTAAACTCAATAGAGTTAGGTTGATTTTCCCCCTAATTGCTCTTTCTTGAAGTTAGCATTCTGGAGACAGCAAAAGACAAATGCAAAAATATTATAAGCAATTAACACCTTTATTTGCAGTACTTGACATGAGGTGCCAACACTATTTGTTTGTTACAGTTATTTGTGTTTATACGTGATGCTTTGAGCATTTACGGATTCTTGAAAATGCTCAGAATTTGGAAGTATCTTAATGTAATGTTCTGAAAGGAAGTGCTGATGATTTTGGTTGTACGTTGCTGAATTAATCTTGTCAGACTATAGAAGGCTCATATATATCTAGTTGCATCAGAAATCCATATCTTATACTTTATAAATTTGTGCTTTTTTTTTGCCTTACCGTCAGTTGTGATGTTTTTGTTCCTTGTCTACCGTAAGTTGGAAAATTTTATGTGATTATGACAATTGACAAGTTAGGTGCTATCAGGTGGAGGCACTAGCAGTCCAGCTGACTCAAAGAGAAGGTGAATTAATTTATGAAAAGGCTGAAGTAAAAAAGTTGGCTAGCTTCCTCAAGCAGGTATACCTCATTCCTTCACTATCTAAGCAGTTATTCAAACCTGTTTAAACTGTGTAATGAACCAGATCTGGGAGCCTTAAAGATGAATTTAAGCTTCAGAAATGATAAATATATTTTGTTTTTAATCGTCATTCGTCACTACATTTAAGACATGGATATGGTAACATGTTTAGATAGTGTCTACATGGTTCCAGTGGGAACAGAAGGTTTTTCTTTTGGAAGACTGAGAGCAAATAATTTAATCTATTTGAAAAAAAAATCTATTCATAAACCCTTCTGGTGGTGGTAAGACTAATATCAGCCTAGGAACATCTGATGCTGTTTACCAGCATTATATTGTCTTTTTGATACATTTTCTATCTTGCAGGCCATACTATTAGTTTTCTTGTGGAAAGAATCTTGAGGGCTAAGCCCTTTTTTTTAAAAATAATGTTGATAGCTAGAGACTAACGATTATCTTATCATATACTGCACTGTTGTAAAGGTTGTGATGGGTCTGTGAACAGGGGCGGAGCCAGGATTTCGGGTTAGGGGGGGCCACGTGGACCAACACTATCAGAAAACCGAGATTTCGTGAGGGTGCTATATTTTCGTGAGAGTTATAAACAAACCGCCATGAAACAAAAATATTTCGTGAAGGTGGTGCATAAACCCTCGTAAAAAATACATTTCGTGAGGGTGCTATATTTTCGTGAGAGTTATAAACAAACCGCCATGAAACAAAAATATTTCGTGAAGGTGGTGCATAAACCCTCGTAAAAAATACATTTCGTGAATGTGGTACTAAACTCCTCATGAATTGAAGTTATTTTCGTGAAGGTATTCATAAACTGTCATGAAAGTAGCTGTCCCGCCACGAAAATTACCTATTTTCATGTGGGTTATAGTTTTCGTGAGTAATAATTGAAAATCAGTGTTTGGGTTCTTCAAAGGGTTAAAAGGAGGAGGGACACATTATATATCAGATGTTATCATACCACCACTAGAGTAATGGATCTCATAAGAGCTCTGAAGTTAAGCGTGCTTGAAGGAGAGTAGTAATAGGATGGGTGACCTCCTGGGAAATGAACCCTCATGAAAAAATTTCGTGGAGTCAACCTCTGTCATGAAATTTCTTGTGCAATCTGGCCGGACCAATGTTCTCCTGAAGGTCGCCACCGCCACAAAATATGTTCGTGACGGTTCACCGCCACACAAAATTGAATTTCCCTAACGCCGATTCATGAGGGCTATTATGTGATTTGCATAAGTCACTTAATTATTTTCATGACGGTTTTGGCCCTCACGTGGCGGTTTTTAACCCTCACGAAATTTTCGTTTTACGTAGTGCAATTAAAATTATCGTAGTATCTATAAAAAATATCATAGCAAGATCGATGCATTTAAATTTAAAAATAGCATAACCACATGTCCACATAAGAAAAATATGACATATTTTTTAGATTAAGAAACTTACATCTCTATTAACTTAAATTTAGTTCTACAACTACCTAGAAGATCATACAAGTCAATAAGTTTATCTGAACTAATTTTCGCCGCTAGTTCTTTTCCAATGTAAACTATAATGCAATGTCAAGAAAGTCATCTCCTATTTTATTTGAATACGGGTCTTGACAAGTTTCATAACTGAAAATACTCGCTCTGTGGTTGCTGTTGACACCGGAAGAGTTATAACCAATCGTAACAGCCTATCAACCATTGAATAATGGGAGATTTAGAAATTTGCCACTCTTCAATTTCAAACTTCGACGCCATGTACAAATCATGCCACTGGAGTGGCATTTTTTGTATATGGCGTCGAATTTTCACGTTGAAGGGTGGCGAATATCCAATTAATTCTTGAATAATGGAAAGTTTTACCTGTTTTATATAGTCTATTTGTTAAGTTGGTAAGAGAAATTAAGCATTGCATACATCAAGTTGAGAAAAATAGAAACTTTACCTATTGAGAATGGACTAAACCTTTATTTGCTGTTTGCTAATGCTAGCTACTACTAATTAATATCTACTAAACCTTATTTTGATTAGGGGGGGCCATGGCCCCTGCCGGCCCCCCCTTGCCTCCGCCCCTGTCTGTGAAGGAAAGCAGTCCTATTTCTCACTCACCTGAGTCACCTCCAATGTTTATATAGTTCTGTATATGCAAATATGCAGTGCTCCACATCAATCTGCTGAATGCCTATTAAGATATCAGCTTTTGCTGGTAGTATGGTACCATTGTTTTGTTACACATAAATAGCAATGTTATTGTTCTCCTGTATATTTTAGGCTACCGAAGATGCCCGAAAGGTGGCTGAAGAGGAAAGAGCTCTTGCGCTTGCTGAAATTGAAAAGGCTAGAGCTGCAATAGCAAAAGTTGAGAAAGCATTGCATGAGAACGATTCAGCATCAAGTAGCAGGGAGAAGGAGGTGCTTCGTCAATTCATAATGAACTTGGATGTTTCTTTACTCTTACTGAACTTGCTCTTTTGTAGTACATTTCATGTAATCTGCTTTCTTGTGACGCAAATACACTGCATGTGACCGTTGTATCCTTGTGATTTGAGTTGTTGGCACATTTATTTTGCATCTCAGTTTTTTTCCCCCTGATCAGGAGATAGAGCAACTTAGGGAAGAGGTTCGAGAGGCTAGAAGAATAAAAATGCTACACCAGCCAAGCAAGGTTTGTTTTGCATCATTGGCTCATTGTTTTATGTATGGAGTTACAGTTTTTGTGTTTATGTTGATCTCTTATGTTACTTCTCTCTTTGTTTTTGTCTTTTCTCTGTCAAGTTTAAATAGAGTTTTTCCTCTTTTTTTAATCCTTGTCTTATAAATTGGAACATCTTTTCCTGTCAATGCTATATTATCTCCACTGTTTATTCTTTCATGTAGCTAGTGATGAAACAAAGCATCTTCTGGCAATTTGCTTGTACTCATGTATGTATTAAAATACTGTCCATGTAAAAAAAAATCATAGGTAATGGACATGGAGTTTGAGCTTCAGGCACTGCGGACGCTCATATCGGAAAAAACTCAGCTTTGCAATCAGCTAAAGAAAGAGGTCATTTCTGTCAGTACAGGGTTCATATTATTTAAAATATCATGATTCAAGTAATGTTGACCTATGTCAATAACCCCACTCACTTTTAACTTCAGCTTGCCATGATCAAGAGGCTTGAAGAAGATAGCTCTGACCTCTTTGAGCTTGAAGGTTCTGATACTCTTGGGTCACAGTTTCGTATTATCCCACGAGTTGATGGTGCTCCAGACATTGCAAGCTGTCCGACTCAGTGGTACCGTGTAATTTCTGGAGGCAGTAGAGAGCTCATATCGGGTATGTAATCAGGTCAATAGCACACAGAGCAAGTTTCAAAGAAACATACTCATTTGCAAGCAATTTTTGCAGTAGATTATGTTTCATGAGAACTTCTATACCTTTTTGTGTCTTATGTAGTAATGTCAGAAATTTCAGATAATTGTTTTTCTTATCCTTTATTCATATATATATGTTTAGATATTGTAATTTCTTGCTGCAGGAGCAACGAAACTCACCTACGCTCCAGAACCATTTGATGTTGGCCGATTGTTGCAGGCAGAGATAGTTCTGAACACAGAGAAAGTTACAGTTCAGACAGATGGCCCTATAAATCCTGGTTAGGCCTTTTCCCAACTTTCTTTTAACATCTTTTCAATAGCAATTCGTTTTTTATCTGGCTGATTGATGTGGATAAATGTGTTTTTTTCCAGAAAATAACTGAACTTTCAGTTTTCTTTTTGCAATATCAACTTTCACATATCCCAGAGGACCCGGACATTTCCTATTCTAACAGTTTTCACGTTTCTATTTGAATCCTACACTGCTTTCATTTCTTACTCTATAATATAACATCTTATGCTCATCAGGAGGTATATATAAGCAACTTATGGTTTATCTTATGTTATATGGGTTAATCTCATATTACAATTTGTTATGTGTGCTTTCTCAAGGCAGTGACATGTTTTAACTCTATTTGTGGTCGCGCCACAACGATCTTACAAAAGCAACAAGTCATGGATAAAAGCTTGTGATATCACCAAAATTTGCACCTAAATGGCTGACTTCGTCATACTTTGAACAGCTGCAGGACTGGAACGTTATGTGGACTCACTAATGAAAAGGACAGATATTGAGTTCAATGTATGAATTCTTCTTGCTTATAACATACCGCTTGTTTGAAACTTTTGAGAAGCCACCTCCCATGAATTTAATAAAACCCATTATCACCATGCTTATCACGGCGCCCCGGCGAGGCGAGTCACCTCCGGGGCGCCTGGACGCCTAGGCGGCCGCCTAGGCGAGGATTAGGCGACAAAAAAATTATTGATATTAGTATTTTACCAATACATATATATAGCAATATCAGGAAATCCCTTTTTGTCCTCTCAGTCTTTAAATCTCAATTGGCCCATTCGGCAGCCCATCTGGTTAGCCCAACCGAGCGGCCCGCGAAATTTTATGCCGCACAACACAACCACAGTCGCTAGCCTCCTCTTTTGCTCGCTCGCTATCGAGCTCAAGCCATCCACCACAACCACCCAAGCGATCGCGTCTGCCGTCCGCTATCGAGCTTCTCTTCCTCAACCGCGATTGTGTCACCCCGCAAGCCCTCAAGTCCTTTCCCTTGCCTCCCGTGCAGGCCACGCCGCCAAGTCGGTGATGGAGCAGAGGCGCGGTGAAGCCCGGCTAGAGGCGACGCGGATCCGGCGCCGGCGAGCCCGGATCTAGCGCCAACGAGTCGCTGGACGGTGATTCTAGCTCCAGATCTGGCGAAGAAGCGACAACCGGTGAGTTAGTTCATCCCCTACCATCGTTGAGCACCTCCGCCTCACTTGAAACTCCTCGTCCCTTCCCGTCACCTACCTAACTCCGATCGGCCGCTCGACGCGTAAGTCGGACACTGTCGCCGCCGCCATGACGCTAAGACGCCCAAAGTGCTGCTCGACTCTTCAGAGGCGCCAAGCCATGGCGCCTCCCGCCGGTCGCCTGGACGCCTAGTCGGCGACTAGGCGTCGCCTAGGCGACGCCGTAATAACAATGATTATCACTATCTTGTACCTATTTAGGGTCTGTTTGGATATGGGGGAATTCAAGCCCCAAAAAATTAATCTAGCCCAATCCCCCACATCTAAACAGGTCCGTCATTTCCCCTCTTTGTTATGAATAGCACTTGTATTGAACATGAGGCCAATAGACCAGTATATATATATATATATATATATATATATATATATATATATATAGTACAAAAGGAAAGCCTATATAAGGCTAGCAATCTCTATATAGGGCAATAAGGATAATGTCTTAACACCCCTCTCAAACTCATGGTGGATTAACAACACTGAGTTTGGAGGGATAAAAGCTATGATAAGCTCTAATCTGTATTTTCGTGAAGAAATCTGCTAGCTGAAACTCTGAAGGCACATACTGAAGAGCCACAACTTGATCCTGTACCTGTGACCGCATGTAGGAAGCATGAACACCGATATGCTTGGTGAGGTCATGCTTAACTGGATCTCGAGCAATGCTAATAACACCTGTATGTCAGATAAAAGAGGAGTCGATATAGAAATAGAAACACTAAAATCTTCAAGTAACCATTGTAACCAAGTAACCTTTGCTGTCAAAAGAGCCATAGCCCACAACTCAGCCTCAACACTCGAACGAGGAACTGCTGTCTACTTCTTAGTCTTCCAAGCAATGAGAGAGCCACAAAAAAAAACACAGTAAGCAAAAAGAGACCGACGATCAGATTGATCACTAGCCCAGGTAGCATCAGAGAATGCCTGAAGCTGTAAAGAGCTAGAGCTTGGAAAGAAAAGATGGCGAGGGACAGTTCCATGAAGATATCACAGAACACGAAGATGACTATAGTGGAGCTGAGTGGGAGTAGAAATGAACTGACTCAAAATATGAACTGGATACAAAATGTTAGGACGACTGACACTAGGGATGGCAAACGGGCACAACGTGTTGGATTTCACTAAGAAATTGGACACAGGTAAGATACTCGGTTTTGGTCTTTTAACATCTTCTGCAGACTTTTCTTGTTTATGATCCTTTATTTAAAGAAAGCAACCTCCTTACAATGTATGGTAAGAAAAACATCTAAGGAAACTTGGAAAACAGGATCTTCCAACTAAGGAAACTAAAGAATCGGAAAAAAACTAATCGCCTAACTAAGGAAGGTCGAAAAACAGGAAGGAAGGACCGAATCAAATCAGGCCGAATCAAATCAAACCTAGGATTATCTAACATTTCTCCCCTAATCCTTGGCCTTGCCGACTTGCTTGACGCCAATCAAGGCACAAAGCTTCGAAGCGATCACGCCCGAGTGGCTTAGTCAAGATGTCCGCAAGTTGTTGTTCCGTAGGAGTATGCCGAAGAACGACTTGATTCCTGTCAATGCACTCTCGAATGAAGTGAAATTTGGTGTCGATGTGCTTGCTCCGATCGTGGAGGACAGGATTTTTGCTGAGGGCGATGGCGATCGGTTGTCCACTTGAGCTCGGGCGCTCGAGTTTGATGCCGACCATGTCGTGCACTAACCGAAACTAGCCAGATTGTTCGACATGTCGCCGCAGCTGCTGCGATGTACTCCGCCTCACAAGAAGAAAGAGCCACCACCTTCTGCTTGGACGATTGCCAGGTGATCACGTTCCCGCCGAGAAAGAAGATGACGCCGCTGGTGCTCTTTCGTGCATCGATATCACCGGCCATATCAGCATCACTGAATCCAAGCAACTGCGCTTGTTCTTCCTCCTTCTTGACGTAGAACACACCATGATTTCGTGTTCCAGCCACATACCTTAGCACGCGTTTTACCGCGATGAGGTGATCTTCATGTGGCGTCTCCATGAACCGCTTAAATAGCCCATCACAGAGGCTAGGTCCGGTCGAGTGTGAACCAGATCTGGGAGACCTCGGATAATACGCTTCGGTACTGCTATGCTCACCAACGGAGTCTCACCGTTTTGCTCAACTTCAACCTTGGTTCCATGGGTGTTGTGCTTGAGTTGCAAGAGTCCATGCCATCGCTCAAGCAATTTCTTGGCATATGCCGACCGCACAGGTGATACCCATGGGGCCTTGGCTCACCTCGATGCCTAGGTAGTATGACAAAGAAACGAGGTCGCTCATGGAGAACAAGCGCTTCATTTCGGCAAATTGAAGGTCGTGATCTCAACATTGCCGGTGCGGTGATGATCAAATCGTCGACGAGACGCCAATGACCACCATGACCGTCTCGCCTACGGATGTACACTCCATGCTCCGAGCCGCACTCTCGAAGCCGAGTGAAGCGAGAGCGTCAAGCTTGGCATTCCAAGCCACGGGTGCTCGCCGAACCCATACTGGCGCCTTCTTGCGCAGCGAAGAACCTTGTTCTTCTTGCCGATGCCGATGACGGCCAAAGTAATTTGTGACACAAATACCTCCTCCTGAGCT
This sequence comes from Guadua angustifolia, assembly GCA_036346375.1. Lineage (NCBI taxonomy): Eukaryota > Viridiplantae > Streptophyta > Magnoliopsida > Poales > Poaceae > Guadua > Guadua angustifolia. Next base: position 9,692,327 of record CM070500.1, on the reverse strand, counting down.
CTCCATTGAGAAATGCGCTTTACGTCCATATGGTGCACTTGCGGCGTTGATGCGCGACCAACGCAGCATGACCCGCGACGGACTCCATCCGCGCCGAGCGAAAACTTCGTCGAAGTCGATTCCGTACCGACGAGCCCTTCGCCACTAGGCGGGCCTTATGGCGCACAATGTTGCTTCGCTTGTCGCGCTTCACCTTGAAAACCCACTTGAGCCCGATCGCTCGGTGCTCACGGAAGTGTGGTGAGTTCCCATGTGCCATTGTCCTCGCTTGACTTCATCTCTCGCGCATGGCCTCCTCCAAAGAAGCTTCTTGTTCGGCCTCACTAAACGGCCGGCTCGTCCGTAGTGGGTGAAGAAGAGCTCGTCGAGCACCACACGATCCCATCGGCGAGGTCGCCCAATAAGCGCGTCGACGCAGACGGAACCGGTGGTCGCCGTCGTGTTCGCGATCCAGATTCATCTCCCAATCGTCGGCGGCGAGACGAACTCCACGGATCGGAGAGGAAGTCGAGGTTGCCGTGTACCCGATGGTGGAGGAGACGGTGCGGCCGGACTTAGCGTTAGCGTTGGTGATCCAGAGTTGAAGATTGGAGCGAGCGGGCCGGACTTGATGCAGAAGCCGTGGCGTCCCCCGAGTCCGCCAGCGGATGCACAACGCCATACTCCACCTCAAAAGTTTGAGCTCCAGATTCCGCGATGCTCGTGCCTGGTTCCCAGCTCCACGCGGCGCCGTTGAACATGACGTCGCGACACGATGATGCTACTGTCACCGGGTTGTAGCAATGAAAGCCTTGGACCCGGGTCAGAGTCGACGAAGATTGTCGGATATCGCGATCATCCAACTTCTTCAAGCCGGACGCGTATCCTTGACATGCGCGATGCTCCGAAGCGCGAAGTAATGAACAATGGCCACTCCATGCCACGCCTCGTAAGGCGTCATTCCTTCGAGCGCGTGTTGGCTACGGTTGAGGATGAAGACCGCCGTCGTGGCGGCCTCGCCCCAAAAGATGCGGCGATCCCTTGGACTTGAGCATGCAAGCGCCATCGCTACGATGCTCGTTGCGCCGCTCAACCACCCCATTCTGCCGGGAGAGTAAGGGCGATGAGTTGGCGCTGACTCCTTGGGCGCAAGATACTCCCGGACCATTCAGAGGTAAACTCCCCACGACGGTGTGGAGTATCTTGAGTTTGCGACCGGCTTCAACCTCCACCGCGCTTGAAGTTCTTGATTGCCACGGTGCTTGGTCCTTGTTGGCGAGAAGATCGAGCCACATGAAGCGACTCATGTCATCCACCAAGAGCAAGAAGTACCTGTTGCCGCTCGGAGTAGAAGGAGAGATGGGGCCGCACAGATCTCCATGGACTAAATCCAGAACATGAGCGGCTCTCTGCCGTGCTTGAACTGGAAAGGGAGTGCGTCGTTGTTTGCCGACGAGACAGCCGTCACACACCTGGTTGACGGCATCAAGGAACGGCAAACCCCGGACTAGCCCCTCCCTAGCTGACCTTGCGCAGTTGTCGGGCCAGTGCCCGTGAACGCCCATGCCGAGCCAGCGGCCTCCGAGCCGGCGGCAGAACACCGTGGACCGATCTTGACTCGAGGATGTAGAGGCATGACTCCGTCCGTCTCACCCGCGGCTGAAACAAAGATCTGTTCTTGTCGATCGAGATCTGAAGATGCCGGATGCAATCTCCACGCCCAGCCGGACTTGTCCAATTGTCCTATGCTGACGATGTTGGTCGTCAGGGAGGGAATGAAGTACACCCCGGTCAATGCGCGGTGCTCTCCATTCTTGCAGTCGAGGATGATGGTGCCGCGGCCCTCAATATCAACAATGGAGTCATCTCCAAACCGACGGCCGCAGATGCTTCGTCGAGCTCGAGAAGGCGGGCCTTGCCCGTCATGTGGTTTGTCGCCTCAGACGAGAACCAGCCGGTGATCTCGATCCCCCCTTGGCCCAAGCTGCGCGAAGACTTCGGCCTCAACGATCTCGACGCGGCGCTTGGCCACCGGGGAGGCGAACATCATCATCGAGTGTTGTCGTCCTCTTCTCCTTCCACGTGATGTGCTTGAGGTCGCTTCTTGGCTTGCTTGGCGATCCTTAGCCCAAGTGCCTCGCCTTGCCGCAGCTTGGCAGTTTATTGTCACTCCCGGATGCCGGCGTTCTCCTTTGCATCACGGCTTCCACTTCGCCCACGCCGCGTCTTGCCGCGCTTCTTCCCGCCTCCGAGCCATCGCTATCACCATCGCCACGCAGCTTCATCCGCGCGACCACTCTTCTTCGCCGAGAAGAAGCCGCCATCCTTGTTGTGGGCGGCGGAGGTGGTCGCGATCTTCTTGAGTCGCTCGACCGCCAAGTCTCCCCACAACCTCTTCGATTGTGAGAGAATCGCGATCGAGGAATGTCTCGATGGCGATAGCGTCTGCGTCGATGTTCGAACCACCGAAGCATCTTCTTGACGATCTCCGTGATCCGCTATGTCGCTCCCGAGGACACGGATGTTGTTGGCGAGGCCGACAATGCGAAGAGCAAAGTCGCCCAATCGACTCTCCTTCCTTGAACGTGATCTCGCCAATTCCTCACAAGAATTGTTGTGCGTTAGCCTCGCGACGCTACTGGACGCCGACTCGGACGGTCTTCACAGCCTCCCATGCTGAACGCGCTGTGCGCTTGCGCGCCAACGATTCGAGCATCTCCGGAGGGACAGCACGCAGGATTGCCGCCAAAGCAAGACGATCCTCGCGATACTCGACGATCTCGTCTTCTTCCGGCTCGACTGCCTGCCACAGCCCTTGCGCCTGCAAGTTCACGCGCATCATCAACGACCAGACTTGGTAGTTGGTGCGCGTGAGCATCGGCATCGGACCGTGTCACGGACTCCTTTACAACGCGCTCGACGACAACCTCTCCGCCTCCGCGACGCCCTCGGCGCGGTGCAGGAGAGTGTGAGACTCGGCGCCGTTGTGGTGGAGATGGCGAGCGAGTGGTCTGTTCTGGCGCAGAGGAAGTAGACATTGTCTACGGTGGCTCTGATACCAAATGTTGGATTTCACTAAGAAATTGGACACAGGTAAGATACTCGGTTTTGGTGCTGCTCAATACTGCTGCAGCTTTTCTTGTTTATGATCCTTTATTTAAAGAAAGCAACCTCCTTACAATGTATGGTAAGAAAAACATCTAAGGAAACTTGGAAAACAGGATCTTCCAACTAAGGAAACTAAAGAACTGGGAAAACAGCTAATCAGCTAACTAAGGAAGGTCAGAAAACAGGAAGGGAAGGACCGAATCAAATCAGGCCGAATCAAATCAAACCTAGGATTATCTAACACAACGGGCACGGGTAATCCTCGCCCATACCCGTGCTCATGACCAGTATTCCCCATGGGTATACATGAAGCTTCATGGTGACAAACATCCCCATACCCTTGCATGCGTATACCCGTTCACCCGCCAAAGTATAATTACAGGAGTAAAATATATCAAGGGTTATCTTCATTATGCAAATCATATTTCTTCTCAGAAGCAAAACGGCCTTAATAAGTTATTGCGTTGTATAAGAAACTAACTAGTCAACTTGCTGCCTTACTTGGTTGGTGATATAATAAGAGACTGGTACTGATAGTCTGATACTAGTAAGGAAAAGAAAAATGAACAAACTTTAGAGGCATCACTAGTCTGGTAACATTATTATCATAGATCGGTAATGACACAGAAGACTAGAAGAGTAAAGTGCAATAGAGCACTTGTAGTTTTCAGAACATACAAGATCCAAGTCATTAAGGAACATTTGCACCATCTAAAGACATAAACACATTGACCCAGCATTGAAAAAGATATTGAAAGAATAAAAGTCTAAAATCACCATCCTTGGTAATTAGAGCTAGCGGCTTTTGTATACCACTTGTCAATATATTTCACGGTAACGGAATTATAACGGATCTGGTATAGCTTACCCATACCGTGCAGATTTACGATGAGCAAAGAATTAGTCCCATTTCTATACCCACGGGTAAAAAAGACCCCATACCCGCCTCTGATCGGTATTTACATGAACGCAGCGGTAAATGGGTAGAATTGCCATCCCTAAGTGACACCAAGGTAAACAAGACTCCCGACGAGATGGCGATAGCGAGTAGGATCCTCAGGAGGTTTACCATCAATAGATCGAAGGTGAATATTGAGCTCTATGGGAGTCTCAGCTGCGCTGATCAGTAAGGGAAGCACGATCAAGAAGATCATGAATATACTTATCTTAGGAAAGAAAGAAGCTCTTAGATGTAGAAGAAAGTTCAATCCTAAGGAAGTGGCAGAGGGGACCCATATCAGATATGAGAAACTGCTCACTGAGACGTGCCTTCACAAAAGCAATATACTGAGAATCATCTCCAATAATAATCATATCTTCAATATATAGAAGAAGAGTCCGACCACGAGGTGAAGTGTGAACAAAGAGCGCATGATTATGAGCACTACCAGAAAAGCTAGCCGCAGTAACCACAGAAGAAAAATGCTCAAACCAAGCGCGAGGGGCTTGCTAAAGCCCATAAAGAGAGCGGTGAAGTCAACAAACGATGCCCTCAGGAACAGAATACCCCGATGGTGGCTACATATAGACCTCTTCACGTAGCACATCATTAAGAAAGACATTTTTGACATCAAGCTGAGAGATGGACCACTCACGAAGAGGCCACAACAAGAAGAGTGTGAATAGTGGTCATGTGAGCCACATGAGCAAAAGTCTCATTATAATAATAACCATGCTCCTACTGATAGCAAATTTCTTCACGAAAATACAGATTAGAGCTTATCATAGCGATCAAGAAAACTATCATAGCGAATTTTAACCTTATAGACCCATTTGCATGTAATAGGATGGACACGTAGAGGAAGGGGCATAAGATCCCACGTGCTAGTGCGCTCAAAGGCAGCAAGCTCCTCTGCCATCACATGCTGCCATTCCTAATGAATAATAGCATTGCAGTAAGAAGTCGGCTCGGCAAGAATTGCACTAGCAAAGCCAAGGCGCTCAGGCGGCCGAATAGACTGATGATCATGAAGAGCGTAGCGAGGAGACACTGAAGAAGGTGACTTGATAGGAGAAGATGGCACATTAAAAGGAGATGGTACACCAGAAGAATTCTCAACTCGCGGACGAGGAGTGTAGTATAGAGGATAAGAAGAAACAATGTCAGAAGAAATGTCTGGAGGAGGCACTGGAGGTGAACTCCTGTGGAGCTGCCAGCGAAGGAGACGCCAACCGTGGAGAACGAAAAGTGGCAAATGGAGCATCAAGAAAAGTCAGGAGAGAAAGTGGCTTGATAAGAGATGTTGGAGTGGAAGAAGAATGAGGGTAGAAGGGATGAGACTCATCAAAAGTAACATCCCGAGAGGTCCGCATCCGTCGGCCAAAAGGATCCCAACAGCGATATCCCTTATGCTCAATAGTATAGTCAAGAAAAACACACTCAATATATTGAGCGGTCAGCTTGGTGCGTTCATGAGGTGCAAGGACATACACACACCCCAACGAGGCGAAGATTAGAATAATCAGGAGGCATGCCACAAAGATGCTCAACTGGAATCCTACCCTGAAGAGCAGAAGAAGGCTGAATATTAATCAAGTATGTGATAGTGGAAACAGTCTCAATCCAGAAATGAGGTGGAACAACGGAGCCAAGTAAAAGAGCACGAGTTGTCTCAAGAAGTTGACGATGTTTGCGCTCAGCCACACCATTCTGAGCATGAACACCAAGAAAAGGAAAACTGAGAAAGAGTGCCTTGCTCAGATAGAAAAGTACGAAGGGCTCCTGACAGATACTCTCGTGTTGAGTTAGCACAAAGAACATGAATGGGAGAATCAAACTGAGTACAGTTCGTAGTGGCAAAATTCTTATAGATGGATAAAGCCTTGTTACAAGAGGACATAAAATATATCCAGGTGTGACGAGAGAAATCATCTATAAAAAGGATACAATATTTATGACCCCTTTTGAAACAAAAGGAGGCGGACCCCAAATATCATAATGAACAAGATCAAAAGGACGCTAGGACACAGATTCACTGGAAAGATAGGGGAGTTGTACCTGCGTACCATGCTTACAACCCGCACAATCTAAAGAGGTATCCCCGGACAGATCCTAAAAGACCATAACGAATTAAAGAAGACAGACGTGAACCACAAAGATGACCCAAACGGTGATGCTACTGAGCAAATGATTCGGTAGAAGATGCAGCGCAGGCAAAAGTAGTGGAGGAGACGGAGAGACTGGCAGGGGCGGCGGGAGGAAGATGAAGACAGTCAAGCTCCCAAAGACGCTGAGTCACGGCGGCGAGGGTCAGTATCGACCAGAACCCCCGTGCGGCGATCCTGAACATAACAAGAGTCAGAATCGAGAATAACACGATAGCCATGATCAGTGAGCTGGCTAGCGGACATGAGCTGCATGGCAATTTAGGAACATGAGAAACAGTAGGAACATGAAAAGCGGAAGCCAAAAGAGTGCATTGTCCTGCAACAGAAAGAGATGTACCATCTGCGGCCTAAACAATGATAAGAGCAGTGAGAGGATGAATGGAATGGAGACTCGTGGTATCAGATGTCATGTGAAAAGAGGCACTAGAGTCAAGAATCTATGGTGAGATACCCGAAGAGGATGTGGAAGGTGGGGTCATTGAAGAATGAGTGGTAGAACCAGCAAAAGCTGAAGGTGCAGAGGCAGCAATACGACGTAATAATATGAGAATCTCTTGTGTGGAGTCAGAACTAGCAAAAGTCCGCTGAGGAGCACACCCGAGCCTTCAGTGCCCTTGGAAGAGCGTCCACCTCGATGAGCAAGATACTTCTTCTCCTGCAACAGAATTGCTCTATATGTCCGTTCTTGTTGTAGCAGGTGCAGTGAAGCTCCCCACCCCCAGTAGTCACCACTGGAGTAGGCACCATTGATGGAGTAGTACGAGGCATCGCCAAGATTGAAGGAGACACTAGCAGACCCACACCATGAGGGCGTGTCTCCTCAGTACGAATAGCTACAAAGGCCTCCAACAAGGTCACACGAGAGTGGCAAACAAGCAGCTGGGCACAAATCTGCTCAAATTCAGCTCGGAGACAAGTCAAGAAGTCGTAGATGCGGTGAAACTCTAGATGAGAGCTGACGCTGACAACATTGACAAGTGTGGCACACCTTAGATCCAAGAAAATCAAGGTGACGCCACATCGAAGACAGCTACGCATAGAACTCATCTACGATAGAATCACCATGCTGCAGCGACTGGTCTTGCCGCACAACAGCAAGGTACAAAGAATCGTTAGCAAGCTTATAGCGGTCGCGAAGATGCGCCCACATCAGTTGTGCCAAAGATAAAGCAACCGCGTCTCCAGTAAGTTTCACCTCATGGTAGCAACAAAAATAGCAGACACACGAACATCTTGATCAATCCGCATCTTGTTTACAGCAAACTGAGTCTGAAAAGACTCTACATCATCATCATAATCATCAGACACCTTCTGTCGAGCAGCATCATTATCCTCCTTGAGAATAATAGGCGTAGCTGGGGGAGCAAGACGGGGCGGACAAGATAGTTCACCAGTGAGAAACTCCCGAAGACGCTGACCTCTCATGTGAAGGTGCACATGTAGAACCCAGTCTCGATAATTGAGACCATCAAAGATGACCGGGCAGCGAGGTACAGAGACAGTGCCCTAAAAAGAACCTGTAGATGATGACATTTTTTTGGTTAACGAGCAGAAACCTTAAGATCTGAAGTCAGAGCCGGACTTGAAATCAGATTTAATTGGAGAAGACAACCAGTTGAATTCGATCGGTTCACGAACGACCGTGTGAGAGGCTTAATTTCTTGATTTAGGCGGGCGTTAGCGGTCGGGTAGGCGACGGCCGTTAGCATCAGGCAATTGTCGGCTGGGCTCGGGCGAGCGTCGGGAGTTGGGCACGACGACGGCGATCGTCGGGCAAGCATCGACGGGGCTCGAGTGTTGGGTGGGCGCGTCGACGGCAGGCGTCCGGCAAGCATCGGACGTCGGCTGGCGTCGATCGGAGGCAACACGCTGCTTTGGTCGGTAGACAAGAATCGAGGCGATCGGTCGACCAAAGCAATGCCGAGGCGTCATCACTGGGTCACGCCAAGGTGAGAGACAAGCAAGCGAAGGGCAGCGTCGTTGGCATGAAGCTGAGTTGGTTGGAGCAAAGGTCACCGATCCCGGCCAGAAGGAGAGCAGAGGACAACGGCGGGAGGAGTAGGAGGGGGGTCGGGAGGGCGCAAGTGTAACACCGGGAAAAAAAAACCTTAGCCCTAAAAACCTTGCTTTGATACCATGTTATGAAAAGCACTTGTATTGAATATGAGACCAAAGGGCCAATATATATACATGTACATGAGAGTATAAAAGGAAAGCTTATATAAGGCAATATCTATACAAGGATAGTAATCTCTATACAGGGCAACTAGCAATCTCTATATAAGGCAACAAGGGAAACTGGAAGCTGAGTTTGGCATGAATATTGGGTTAGCAATGGAAAGGGAAATTTTATTATTTGTGGTAGGAAAAACAGTTCGACTGAGATTTTACTTAATGGCAACATATCCTGTGCATACAGGGCTTCCCGTGTACACACCGTGCACACCAACTAATAAAAGTCATGAAAAAATTTGAAAAAAATTGTAGATGTACTTCGTAGATTACTCTACCTATATATAAAATTGTAGGTTCAAATTCATTATATATCGAGAGTTACAAAAGAGAGAATTCTGACAAGTTTTAAAAGTTTAAAATTTGTCAGAATTTTCTCTTATTTGTAACTCTCGATATACAATGAATTTGATCTTGAAACTTCATACATAGGTAGAGTAATCTATGAAGTACATCTACAATTTTTTTCAAAATTTTTCATGACTTTTATTAGTTGGTATGCACGGTGTATACACAGGAAGCCTATGTACACAGGATATGTTGCCTTACTTAATATAAGTTGAATTCAACTTTGCATCTGTGCTGCTTTGCAGGTGGTAGTCACCCAAATGAATGGGAATGATTACTCATCGAACTCTGTCCATGTATTTCATATTTCAAAGCTGAGAATAAAGCTTCGAAAAGGAAGGTCTACAAAAGCAAGAGAGTCATATTCCACCACGATGAAGGTAAAGTCTGTTCAAAGTATGTGTGTAATTAAAATGATGTCCAGTGACTCAACTGTAGTGTTTTGCTTTCTGAACATATTGTGAGGTTGTAGTAGTAGTCTATTATATCTGCATACTGTATCTATGCTCATTAATTTAGAAGAATATTGGCCTTTTCCTTGTGGGCTTCTGATCATATTTCAGAATCAAATAAGGGTTTGTAATGTTCATAAAAGTTTGGGGAATGTAATCATGTTCTGTTATGGGTCATAGTTCATTAAATATGTAAATGATTCTATTGGAATTACTGACTACTGTTCACTGTGTGTGAGAATTTCTAATGTTCTTCACTCCAAACTTAACATTTAAGGCTTTATGTTGCGAATAATTTGCTGATAATCTGTTGTTTTCCTTGGCCAATCTGCAGTTGTGTGGGAGCCGTGGTGGTGGTAATGCTGCGGCTAGGGCAGTTTTCTGGCAAGCTAGGAAAGGTGTATCCTACAATTTAGCTTTCGAAACAGACAGGGATAGAAATGCCGCAATTATGCTTGCTCGTAAATTTGCTTCCAACTGCAATGTAAGTATGTCATTGAAAAATTACAGCATGTTACGTTGCTGTGTTCAAGAATCTGCGTAGTTTCAACTGACTTAAGAAGCGAGTTGTTTTACAGCTTTTCATCTGCTCGATGCAGGTTGTGCTCACTGGACCAGGTGATCAAGTCCATGGTGGCAGCTGATGAACTCGCCATACATACATAATTGGGGTGTGCATTGGGTACTTTGCCTATTCATGTTTGTGAGAGTAGAGGCTGTACACGAGGCTTTCCCCTTTGATACGTCTTGTGAAGGCATTATTTTTATTTTCCTACCTGGAAGGGTTAGCAATGTTACGAAAACATACTGTACAAATTGATTGTTATTCTTGTGTATTACATGTGTGACGTTTGAAAAAAAAAACCTTGATTTTAGTGTAGTTTGCTTAGGAGGAGCTTTCCCGTGAGTCATCAAGAAATGTACAGATGAGAGAACCATTTCATCTATGATGTGTAACTGATTGCATGAAGACATTAGATCGATGGTATTCAGGGGAGCTTCTTAGCAGGCAGTTACCCTCTATTCAAGTAGGGAGGCTAGAAATGTGTTGACTGAGGTGTGTGGATAACTTGTATATCAGTTTGTGGTATTTTTCTTGGCCTTGGTGTGAGTAGAATGGCTACACGCATTTGTATTTGTTATTTTTCTTGTTAGCTTGAAGCACTTTGCAACTACTTTAGTCATTATTGGGGCCTGCGATGGGGTGACATTAGCATTTGGACGTGACAAAAGCAAGAATCTTTCACGAAGAGAATATAATCACTTGACTGTAAATTCTCCTGACTGAGAGATGCTAAAAGAACAAGGACAAAACTGCAGCTGCAGGTTTTCTCCAAAGACTGGCAAGCTTTGTTTTATAGCTTGACCTCTTAGCGACTGTTTATGGAGGGCCCTCTTACCTCTTAACATATTCTATTTAATTTATGGCTTTTTAAACATTGGAAAGCATTAAGATAAACTGTACTAGAATGCAACGCAGGTCTGATTTGGATCAACTAGCCAACCACATGTATCGATGATCAAAACCAGACACCGGACTGGATGCATTCCATCGGCTATATAACGTAAGAAATGCATCAGAGACGCCGAGACAAGACAATGCGAGGGCCCGTCCGTACAGACAACGAACCTCTCTCCCAAGACGTCTGACCACTGTCATGAGTCACATGCGTCAATTGAAAGATATCTTCAATCCAAAGTCAAGTGGTACTGAGCTCTTGTAAGTGCACAACTGGACCACATGTTCACATGAATTTCAACCGTCTCATGGAGTACTGTACATGCTCATTGAAGTAGAGTACCGAGTACTCTAGGCCAAAACTCTTTTCTTAAATGGGTTTTAAGTTGTGGTTTCGTTCGACCGTCTCCCACCTCGTTTACTCTGTTTTCCTACTCGCTCCGCCGTCTCCCCTCCTGGTCGCTTCCCCGACTCTCTCCGGTTTGGTTGCCCTTACCAAAAGCTACAGTTGCAATAGATAGTTTGCCAAACGGTATTACAAGAAAAGCTTTAGCCGTCATCTACAACTGTTTTACAGTCCAGCAAACCAAAACTATCTTTTCAACTCAGCCACAATTCCCAAACAGACCCTACATGAGTTTTTTTTTCTCTCTCCCCATGACTCCATGGAGGTAGAATAAGACTATCTCCAACAGTATCTCTTCAGCCTCCAAATCCCTTCAGAAAGGGATCCCAAGCACTCCAACGAATTCCCTTCACGGTTCCATTCAGAAGGGATTTTTCTGAAGGGATTCTCTCTCCAATCCCTGTACAAAACCCTTCGAGGGGATGCTGCTGGAGATGATAGGAATAAAGGGAATGAATATAGGGAAGGGAATAGGGGAAGGGAAGGCAATGAAGAGAAATTGTTGGAGATAGTCTAATGCCATATGCTCTCGCTCAAAATGTATCACGGGCTCGTTTTCATCTCTTGGGAAGTTGGCCCAAATCTTGAATTAAGGTAGATCTATCATCTATGCTCACAAACATAGACATGGTGTGCGAAACCTATATGCGGATGAAATTGTCTCGCATGCAATCTCTTCTATGACACTAGTCCTAATTACTTCTTACCACGTTAAATGCAGCTCTGTAACCGTAAGACAGGCCATTCCATTCGCAGGAATAGCAAGCAGTAAAAAAGGCCACGCCCTTTCCAGCTCGGAAGCGAATCCACCCCCAACGGCTAGTTTCGTGGGGCGCGACCCCCTCGCCGCGTGCAATCTCAGCCGTCCGATCTCCCGACCGTTGCGATTCGAATCCCTCCCGACCGTTGAAGCCCAAGCCCGACAGCGCCCTGCACTGCTGACCCCTCGTTATATCTCCCTCCTCCAAGAACTATACCCATCAATCAGCCACGCGCCTCCCTCCCCGAGCCATTGTTTGACCAACGCAAGGCGAGAGGAACCTAGGACTTCTTGCTGCTGCCGGAGCCGCGGTGGCTGCGCTCGCCAGCGGGGAACAGGGGACGCGGGCGGCGCGCCTCCACTCGTTCTTCTCCTCGGTGCTCTCGGGACTCTTCGGCCAGGGCGAGGAGGAGCAAGAGGAGCTGGAGGAGATGGCGACGCGCAACCAGAACAGAGGTGAGGGGACGGATCTTGGGCTTTGCCGTGGTTCTGGGACTGGTTTTTTGATCGGTTCCTAGTTCGTCTTGAGGCTTTCCTGCCTGGGGTCTTGTGGGTTGCGGGGTTCTTGCTTCGGGAAAGATGGGTTCTTGGTGGTTCTGTCTTGTTCGGTTCTGGCGTGGACGGGGGCCTGATTTGAGTTCTTGATTCGTTCGTTCCGCACGGTTTCTTGGTCAAGATTGGATTTTGACGTGAGTTCCCGATCTTTGCGTAGGTTTCTGTAGGTTTCTCCCCTAGGCTCTCTTCGGTTCATTCTTCAATAATTGATTTTGGTGTGTTCAGGGGCTTCTGGATTCGGATTCTTTAATTTGGTTATTTGATTACCAGCTTCCGAATTGAATTCTGAAGAAAAGATTCGATTTTTATGCCGATTAGATGTGGTTTGGTCCAACTTCTTGCGAGGAATTTCTCACATCATCTTGTTCTCGCTTCTCCTGTGCAATGGTCAGGTGGTGTCGCCGCTCTGGGAAAGCAGAAGGCCGTCGTGACCGGCAGGCCCGACGCCAAGAACCGGCGGGCTCTCGGCGATATCGGCAACCTCGTCAACTTGCGCGTCACCGAAGGGTCTGGAAGCAACCGAGCACTCCTCTGCCCAGTCACATAAAACGTCATTTCCGTTCTTCCTCTGAAAACTCGCTTGTTCCTGGAAACAGGAAGCCGCCGCCGCAGCAGGAGCCAGTGAACCGCCCAATTACCAGAAACTTTGGTGCTCAGCTGCTAAAGAACGCGCAGGCGAATGCCGCCGCAGTCAAGATACAGCAGGCGAGGCCTGCGCCGAGGCCGGCCAGGAAGGTCGTTTCCAAGCCTGCCCCTCCACCCCCTGAGCATGTCATCGAGATCAGCTCTGATTCTGACGTGAGCATGAAGCAGTCGGAGGGCAGCGCCAGCTCCGTCCGTACGTGCTCGAGGAAGAAGGTCATCAACACCCTCACTTCCGTGCTCACAGCTCGCTCTAAGGTTCGTCATCTGTGAAAAACTTCTAAGACATTTACATTCTAGTCTTTTCCTATGTTGCAGTAGCATAAACCTGTGGAATTATTCTGATTCTCCATTTTAATGCCAGTTTGCCTGTGGAATTACTGATAAGCCTCGAGAAGTGATTGAAGACATTGATAAGCTTGACGCCGACAATCAGCTGGCTGTCGTCGACTACATTGAGGATATCTACAAGTTCTATAAGTTAGCTGAGGTAACTACAGATCCTTAGTTGAACGCAAAGCTTGTGATCTGCTTTTCTCTGAAATTGATCTTTCCTGGCTTGTTGCAGAATGAGTGCCGCCCATACGACTACATTGACTCCCAGGTGGAGATCAATTCCAAGATGAGGGCCATCCTTGCAGACTGGATTATTGAAGTGCATCACAAGTTTGAGCTCATGCCGGAAACCCTCTACCTCACTATGTACATAATTGACCGGTACCTCTCAATTCAGCCCGTGCTGCGAAGGGAGCTGCAGCTGGTCGGGATTTCAGCCATGCTGATCGCCTGCAAGTACGAGGAAATTTGGGCGCCAGAGGTGGAAACAGAAAGCCTCTCCCCTTGCTTTCCAGTGAGCATTGCTAGTTATTCTAATTAGTTGCCATGCACTTGCAGGTGACCGATTTCATCTTGATATCAGACAGTGCATACAGTAGGGAACAGATTCTTTCAACGGAGAAGAGAATTCTGAATAGGCTTGAGTGGAACCTCACTGTTCCTACACCATATGTCTTCCTTGTGCGCTTTCTGAAGGCGGCATCTTCAGATATAAACAAAGACAAGGAGGTAAAAAATCAAGCTGGGTGTCCCTGTGTAGTTTATTTATTTATTTTTTTTGAATTTTGGCCAGGAGCTCTGGCATTCAGTATAGAAAGAGAGAACAACAGCCGGGCTACAGTTGTACACACACCCACACGCACACCCACGCAACTATACCCGGCTCCGACGCGCACCCGGGTGAGCCAAGGCTCGAACCCAAGCGGGCCAGCACGCACACCGGCGATGCTGGCCACTCGAGCCAATGCTCGATCGCTCCCTGTGTAGTTTATCATCAGATGTATTCAAGTTACACTTTCAAGCAGTGATGTTGTAATCAGAACTCTTTACTTGAATACAGATAGAGCATATGGTCTTCTTCTTCGCCGAATTGTCGCTGATGCAATACGGGTTGGTGATGTCCCTGCCTTCTATGGTTGCTGCTTCGGCTGTCTATGCAGCCAGGCTCACCCTGAAGAGGAGCCCTCTATGGACCGACACGCTCAAGCACCATACTGGCTTTACCGAGTCACAGCTAACGTAAGTCCCCATAGCCCCCCACCCTACTCTGAACAATTTGAGCGGTCAGGCTGAACTTTTCTGTGATGATTTCAGGGAGTGTGCAAAGATTCTTGTGAGCTCACACTCGACTGCCCCTGAGAGCAAGCTGAGGGTGGTATACAAGAAGTATTCCAGTGAGCAGTTCGGAGGAGTTGCACTGCGCCCACCAGCAATAGAACTCTGCAAATAAATGGAGATAGCTTCGTCTAGGATTTGTTAGCATTCGATGTAGAGTAAAATCGCTAGGTTGTTTGCTTGATTGGAGTCGAGCAACTTTGAAACTAAGACTCCTACACTGTTATTCAGGAGTCAGGAGTATTATCTGACTTTTGATGGCTATTTGGATTTGGCAGTTCTGCCTCTTATGGGATAATACACACCTTGGTGTATATATCTGTGATCTGAACTTTATCTGTCACAGTTCTTCATAAGCATGAATGATGAATTGGAAATGTTTGCATATTGGAAATTTTTGGGCCTGTTTGGTTTGATGACAATATATCTGTGATCTGAACTTTTATCTGTCACAGTTCTTCATAAGTATGCATGATAGAATTTGGAAACTGCATATTGGAAAATTTTGGGCTTGTTTGGTTTGATGAAAATTTTGCCTTACATATAAACCTTACCAAAATTTAGCATTGCCAAGGTTATCAATATTTTGGTTAAAGATCGGCAGGAAAATGAACTAGAGATAGAGAACCAAGGGAGAAGGAAATCTTACCAAAATTTGATAGCAAATCAAATGCTTGCCAAATTTGATCAACACTATTAAAATTTGGTAATGACCCTTTCTCTCTACATTGGAAAGAGTTAGCAGTAGCAGCCCTAAGAATAAATCAACTTATTTATTAACATCTAAAGTGACTACACGAAAAAACTTCAGGAACAGTACTCATCAAAACTACATAAGCATTCAGCCGCTGCGTATGAAGTTGGCAACTGATTAGCATCATAGCATGTATCCTAAACATCCATAATCTTAAGATATCTGCATATATATATCTGGATTGCCTTGCAGTTGCACCCCAAGTTACTGATATTACCGGATTGAGATATACCCTCTTCGATTGCTCTGCGCGAAGCATCTCTCCAGAAAAGCGCTCTTCTCCTCACTTCCTTGCTCCCTGCTGCATCAATGCTCATCAGCGTCCTAGCAGCCTGGGCAATCTCTTCTAATGACGCCGTCAGCTCGTATGTGAGACTAAACCCAGTCTTCTACACATCGACGATAAGACGGCAATTGGTTGGCTGATCCAACGCTATGGGAAGAGTGAGCATTGGCACGCCGGCAAACACTGTCGCAAGCGTCGAGTTCATGCCACAGTGCTGACAGAAACCCCCAACTGAACGATGGCACAGCACCTTCGGCTGATCGCACCACGGCACAAGTAGGCCATTGCTGCTGTCACCTAGCAACCGTCGAACTTGTGAATGTAGTTCGTCGCGGAGCACCCACAAGAACTTTACATTGCTTGTGAGAAGTGCGGTGCGCGGCAGTGAGGCGCACGAAATGGTGGAAGGCGATGAAGTGGGTGGCAGATATGGGGCAGAACGAGGAGGCCGTCACGCCCCCTCCTCACCGCCATCGACACCCGCCCACGGCAAGAGGGTGTCCGTCACGACCACCGCCACCCCCAGCGATGGCAACATGTCCTGAAGGAGCCGCTCCACGGGGGGCCCCATCGTGGTGTGCTCCGAGGGGATGACGTTGGGGATTGTGACCACGTGAACGCGCTCCAGCAGGGGCGGTTCGGGCTCGCTGAGCAGGCCTAGCCACTCCTCGGTGAGGACAACCGTGACCGCGGTGCTGCTGCTGCTGCCGCCATGCACGGCGAGCAAGCAGCACAGGCTTAGCATCGCATTGATGTGGCCTCGGCCGGCGGGCCGGGGTACGGCAGCGCCACGACGTGGCACGACAAGTCAACGGCACAGGCGGAGTCGACCAAGGCCATTTAGTGACATCTGATTGCCATCGCCTGCGTATCTTCAGTCTTCAGAGACTTCCAGGAAAATTGTTACCACTTGCAGATGCAATGCGTTGCAGGCAAGGGTCAAGGAGGAGACATTGTCGCCTCAGAGGTGACGTATTAAATTCTAGCCTGTTTGGTTGCCATCTCGTACGAGCCTGGCCGCGGGAGCCTGCACCGCCCCAGCCTAGCTTCGGAGAAACGGTCATGGAACTCGTTTTCCACGAGCCTGGCTGCGAGTACTTTGTGCATCGTGCTGACCTAGCTCCGCACCGCACGCAGGCAACCAAACAGCCATCTTGCATGCGTGGGTGCAGGTTCACGCAATACAATGAGCAACCAAATGCTGGTTCCCTGACTCCCGCGAGTCTGACTGCATGGAATCAGGCAACCAAACAGCCTATGCATGATTTGGTGCAGGTGATGGTGACGTTATGATGCTTTCAGATAATTTGTGCCATCTTGTATTCTTGTCGGTGCAGACTAACGTATAATATATGGTAGAAGGGGCACTAGAACCGCCCACTGATTCATTAGGATCGATATTCTACTACTATATAACATTATAATCGTTTTAGACCGCAAGATAACAACCTAAACGCTCGAAACTATGGCAATGACATTGACGTCATCTTTTCTATCCGAGGCAGCCGTTGGTAGGGTAAAACAACTAATTGGCCCTAGTTCTATTGTTGCTATTAGCGCAAAAAGGTTGAGGAAATTCTTTATTTGCCATTGGAAGATAGCCGGATCCCTAAAATGTCATCGCGAAACTGCTTCTCTCTTCACTGTCATTGGATCTCAACTTTCATCGCTTTTTTGCCACTCCCGTAAGCGCCCTAGGGGTTGGATGTAAAGTGGTGCACAAAAAGATTATGTTGCCCTTCAAGGTGGCCATGGCAATGGCAAGCTAGCAGTGCGAGGTCATGGCTAGTCCAGGAGATGGACTACATGGTCATGCGACAGAGGTTAGGGAAGGGAAGAGGCGCAGTTGAGTTCGGAGAGGAAACAGGCATGCTAGAGTTGGACGAACGTAGGGGCCGGGGCGGACGTGGGGCAACGACGATCATGGATTAGGGCAGGATGGCAACGGCTCCTCCGTTGATGGAATCAGCCAAACGATGGATTGGCGAGCATCTAGGAGGTGAGGTGGTGATGATGACGCAACATGGCCGAGATGCCAACATTATTGCACCAACAAGGTATTGTGCGCGTGCTTTTCTTGGGCAAAGGAGCTCTCTACTGGGCTGACGCCGTGGATCCGAGCTTGGAGACAGTGATAGTGGCAATGGGTAGCTCGGGTGGAATTGAAGCAAGGAAATAGGCAAAACAGAACATCAACAAGATGTACGGATGACCATGAATTTTGGAGGAGGAGCTTCAAATGCAAGTAATTTTTGAGATTGACAAGTGTGGGTATATCGGGACTCGATGGCGCCACTGCTTACCGGCCCTAGAAAATGAAGGTGAGGCGGCATGGCTTGCTCCAGGGAGGTAGAAGGTGGAGGTGAGATCGGAGCCGGCACTGGAGATAGGGAGGTCAAAGGTGGTGCCGGTGGTAGAGGAGGCAACCATGGAGGAGGAAGAGGTTAGTGGTGGCATGAGAGAAAAGAGAGGGAGGATGGTGGAGGAGGAGGAAGAATATGAGGATGGTGGAGAAGTAGGAAGAATATGACGTGTACCAATGTGATAGTAAGAACTAAGAAGGGCATTTCTGAGAAAAACTGACATGTTTTTGTTGTTCATGGTGCAGCGCCCTAATGGAGACCAACGGAAGTGGCAAAAAAGGAATGAAACTTGAGATCTGATGGCAATGAAGGGGAAGCAATTTCGCGATGGCATTTTAGAGATCCGGCTAACTTCTAGTGACAAATAAAAAATTTCCTCAAAAAGTATGGGCTTTAGAGTCAAAACGTTCTCCCATTGCCCGGTTTAAAAACATGTTATCTTTTATTACTCCCTTCGATTCCAAATGTAAGTTGTTTTGGAAATTGTCACATTCTCCAAGGTGACACTTTGACCATATACCAATTTTATGTTGTTAATCTTGTTAATTCTTTATATTTTAGTGGTCAAATGTAAAAATATTTGACCGGTATATATAGATTCGAAAGAAACTTACATTTGGAAATCAGAGGTAATATCTTTTCTTCTTCGAAACCATTTTACCTCTCCAAATGAAGGGCAATTTGGGCATTTCCATTAATTTCTCTCGCCTAATTACCCTGCATCGTAAATTTCAGATGGAAAAGGTGACAACAATGCATCTAGCATAATTTCATGTGTTTACGATGTTATTATGTTGCAGTACAAATCGAGTGCAATGTTATCTAGCACAATATCAATGTTTGGGGGTGTCATTGAGCTAATTTTCCCATTCATTAAGGAACAGGTACAAATACAATAGATAGTAGAGTTACTAATTGCAGCAAAGAAAAGCAATATGCAACGCCCCCATATCTCTTATATCATACATATAACCATGCCTTTGATAAATAGATTGCTCAAATCTTCAAGATCAAATTTTCAGTAATAACTTTAAAACTAGCAGGGCGGCTTCAAATTGTATCTGCATTGTGCAACTTTTCTTTACTACAAAGGACATGCGGTTCTCCAACATATTCTAGAAAATATAGTAATTTTGAAACTTCTAGTTAATTCACACGCTTCTTATTTTGCCATAAGGTCCTACAACTAGAGTACAAGCTGAAGAACCTACACCAAGGATGGAAATAAATGTAAACTATACCAGTTTTTTTTCCTTCAGACGTGAAGTATAACTTGGAAAGTTTTATATAGCATTGCCAAAAGAGAGCTCCGAAAACATAATGGTTGAACAAATGATACATTTCAAGAATCAGTTTTGGAACATCACTGATTGGCTTGGGTACGTACCAAATACTGGCTTCCCAATTATTGTGATGAGCATATCATCTCCATCAATGAATTGAGATTGTGATATGAAGATCCACCTTTGTTGACTGCTCTGTGAGAAACCTCTTTCCACTCAAGGGCACGTCTCCTTATTGCCTTCGTCTCAGCTTCATCACTGGCCAACAGCCTCTTAACAGCACTTGCAATCTCCTCGCTTCCAATCAGGCGATCTTTGTCAGTCCAAGCCCTCAACTTCAGCCCAGTCTTCTATTCTTCCACAATTAGCCGGCCATCAATTGGTTGATCAAAGAACAGTGGTAGGGCGAGCATAGGTACACCAGAGAAGACGGCTTCAAGTGTTGAGTTCATCCCACAATGTGTCATGAAGCCCCCAACTGAAGGATGGCACAAAACCTTCAACTGCTCGCACCAGGGCAGTATCATGCCCCTATTGGTGTCACTGACAAGTTCTCGCACCCGGGGAGATTGTTCACGAAGAACCCACAAGAATCTGACCTCACTTGCTGCAAGGCCCAATGCGATCTCATCAAGCTGAGAGGCTGACACTGAAAGAAAGCTGCCAAGGGAGACATATAGCACCGAGTTTACAGGTTGAGAGTCCAACCAGGTAAAGTAGTCTCCTTGGCTGGTAACTTCTCCATTGGACTTGGTATGATGGTCATCAAGGGTCATGTAGGGAACGCAGGGACCAATTGGGTACACTGGACATGATAGCTCTGATCTAAGTGAGTCGATGACACTGGCCTCAAGCTCATACATAGTAGTGAAAAGGAGACATTGCGCTTTTCTGACACTGGAGACAGCTGCTAGGACATGCTTTACTGTTCTCTTGTTGTGAATTAAGGGCTTGAGATCAGATAACCATATTGAACTTGAAGCCAGGCTGGAGATATAGTGCTCAAGTCTCTGATCAGATTTATCTGCAGAGAGAAAAAGTAGATGAGTGAATAATGCTGCAAGCTGCCATATCGATGATACAGAACAACAAAAATTATCTCCTGCGATTATTACAAAAAGAAAAGCAGCAAAAATGAAAACCAGGAGGTACAATTACAACAACACATATATGATGTTACTGGGAGTCTTGAAGATGGGGTGGAGTCATCTGACCAAGGGATGAAAAGATGGGGTGGAACATGGATGAGAAATTGGCTATTTCCGTTGAGACAAACTGAGTACCAATTTGCCATGCTCAATTTTAGTTGTTTCATGTATGTCTATACCTGCTAGGGTGAGAGAGATTAGCTAGGATTTAGTTCAAATTTGAAAAAAAAAAATCCAACCAAATTGCCTCGTCCAAACTGGGTTCATTCATTTTTCAATTAGATAGCTACCAGTGCACATTCTGACTACAATTAGACCCTGACTTTAGTGCTTTTGTTATTAAAGGACTAAAATAAGAAAACTGCCGTTACGGTGACCATTAAAGATTCTGCTTGCTGACAAACGTGACAAAACTAATATGTAAGTTCTTGCAGAGTTACATGTGATCCTAACTAGACGTTTTTCGTATTTATCGGTTCCTAGCAAAGGGGGAAAACGTATGTGTGTTTCATTGGCCATGCTACTCACACCTTTCACCTTTGCACATGGGGCTGCACATACCCTAACACTTGAAACGCTTTAGAATGTGCACATACACAACCACACTTTGAAAGTAAAAAGTTAAGAACTTGTGTATAGTACTACTTCGTAACAGCCTATGTCAAGCACGCAATTTGGCAGAATTATCGAGTATCCACACTTCATAAACATGAATAATGTATGTAACTAAACATAAAATCAGATCCTGGAAACTCCAAATTCAGCTGCATAAATGCAACAGTCCGTAGATTGATTCGAATGCGGGCTATTCATTAATCCGGACAGGGCATGCTTGGGAGCAAAAATGGAAGCAAGAACCCTCACCTGCTGTCGCACCGGAGGCCGACGCGTGCTCGCTGGCAAGCCACGACGGGAGGCAGTCTGAGTGGTAGTACGCGGAGAAGAAGGCGGCGGCCATCGGGAAGAGCGAGCAGACGGGCACGCCCCTCCGGATGCCGACGCCCACGACCCACGGCACGTAGGCGTCGGTCACGAGGGCCGCGACCGGCGGGCCCTCCTCGAGCCGGTCGAGCAGGCGCTCGAAGGGCGCCTCCATCTCGGTGCCGACCGCGTCGAGGAAGCCGGCGTGGTCGGCGGCGCGGCCGTGCTCGGAGGGGATGACGTTGGGGATGGCCCGCAGGCGGACGCCGGGCGGCGTGCCGGCGCTGGAGGAGAGGAGGCCGAGCCACTCCTCGGTGACGACGAAGGTGACCGCGGCGCCGCGCGCGGCGAGGAGGCGGGCCAGGTTCATCATAGCGTTGACGTGGCCGCGACCCGGGAACGGCACCGCCACAATGTGGCAGCGGCACGGTTCGTTCGCTGCAGCGGCGGCCATCTTTCTTCTCTGCGTTGCGTAGGGTTGTGTGTGTGTGTGTGTGTGTGGCTCTCGGCGCTTGGACGCACGATGCCGCTGGAGCGAACAGAGCGTGCAGGACGCTAGCTCCATCCAGTACAGTTTTCCTAAACGATAGCCACTAGAAGCAACAAGTTTCCTTCGGTTTCAGCAAGTTTAAAGAGAAGAGTTCATGTTTAAGGAAGTTTCGCATAGTTTTAGAAGTTTTAAAGTTAAAGTTTCAATAAGTTTCAGGTTTTAGAACTTAAATTTCAAGTTTCAACTAATGAGTTTGCAGTAAGTTTCAACGTCGAAGTTTCAATGAGTCTCAACAAATTTCATCAAGTTGTAACAGAAAAAAAAAACAACACATAAAAGAGAAAAAATCCTGACATGCTCACCTGCGGCCGCCGTTCTGCCCTTGCCACTGGCCAGTACCACCGCCTCCTCCCTCTACTCATGCAAGGGTGAAGTCAGAGCAAATTTGCTCGTGACGTATGCGACGGCGAAGTTGAGCCATGAGATGACGTGAGCAGAGTCGGTATTGTACCGCTCTATGATCCAAATTAGAAGGTAGGCAAAGATCATGGGATCTAGTGGTTACTATCATTGGTGATGAGGAAGACGATCGTATCTGGTGAATCCTATTGCCGGTGTCCTCCTCTTGCCATATTGTATTCGTTATGTCGGTAGCCGCCCTCCTCTACACACCATGTTGCCTTCGTACTCTGGTCACCACCCACTAGCCTCCGATAGGCGACCAGAACTCTTGCTTTTCGCAATTGGATGTGTGCAGCGTGAGGAATGATTGATGTGCTGGGATGCTAAGTTAGTTATAGAGGGATGAATAGAAAAGAGAGAGAGAAATGGAGGATTTATTTGTGAACGTTTTTGTTGCCGCATTTGCGTGAGTAGGGATGGCAAAATTACCCGTGGGTTCGAGTACCCGTGGGTACCCGACCCGATGGGTTCGGGTATGGGTTTGATTTCAGACCCGCGGGTTTCAAATTTCGGGTTTGGGTTCGGGTTCGGCTTCGGCTTCGGCTTCGGTTCTGCACCCGTGGGTACCCGAATTAATTAATATAAATTAAAAATAATGGAAGGTTAATTCAAGATTTTCAAGTATCGTTCGAGATGTAAGATGCGGTAACTTTCATGATTATATACACCATATATTTTTCCTTTAAACATAGAAATTACAAATGAATTGATTGACAATTGATGGTTGAAAATTTGATTGTGAGGTGAATTTAATTTCGGGTTCGGGTACCCATCGGGTTCGGGTATGGGCGTGGGTATGTACCCGTGAGAGATTTCGGGTTCGGGTTCGGGTATGAATTTCGGGTTTCAGGTTCGGGTCTGCGGAAGGTGTACCCGTCCATACCCGCCCGATTGCCATCCTAGGCGTGAGCACTACTTTGACCACCATAGACGCTTGGTTTTGGGGATTAAAAGTGAGTTCAGAAACTCATGCTTGTGTAGTTGTATGTTGATGAAGTTTGAGAGGGCCAGAATGGAAGATAGGATAGATGAGATTATCTAGGCAATCCGAGGATAAAGATTGTTCCATTATTTTGCCTTTTGAAACTTATATACCGTTCTTTACACTTTCTCTTTCTACTTATGTCAAGTGCACATAAAGAGCGTGCCCATGTCATCGTGCACACGGAGGAATCTATTGCAACATGTCCTTATCTGCTGGAACAAGATCTAGAGGCTGAGTTTGTTTAGGCTGGAGCTTGAGTTTATTTGGTTTGGAGTGAAAGAAGTCTTTGGAATTTGGATGAGGATGGCAATTTTTAAGTAAATAATAGTTAAGTTGTAAGGGTCTGCGGAGAAGTGGGATTTTAGAAACTCCACCACCCCGAGAAGCATCGTTTTCCTTGCTTCTCGCGTAGTCAAATTGGGCTAGAAGCTTCTTCTCTCGTCTGGTGGAAAAATCTTTGTTTGTTTTGGCTTGTGGCTTATAGAGGTGTAGAAGCCAAATAAGCCTAATCTCAAGCCTAAACAAACTGAGCTCTAGTGTAGCTGTTACTATTGCCACAGCTTTAACGGTTGTAGTAACGATCGTTGGATAAAAACAATAGTCTAGATCGTCTGAAGTACCACTCAAAAAGTACTGTAACAAATATTTTACTGCATCATATACTATAGCAATTTACTGTAGCTAAGCGATGTTATGTGCTCCGGCTCATTCGTTCTTTTGTCGGACGATGCTAAAGCCCGATGTCTACTTAAATTATAGTCACTTGACAGCTGCACGGAACTCTATCCTGTCGTCTATACCAGCGTCTACTTCCTTGGATGACCGGCATAGCAGCACCGCTAAAATAATGTCTGCCATGACTTTGGCAAGGCAACAGATATTTATTTGAAATTTACTAAAAGCACAATATAAATAGTTCTGTGTAAATTTATGCCATTAGAGCATATGCTTTCAGCCTTCTGCTCGGCCTTCAGTTGTCCACAAAGTATCATCAGTTCTACACCACGAAAATACAGAGGTAAGAGTATGTAGGTTTTCTCACCAGCCCATATGATAATCCCTTTGTGGAGTTTTTTTGCTTTCCTTTTTCTATGAAAAATTTCCCATCTATTTTTTTGTAAGTTTAGTTTTCATTTGAATAAAATAGCAAATCTAGATACATCAGGGTGGATGCTTGTTATGATCGAGAAAGGGTTAAATTTATAATTTTGTTTGGAATGGAGCCAAATTTAGAGGGAAAAAAATGAGCAACCATTACCTGTTCGATGCACCAAGAACGAATCTTGCGAAGTCACGTACTCACGAACAAAGGCGATGACAAATCTCGGCCTAAGCAAGTGTGCCACCTTTGCTTTGACTGCACACAGCTAGAGGTGAGTGTCATGTTGGGCCGGGTCGGTCTGGTACGGATCTATCGTGCTTCGGATCTAAACCGTGTCGGGCCGCGATGGCCCATCGTGCTCGCCGTGTCAGGCCGGGCTGGTCCGGCTCGTCTTCGGTGAGCCCAGACACAGCTTATTTGCGCTTTGTGCCTGTTTCGTGCCATGCCAGCCCAGATCTGGCCCATTTATACTATTATTACGAGAGAAAATGTTCACAGATTGATTTATTTCTTTATCTGTTTAGGACTTCCTTTTTCTCCAATCGAAACAACATCTTATTATGTTTATTCTTCTCAATTTCCTTGATTCAATTGCTCCTTCCAGTCACATGCATGCAGTCATACATTTACTCCTTAATTTGCTCACCCACACATACATCGCATGCATGCATTCTCTTCCTTTTCTCTAGTCCACCCAGAGTTTTCTTCGTTACTCCTTGATTTACTTACCTACACATACAATGCAAGCACACATGGACTGTTTCGGGCCAGACCGCTCATCGTGCCCTATTGGCAGGCCCGGCATGGCCCGGACAATAGTGCCATCCCAGCCCAACCCATTTAGAACAGTTCTGTACTGAACCATAGGTTGAACGTGTCTTGTACCGGTCCAAAATAGTCTGACTCAGTGCCCACCTCTACACAGCTTGTCGAGGTCAATCCCTTGCAAGCCGGCAATGTCGTCCAGCTAGTCATTGTGCTCGAGATGACGGTCTGGTGGATCTCGACGTACATGTTCCAGGTGGCCAACAAGGACATGATCTACGCGGCTATGGCCAGCAGCTCAAGGACTACAAGAAGCGAGTCATGGAGGTGACCACTGGCACTCATATTATACAGAGAGGTTGTGACTGATCTGTTGAAATAGAATGCTAAAAGCTCTTGAGACAATTTTCTCTTTTTATTACTTCTTGCTCTGTTCGTTTATAAAACTTAAGTCTACTCTTATATTTATACCCAAAACTACAGCTCTCATGAACGGAATTAGATTCTACTTCCTTATCTTAATTAGGCTCCTAATCCTAAATAGACTCTTACCAAAACTCCTAATTAATTACAAAATTACCTCTAACATTTCCCCCTTAAATTTTGTAACATTTAATTTCTAACACCACTTTACCTAATCTTCCAAATCTTTCTTCGATTTTTCTTTCTCATGTCTCTTCCTTTCGTCTTCTTCCTTTTCAGTCCTCTGTTATCTTGCATGCAGTTTTTCCTCTCTGTTTGCATGCATGCACACTGTGCACGGTGGAGTACTCCCGTTTCCTCTCTGTGCATGCGCTGGACAGGTATGGCCGATGAAGCACTAGCACCACGCTGCTCCGGTCTTCGTGTGCTTGCGACATCCTCAGCTGCCTCCGCGTGTCCTTTTCTTTTCGATGCCGCTGATTTCTTTTCACTCGCTCTCTCTTTTTCCTTTGGTTCTTGCACGGCCGCAAGATTTCTTTGCATCGCCGCTAGAGCCCCTCGCTCTAATTTCTTTTTGACACACCACACCTTTGTGTTTCTTTTCTTCCCTTTGTTGTGACTCCGCCGCTTGGAAGTCCGCCTCTTTCTGCTTATAAGTTTTTAGGAAAATTTTATACAACCGATTTAGAGATTTCATCACTTTTATCAACAAATCTCTGTTCTTGTCATAAACACGCAAAAACTCTGCCTGCAGTTCTACCTTGCACCCTTCTTCTGCTATTTGCCTGAGACTGAGTATGTTGTTACACAAACTTGGTATGTAGTAAATTTCAGAGAACAACTTCTGATCACCGTTCTTGCGTTGTACCAGCATCGTTCCTTTGCCTCTTATTTGCACCGTGGAACCATCACCGAACTTTATTTTTCCTGAAATTTTCTTGTCAAGCTTATGAAATACGGAGCGATCTCCAGTCATGTGATTGCTTACTCCATTGTCCAAATACCACAAATCAGTGTGATCGTGGCTATCTCCCTCCATGCATAGTTTAGGAACTGTCGACGATCGGGATCGCCTGACCGCAGAAGTAAAAAGGGGGTTGAGTCGTGTATGCGGGACCTAAAACGAGCTTCGCTCACCGATGGGAAAGGTTCATTCCTTTGCTGGTCGAGGGTGAAGAAAAACGAGCAAGACACAGAGAGTTATACTGGTTCGAGCCCCTGTGAAGGTAAAAGCTCTACTCCAGTCCTGCCCGGGGGCAAGAAATTTACTATGCTTGAGTACAAGTGTTCGCTCTTTGGCCTGAGCTCTGGAGAATTCTATGTTAATGGTGTCTATTGCTTTGTTCCTAGAACTGCCTCCCCTCGCCGATCTTCTTCAGGGGATTTTATACCCCTCCCGGCCGTTACCAGAAATGGTCGGGAGAGATTCCTGGAGTAGTGCATGGTGTGCATTGAAGACGTGTTGCAACCGTCCCGGATCTGACACCCACATTCGCCTTAACCCCGGTATTCCCGGTCTTGGTAACTGTCGAGTAAGCGCACGCCTTCAAACCAAGGTCGAGGTCGTGCGGGAGTTGGATCCTCGGACCCCCCAAGCTCAAGGTCATGAGGAACTGTCGACGTTTGTTGTCGGCAATAATCAAAAGGGGGCTATCCGCTAGACCCAAACTCGATGGTAGTACAAGACACGGGATGTATACAAGTTCGGGCTCTCGCGGAGGAGATAATACCCTAGTCCTGTGCTCTGAAATTATATGTGGCTAGCTATTTTGCTAATGAGATTATCTGGTGATGTTCTCCCGTCCCTCCCTTTATATAGCAGAGGAGGGCGGTTACAAAGAGAGTCCTAGTCGGATACAAAGTAGGGATTATATCTCATGCACCTATCCATTTTGGCAATGGTTTAGATTATAATCGTATCCTACCTAATCCAGCTCGGTTGCTATCTTCAGGGCTTCCTTGTCTCATACGTTTGGCGTAACCTTGATAGCTTCTATTTCTTTACAGCCGGCCTGACCCAACCTTGTTCAGTTGGGCCTTGCAGACCTGCCTTGCAGATACCTAGGATGTATATATTCCCACAGTAGCCCCCGAGTACTTCGCGATCGGATTGCCCTCTTTTGGTCAAGACTTCCCGACTAGCCTGCTTTTCAGCCGAGTGCTCTGTAGTAGGCAAAAAGGTCGTGAAGAACTCGATAAAACTCCACGCGTGATCATTCCGAGTGGTTCCTAGCTCAACTTATTGAGCCAGCATCTGACTCGGCAGGGAGTATATCTCCATCCAATGTTGGCTGTTAGCTGAGTGGTACCTGTGCACCAGGACGCACAGCTTTTGGCCTGTCATGAGGCGTACCTCTGGAATCTCTATTTAGAACTATCTTTATGATATCTGATCCCGTTTTGAACGGTATCCAGTATACGACCTGTCATGAGGCATATCATAAGAGGATGTTCTCATTTGAAAGGTACCCAAATCCTGTCTAATGCAGTCATTGGCCTTAGGCCCATCATGGGGCATACCGTTTTCCAAATTAGTTTTGGCCCAATTGTGCCTCTGTATAGTGGTTCACTGTACACGGCCACAAGCCCATCTTGAAGTGCGCCCTAGGGCAACCCCAAGATATGCGGAAGGCGAAGCGTTTTCCCGCTCAAGGCAAAAGTTAACATCGCTCCCTATAAATATGAAACTAGGTGCAAATGAAACGGCTTTCCGCGCACTATTCTTATTTGCCCCTTCGTCTCCCTATCTTCAGCACTTCTCTTGCAACTTTCGCCGCTAGGGTTAGCATTTCTCGCCACCCCAATCCAACACGATCGCAAGTTTCTTTTGCCCAAAAAATGTCTTTTCCTTCCCCCACAAACGCTCCTTCATCCGTCTTGGCCAAGGATTGGGCCATCTCTCGTGACTAGGGATGAAAACGGATATCCAATTTCGAACAAATTGACATTTTTAAATAGATATATAACGATTTTGGTTTTCATTTTTAACACTTTAGCAAGCTCATTATAAAAAATAAGATTATAAAATTAGATAAAAAATTACGATTATTTGCTTCCCATAAATAAAAAGGTGAAAAATATCCGAATCCGTATCCGATTGATATCCTAATTTTGTTTCTATCATTTAAATAAATATATAATGAATTTGAGGTTCATTTTTATGAATTTGAATAAGCTCAACACCACAAACAAGAATATGAATTAGGATAGAAAATTCTATATCCTATTTGTTTCCCATTGAAGAACAAAGACAAAAAATTGATATCCGAATTACTATCCGTTTTCATCCCTATCTGTGACGACAGATAAGCGACTGGAGGAACTAGTCTGCGCCAGCATTTTTCCTCTATTGGTGATGTTTTCTGCTCGACCTGCTGCGGGTGAATCCTGCCCCACGCCTCGCACTGAAGAGGTGGTTGTCTTCGAATCTTTCTTTTTGCGCGGATTTGGCCTTCCCGCCTGCGTCTTTTTTCGCGGTCTTCTTGAATTCTATGAAATTGAATTGACTCATCTCAATCCCAATTCCATCCTTCAAATTGCCATTTTTGTTCACCTCTGCGAGGCTTTTCTTGGCATTCACCCACATTTCAATCTTTTTCGCCATCTTTTCCTCCTCAAGCCTTTCCCCAGCAAGAGTTCCCCCAAAGCAGTTGGAGGCGTCGGATTCCAGCTGAGGGACGGCTTGAAGAGAGCCTATTTTGCCATTCCCTTCAAAACCTCGAATAAGGGCTGGCATCAGGAATGGTTCTATTGTTCCAACCCTAAGCCTTTCCTGCCTACTTTTTCCGGAGCGCCACCCAAGCCCTCGATCAATTGGACATCGCTTCTCTCGGGTGACGGGATGGACCAGGTGGTAGATCTTATGGGGATGATTGTTGAACTGAAGGAGAACGGACTCATCGGAGTGGCCATCGTTCTAAGCTTTGGCTCCTCGCCGAGTTCAGCCCCTCAAGGAGCGAGTTCATCTAGGATATGAACATGAAGGACCGACCGATCCCACTCGGGAGGTTCCCGAGCCGATTCCAAGGAAAGCGCTCCTTAGTTGCCTGGCCGACTTCTTCGCTCCAGGCGTCCAGATCGTCAACGACGGATGCCCAAAACCCTTCAAGAAGTCGAACCCTCCACCTCCAGTAAGATGCCTTCTTATTTCCCAAGATTGGGCCTTCTGATTCTTGCTTGGCTGTGATTGAGCATGTGTCTTGTCTATACCTGCAGGGCCGTGACGCTTTCTTTTCTGATGTGCCGTTGCCCGAGTTCCCTGTGCACAAGAGCGTCAAGCGAAAACGCCATGCTCGCACCTCACCCCCGACTCCAAGTGCCAAGAAGAGCAAGGCGAGTGAAGCTGAAGACCCCTTGGGAAAGGGTAAACGTCTAGTCGTCCACAAACCCAAGAAGAAGCAGTCGGCGGCAAACATATGCTCGATTGGAGGCTCGAAGATTCGGGACCCAGCAATTGCACGGCCTCCTTCCATAACTCCCTCATCTTCAAGCCAGTCGGTGAACCCAGAGGCCCTTGAGCCCCCAGCCCGGCACTCGGCCGACGACGTGCCTCCGCCGCACTTGCGATTAGAGACCCTCATCCCTACTCGGTCGCAGATGGTTCCTCTATCGGAGGTCCTTCAGCCTGGAAGGGCTCGGGGTTTAAAATAACGAGATCTGGTAGGTTGGTTTCCTTGTTCACTCTTTTTATTCTTAGGGTCACGTCTGACCGCTTCTTTTCCGAAAGCTTCCGATAAGATCCCTGTAGATCGCCGCATCGAGGAGCCCAAAGGCTGTTCTGGTCAAGATGTTTCAAGCGAGCCGGGAACTAAGGCGCTAGCTGACGCCATGTCGACCGCCCCTGGTGTGATCTCGGCCAGAAGAACGATTCTTCCAATCGCCTCAAAGCCACGTAACACCGAGGTCGACCCAAGTCCTAGCAGCTCGCGGCTCAGGCTTCTCCCGGTCCAACTGGTCCAAGTGTGCCTTCTTCTCCTGCCGCTCGCCCTTCACCTCCGCCGGAAGAACTCCCCCAGCCTCCTCGCCATTCGCCTCTGCCAGAAGAACTCCCCCAGCCACCTCGCCATTCGCCTTCGCCAGAAGAACTCCCTCGGCCACCCCGCCCGAACTCTCCGGTGCGGGTTGCCTTCTTCGACAAACATGGCGATGGGATATCCTATGATTACGAAGGCGAGGCTAAGGAATGGGAGGCATTCTGTGACGCTGCGTACCAATGTTTTCGCCTTGGTCACGTAAGTTGCTTGTGCCGAGTTGTTTTTAAAGCTCTCTCCTTTTTGTCTTTGATGCTTGACGTGACTTCATTGTTCGTTTTGTCGCCTTTAGCGTCTGGCGGAGCACGCCCAGGATAGGAACACCCTTCTCCGGGAGATACTCCTGAAGACCAAGATGAGGAAGGACTATGAGGCTGAGGTCCAGCGGGTCCGCGTCGAGCTGCAGGAGGAACTCGGCCGAGTCCAGGTGGAGAACCGGGAGGAGCTGGGGAAGCTTCGGGCTCAGGTCCAAGCCTTCGAGGCGGAGAAACTGAATTTGACGAGCTCCCTTAGTGGTAATTCCCCTGTCCGACTGCCTTGGTCCATATTTTAGCCTTTTGCTTCTTAACTCGCCCTCCCTGTCTTGACTTCGGTCTTCGCTGCTGCAGATCTTCGGGGAAAACTTGAGTCCACCAACGAGTAAGTCGAGAAGCTGGAGAAGTCCGAAAAGGATGCCAAAACCGAGACGGAGAAGATGAAGAAAGAGTTGGAAGGTTTACTCCCGACTCGTTCTTTGTTCCTTTTTTGTGCCTTTTAGCATCCTTGGGCTGATCCGACTGGTTTTGCAGTGCATCGAGTCAACTCGCAGGCTCAGTACTGTGCTCTTGATGAGAAGATCAAGTTTACTGAGGTGCGGGTCGATAAACTTCAGGAGGGCTCCGAAAGAATGCTGCGGATGTTGAGTCCTGACGAAACTGGGCCCAGCGATGTTCCATATGACGCGGATGCCACGATCCAACGGCTGGAGGAGGGGCCCAAGAAGCTGGTGGCACACTTAAAGGAAACAGCGACCACAAGCGCCTGTCAAGCATTGGCCATTGTGAAGTCCCTGTATCCACGAGTGGAACTCGAAGCCATCAAGGAGGGCTTTGCCTGCACCGTTGACGATAATCAAGCGCTTGCCCTGGTTGACGAGGTTAGGGATACCACCTCTGCCTTAGTTGAGAACTTGGATTTGGGCACCGCGTAGACTTCTATTTGTTTAAAACTTGATCTGTAATTATTCTTTCGCGCCTTGGGGAAAAATCGTCTAGCGATTGGGCCATGTTTGGCTTTTAATTGTTTCATTGTGTCTTCAGTGGTTTCTCGGATTTCAATGTTTGCATGCGTCGCACCTGATTTGATATCCCTTGACCGTGCATCTTCTCGGCCGCTTCGAGGTCTGGTGAGGGCCGCTTCAGCTTCCCGCACTTGCATTTATTCTGAACCGTTCGGTTTCCGCGCCTTGGGTATATAAGTATGTCACCGCTACTTGAGCGATCACCCCCATCCTAGAACTTTTCTCCGCAACCTTCAACATTCTTTTCTTGAACCTCCGATGTCTTCTTCGTCCCAATATTCTTTGTCCAGCGATGAGGCTCCACCATCTCCCCCCCCCCCGGCGGAGGAACTGATCTTTGATTTTGAAGATGAGGCTCCACCGGCGCCTGAGGAGGAGGACCCTCTAGCCGAACTTTGGGCTGAATACGACCGCGCGCTGGCCGAACTTGCGGAAGAAGAGGTCGTGGCCCGTCACATTGCCACCGTCGATGCGCTGCTAGAAGGAGTCCCGAAGCTTTTCAGGGCGAGGGACGCCCTTATTGAAGCAGTAGGACACGCGCGTTAGGCATAGATTTTAGGTTCCTACAAAATCTTATGTAATGTTCAAACCTAAGTGATTGTAATAAAATTTCTTCCCTTTTGATCATGGCATTTGCTCGAATGGCTCTCATCCTTTTTTGTTTAAGCATTCTGCCCTCACAGGTTTGAACAATATCCTCTGCGTCAGAGACGGCAGTCGGCCAGAAGAAGCCTTGACGATAAGCTTTGCCCACTAGGGTACTTGCTGCGGCATGATGCCCGCAAATTCTCGAATGGATTTCTCTGAGAAGATTTTTCCCTTCTTGCTCCGATATGCAGCGCCTTAGGATTCCGGAAGCGCTCTTTCGGAAGAGTTCTTCGCCGATTACCGCGTAGCTTTTGCATCGGCGTGTGACACGCTCTGCTTCTACGTGGTCTTCAGGGAGCTTGTCCCTTATCAAATAGTTTAGGAATGGAGTTGTCCGGTCTGGGTTGATGATTAAGACTTCCTCTTCGGCCGGTTTCTCCTCTGATTTGCTTGGCTCCTGTTGTTGGCTTATTGAAGGCTTGTGGAGCTCTTCGACAAATACTCCAGCCAGTACCATTGCCCGACTAGAGCCTAGCCTTGCAAGCTCATCTGCTGCTTCATTGTCGCGGCGGAGCACGTGGATGAGTTCCAGCCCGTCGAACTTGTCTTCGAGTTTCCTCACTTCTTGGCAATATGCAGCCATGTTGTCTCCGATGCACGACCAGTCTTTCTGCACTTGGTTGATTACCAACATGGAGTCACCACGGATTGTTAGTCGTCGAACACCGAGGGATATTGCGATACGAAGTCCGTGGATGAGCGCCTCGTACTCGGCGGCATTGTTGGACGCTGGGAAATGGAGCTGAAGGACATATTTCAAGCGTTCGCCTGTCGGAGAGATAAGCACCACGCCAGCCCCGCGCCGCTGAGCATGAGGGAGCCATCAAAATACATTGTCTAATACTCAAGTTCTTCAGACGTCGTGGGGGTCTGCAATTCCACCCACTCGGTGGTGAAGTCGGCGAATACTTGAGATTTTACTGCTGTTCGCGGCTTGAAGGAGATTTCAAAAGCTCTAAGTTTGACTACCCATTTTGCAATTCTCCCAGTGGCTTCCCGATTATGAAGTATGTCCTCAATCGGAAAAGAGGTGACCACCGAAATTGAATACTCTTGAAAGTAGTGCTTGAATTTACGAGAAGTAAGCAATACGGCATACAACAGCTTTTGTACCTGCGGATACCGTGCCTTGGATTCTCCTAATACCTCGCTGATGAAGTAAACTGGCCGCTGGACCTTCTGGAGGTGCCCTGCCTCCTCTTGCTCTACAACAATTGCAGCGCTGACTACATGAGTCATTGCGGCAATGTAGAGCAAAAGGGGTTCTTCGGGCATTAGCGAAACCAGCACCGGCGGTGAGGATAAAAATGCCTTGAGTTCCTCGAAAGCTTGCTGTGCCTCGGCGGTTCATTGAAAATTGCCCTCCTTCTTCAGAAGTTTGAAAAAAGGCATTCCCCGCGAACCCAAGTGGGAAATGAATCTTCTGAGTGCCACCATGCAGCCTGTGAGCTTCTGGACGTCTTTTTGGCTAGTCGGAGGCTTCATCTTCAGGATAGCATTAATCTTCTCTGGGTTTGCTTCGATGCCCCGCTGTGACACAATGAATCCAAGCAGTTTTCCTGAGGGGACTCCAAAGACACACTTTTCAGGGTTAAGCTTCATCTTGTAAGCCTTTAGGCTTTCAAATGTCTCGGCCAAGTCAGATATGAGGTCCTCCTTCGCACGAGATTTGACGACGACATCATTGACATATGCTTCCACGTTGCATCCGATTTGGGTGTGAAAACACCGTTGTATTGCGCTGATAGGTTGCACCAGCGTTTTTCAAACCGAATGGCATTGTGATGTAGCAAAATGTCCCAAATGGAGTGATGAACGAAGTTTTGATGCAGTTTTCTTCCTTCAGCCTGATCTGGTGATACCCTGAGTAGGCATCCAGAAAGCTCAAGAGCTTGCAGCCTGTAGTTGAATCTACCACCTGGTCGATGCAGGGCAGTCCGAAAGGATCTTTCGGACATGCTTTGTTAAGATCGGTATAATCAACACACATGTGCCAGTTTTTATTCTTTTTGCGAACAAGAACTGGATTTGCTAACCAGTCGGGATGATACACTTCTTTTATAAAACCTGCTGCTAAAAACTTAGTGATTTCTTCCCTGATGGCCTCTCGGCGATCTTGAGCAAACCATCGTAGCCGCTGCTTGATGGGCTTCGCCTTCTCATCCACATTTAGAGAGTGCTCGATCACCTCCCTAGGGACACCGGGCATGTCGGAAGGTTTTCACGCAAAAATATCCCGGTTGGCCCAAAGAAAGGTGACAAACGCGTCTTCCTATTTAGGGTTGAGTCCTGTCCCGATCAGAGCCATTTGAGCCGAATTGGACGGGTCGAGGATTACCTCCTTGGTCCCCTCGTCAGGCTTCATGCTTGCCTTGGCTTATTTTTTGGCCGGGACTTCTCCTTCATCTTGTTGATGTGCTGCTACCTATCGGATCTTCTCTCTGTCGGCTACCACTTCTTGAATTTCTGCCATCTCGCAGCTCTCTTTGTCGCACGTGAACGATTGCCTAACGTCGCCGCGCACAAAGATGATGCCCTTCGGCCTTGGCATTAGGGATGGCAATGGGTACCCGAAACCCGATACCCGATGGGTATTTACTCCATTAGGGTGCAAATATGGTCCAATAATCATACCTGTGGATACGTTAATGGGAGAAAACCCGCACCCATCGGGTATGACTTGCACGGCACGGGTACTTCCACCGTACCCGTTACCCATTTACCCGTAAGTGGAGCACAAGCCCAGCCCGCTTGACGAGTGACGACTAGACTCCAAAGTCCAAATCTCCAATTCCGCCTCGAAAACTAGACTCAAAGGTCCAAAATCCAAATCTCTAATTCAAGAGAGAGTGTCTCCAATCTCGATCATCAATAAAGTGTTCTTGAAGTTTTGAAGCTCTGTCCTAAAAAATCCTGGTAACTATTATTGATATTCTTTGATTCTTGAAGTCATTGAAGCTAGGTTAATTCTAAATATCATGGTCTTCCGCAATGCAGTTTTTTCCTCAACATTCGGATACCCAATTTCATTGCCGAGCAAGATTATAGGCCGATGCAACATTACTTACATTCGATTCTACTTCCTTTACTCATCAACGTCGGGAAGAGCTATTGGCTAAAATTGTGTTCACTAAATTAACGGTATGGGTGACCCGACGGTGAAAAGGACCCATGGTATGGGTATGGGGAAGAAGTTCTACCCGTGGCTCTGCACGGTAAATTAACGGTGATTTTCATCCGACGGCACGGTATGGGTGGTCGATGCCGACGGTATGTACCCGTTGCCATCCCTACTTGGCATCTTCAAGATGAGGTAAGTGTAATGCGGTACAGCCATGAACCTGGTTAGGCCTGGCTTTCCCAAGATGGCATGGTATGCCGTTTTGAAATCAGCCACCTTAAAATTGAGATATTCCATCCGGTAATTTTCTCTGGTCCCGAACGTAACCGGCAAGGTGATTTGCCCGAGTGGAACCGAAGAGGTCCCAGGGATTACCCCATGGAACGGTGATGAGCCCCGCTTTAGCTCTGAGCGAGGAATCTTCATGTCATCGAAGGTTTTGGAGAAGAGGACGTTGAGTCTACTCCCCCCGTCGACCAGCACCCTCTTGAGTTTAACACTGCGAATCACAGGGTCCAAAACAAAAGGATATCTACCCGGATATGGAATGTGATCCGGATGATCCGAGCGGTCAAAGGCAATCGGGACTTCGGACCATCTGAGGTACTGGGGGGTTGCTGGCATAACTGCGTTAATGTCCCGAGCGGTAAGCTTTTGCTTTCGCTTGGACTCATAAGCAGCCGATCCCCCAAATATGTAGTTGAGCTCACATTCTGCCTTCTGGTACTCGCACTCGTCATCCTCAAGGGAATCCTGCTTTTTCTTTTCTTCGTCCTTTGCTTCGCCCTTGGCCGGTCGCTTTCTAGACTCCTTGGTGAACCTTTTCAGAGTGAAGCAATCTTTCGCAGCGTGTTTCCCCTTGGGATGGAAAGGACAAGTTCGTCCATCATTTGATCGTAATCGTCTGCGGCGTGGCGCGATGCCGACCTCGCTCGATCGGCCGCCACCACCGCTTTTTCAAAGCTTCCTTCTTATCCGTGCCTAGAGGACTCGGCATGATCCTTCTTGTCTTTATGCCGCGGGTGGTCGTCTTGACGCTCGGCCAAAGCATCCGAGGCTATAGCGTAGCGATCTGCCAATTCAAACATTTCCCTTACCATAGTCAGCGGCTTGCTGGACATCTTCTTAAGTAGATCTGGGTCGTTGACGCCCTTCTGAAATGCCGCAATGACTGCAGCTTCCGAGATATCTCTGATCGTATTCTTCTTTTGCATGAAGCGCCGGATAAACTCCCGGAGTGTTTCGCTCCTTCTCTGGTGAAGCTGATACAGGTCCCATTGAGTCCCAGGTCGCTCATAAGTGCCCTGGAAGTTGGTGATGAACTGCTCACAAAGATCTCTCCAGGAATCTATAGAATTCACCAGAAGTCCGGTGAGCCAGGCCTGAGCCGAAGGGGTAAGCGTGACCGGCAAATAGTTGGCCATTACGTTGTGATCGCTCCCTGCTGCCATGATCGCAAGGGAATAAACTTGCAACCAAGCTTCTGGATCTCTTTCTCCATCAAACTTGGTAATGGCTTTGGGATTGAAACCTTCAGGCCAGACCACTTGGCGAAATCGGGGAGTGAACGCTCGAATCCCCTCGATAGGTCCATCATTGCAGCGTCGCGGGGAGCGTCGAGAAGGTGATCTAACTCGGCGGTCCTCACTATCGCCTTTATCATGGCGATAATGGCTTCTGTGGTTGTCCCGGTCATCATGGCGGATGCCGAAACGCTCGTAGTCACCTTTGCGCCTGCGGCGCTCTTCATCCTCCCGATCCTGCCGCCTAGCATTCAGATCTGCACGGAGGTCTCGGCTGATGCTTCGCCGGGCGTCTTCTCCTCGTCGAAGCTCTAGTTGGCCACGCATGGCCTGACTACGGGCTGTATTGCTGCTGTCAGCCTGAGTGACTATGCGTGTACGAGAATGCTCCTTTTTCCCTGGCTCCTCCCGATGTTGCTGGATTGCTGCCGCCATTACCATGGCCTGGACTTGGGCCACGATCGGCGCGGCTGGGCTGTCGGAACCAAGCATTGGTCCCAATGTGTCGAGGAGCGTCTTTGATGCGACGATATTCTATTGAGGAGTATGAAAAACTGATTGGTTCCCCATATTCATCTGCAAAATGTCTTCATTAACATTGTGGCCTCTTGCCTGGAAAGACTTTGCGCGGGTTTCTTGACGAAGGTGCTCTGCCTCTGAGGCATTCGCAGCATCCTTCTGCTGCTGGGAATCAGTTCGCAGATTTTCGATCACGAAGATGCCGCGAAAATCTTGAGAGTCTTCTGTCCTACTTTCTGAATCAGAAGAACAGTAAGACAAGTTGGGCTGACCTTTAGATCCGAGTGGTTTTCTGGCGTTCTTCACCACTTGGGCCTCGCCCTTAGCCGGCCCCTGCTCAAACCGGGGGACAAACTTTTGGCTTATCGTCCAGGGATGGATGGCCATGCCTGACCCCGATCCGAGTGGTTGCCCGGCTAGGAGAGCGACAGAATCACTTCCAGATTGGAACTGATCCGAATCCGAAAGGATGAGTTTGCCAAAATCGTCGGCGATGAAATCCAGACTTCCGAAGCGGAATGCCTGGGCCGGAGCGAAGGTGGTCATGACTTCGTTGAAGATCGCCATCGAGTCTGCTGAGATTGATCTTAGCGCAGCTCCTACCTGGCACACCAACTGTCGACGTTTGTTGTTGGCAATAATAAAAAAGGGGCTATGCGCTGGACCCAAACTCGATGGTAGTACAAGACACGGGATGTATACAGGTTTGGATTCTCGCGGAGGAAATAATACCCTAATCCTGTGCTCTGGATTTATATGTGGCTAGCTATTTTGCTGATGAGATTATCTGGTGATGTTCTCCCGTCCCTCCCTTTATATAGCAGAGGAGGGCGGTTACAAAGAGAGTCCTAATCAAATACAAAGTAGGGATTATATCTCATGCACCTATCCATTTTGGCAATAGTTTAGATTACAATCGTATCCTACCTAATCCAGCTCGGTTGCTATCTTCAGGGCTTCCTTGTCTTATACGTTTGGTGCAACCCTGATAGCTTCTATTTCTTTGCAGCCGGCCCGACCCAACCTTGTTCGGGCTTGGCCTCAGACCGCTTTGCAGATACCTCGGATGTATACCGCAGCTTACTCAGTCGTGATCGAGACCTTGCACTCAACCCCGAGCTAGGGGCCCCGTTGACTGCTCGTTGACTTGTCAGAGATTTCTCAGTCCCCGACAGCTAGCCCCCGAGGCTCAAGGTTGTGTCAAGCACTTGGGACAATCTCGGGCCTCACATCATGAACAAAGGGGATGGTCTTCTGGTCGCACCGAACTTAAGGTCGAGATCGGGCGGATACCAATGAAAGGGCTTCAACGTCGCTACACCTGGCACCCCCTGGGCTTTAAATTTTGATACGGACATGATCGAGCAGCGGAACCGCCTGCAACGCCTCGATCCCGTCGCCCAATCCTTAATTGCGCCTACCAAATCACCACCAGCACGCCTTTTGAGATGTCATAGGCTTAAACCGGCAACGATCAGGAGGTTTAAAACCCGAGCCATTGGCAACTTCGAAGAAACTCTCGACCTCCCTGCGACCTTCGCCTTCCAACCTTCTGCTCGGGCCCTTCCTCTTCTCTTGTCCAAACATCCCACAACCGCCATGGCCAAGCTCAGGAAAAGCACCCTATCAGCAGCGAGGATGAAGGAGCTTGAGAGTCTGGGACTGCTGGACCCAGCGACGTGGTAGCTGCCGAGACAGAGAGACCGAGCCGCAACCACGGGACAACGAGCTCATCAGCACTGAGCACTACATGCTCTTCGGCCTGCGGACACCAGAGAGTGACATCCTGGCGGCAG
Source organism: Guadua angustifolia (assembly GCA_036346375.1). NCBI lineage: Eukaryota > Viridiplantae > Streptophyta > Magnoliopsida > Poales > Poaceae > Guadua > Guadua angustifolia. Next base: position 9,652,709 of record CM070500.1, on the reverse strand, counting down.
TTCTCGCCCAGTGCGAGATCGAACTCATCAATCTAGTGCCTAACTTTGTCCTTCTTCTTTCCATCTTCTCCCACTTGTGCGAGGGGTTCCTTGGGATCCTTCCCACCCTCTCTCTTTTCTTCCGCTTCTTCTCCTTATTTCGCACCGGGAAGGACCCCGTGGTCGGATACTTCTACTTCCGGCTGCGGGCGGGGCTCCCTTGGTCCTGTCCTCAAATCCGATCTCGGGATTCCCTCGGTCTATGGACCGAGCAGTGGTTCTATCTGAAGAGGGGCGAAGACAGTGCGCTGGCGTATGACGGAACCCCCATCTCCGGCAGGAAGCAGACCCCGGAGGCGGACGACCTGGAGATCGACCAGGAAGCCATCACCGCCATCCACATCTGCGCCACGTGTGGCCTCACCGGGCAGGCCATTGCCAACGATTTTCTGAGGAACCGGGTGTTCCCTCTACGGAAGAGGATGCATCCGTTCTTCGAGATCAAAGGCCGCAACAACCTTACCCGTGAAGGGACGTTTGGTAAGTCTCCCTGTTCTGAAGTTTGTTCGAGTTTTGATCTTTGAGTTTCTTTGACGACCTTGCCTTTCTAGCAGTGCCGAAGGAGTCCTGGATCGCCGCTAGGATGAATGAGATGTTTGGGAAGGCGGCGCACGATTACACCATTGACGACCCCGTTCCGAAGAACGTGCTGCACCGAAAAGCCGAGGTAAGCCATATTGGGCCAGGTCTTTTAGCTTATGTATGCCTAGGGCTTTCCTTAATCCCTCGATGTGCTCGCAAGATAACCAAGAGTTGTCTGAAACGGCGAGGAGGATGCTGCCGCTGCCCGGGGCGAACAAGGGCAAGAAGGCGGGCAAGAGGCCACCCCCGAACGGAGCAGGCGGCAGGGATTCGAAGAAGCAGCACGTTGAATGGGGCTACCGCACGATGGTGAGTTTTCCCATGGTCGAGCCCCCAAGCTCTTGTTCGTGCTCTTTCGCTTTCTGACATACCCTTCTCCTCGCAGCAGCAAAGTGCTGCGGCCGCCGCCAGGACTTCGATGGAGGACCCGGAGCCACCACAGGTCCCGAGGTCTCAAGCTCGAGGTGCCCGAGGAAGGGACGCCTCTTCACCCTCGGGACACCGAGATCCTCGCCAGCCCCCTGTGAGGCGGAAGCTACAAACTCAGGTATATCGTCATCTCTTTGTTTACGCAGTCTTCCCTTCTGTCTTTAGCTTAGTGATCTTTACTTGTCGCAGACTCTGAGCACTCAAACTCAGCCCTTGCTCGTCCTGATCATGGCTATTGTTCTGGGTGAGACTGAGTCCGAGGAGGAGGAGACCTCTTACAAGTTAGTGCCCCGTCGGCAAGCGGGACAGGGTCGCGCCCCCTGCTGGCCCACAAAGCTGGGTCGCAGCTGGCGAATCGACTAAGGAGTCAATGACCCGGTCGAGGACAAAGTCTCGCCCGTGGTCAGTGAGGGCGACGCCGCCGACGCCATGGACGCCGAAGCCAGTGCCAACCCGCCTGAGGCCGCTGCAGAAGATGACGTTCGGGATGCTTCGGCCATGGCGGCTGAGGCCACCCAAGCTGCTCCTGCCGAGGTTGCCTCGACCGTCGAGGTCGGGGCACCCCTGGCCGTCGAGGCCGATCATGCTTTTGCTGGAGCAAGCATGGAAGATCGTGCTGAGGATCAGACCAAGGCCTTCGCGGGAGTGGGAGCAAAAGGCACGCAGACTGCGAAGGACGAGGCCAATCCAGTTGCCGGGACCGAGCCCGGGGACAGGTTGAGCCCCTCGAGGGAGGCGACCCGAAGCGAGTTGCCCTCGGCGGGGCGCCCGAAGGTCCTCGCCCAAGCGACCTAGCGGCGGCAATGGACAACACCGCGCCAGGGCCGTCGGGCTGCAGGCCTGTTGAGCACCCCCGTGCACAGTTCGAGGGCTAACTTAGCCAGGTACAAAGCCTCCTCTTGCCCTTGTCGAATTTTAGCTCGAGTCTCCTTTTCTTTCTTCTTCTGATGAAGACTATGTTTTTCTTTCAAATTTCGCAAGCCATCGATTTCATCGCCCAAGGGTTGTAAGGTCTTCAGATGCACTCGATGCGCTGAAGATGTTCCTCGACTTGGTGGAGGAGCGGGAGGCGCAGCGATTCAAGGTCATAGAGACCTTGGGGGTCGAGCAAGAGGAAGCTGAACGCAAGGCAGCAGCCCACTCCAGCGAGCTTGTCGGCCTCCGCCAAGCGATGAAGGAGCTCGAGGCCACCCACGCATTCGAGCTCAAGCGGGCCATTGCCACCGAGCGCGACCACGCACACAAAGCCGTGGAAGAGGAGCGCGCCCGGCCGGCCAAGGCGCTCGAAGCCGAACGAGCAAAGACTGAGGAGATGGTGAAGGCAGCCGCGGACCAAGTAGCCGTCCTGATGAAGGCCTCCCCCGAGCTCGAGGCTAAAATCGTCGAGCTCGAGGAGAAGTTGGGACGGGCGATCAAGAATGGAAAGAGCACCCTGGCCCAACTCCAGGACGAATGAAACCGTTTCGCCAACGCTGCTGCCGAAGCCCTTCGTCTCCAAGGCGAATTGTCGGCCTTAAGAGCTAAGGTTGCTGAGCTCGAGCAAGAGAAACTTGCTCGCGACATGGCCGACCTGTAGATAGGGTTAGACCTAGCAACTTGTAAATAGGAGGTTGTAAGAGTTTAATGAAACAAAGTTATTTTGACAAAACGAGCTTGTGGCCCTGTTTTGCTCTTTTTATATAAGAATTTTTTTGTCGTGTACTTAGCCTTATATAAGAGGTAGTTTATCCATCCTCGTACAACCCCCGTTGGGGCCAAGGTCGAGCAACGCCGGCCTTGGGCACAAGTTTGGAGACCTGCAAAGCTATGACCTGCAAGATCGAGAAAAAATCCACATGAGGAAAGCTGCTAAACATGACATAGGTGCATGAGAATAGACTCAGCCCCAAAAAGTGTTAAGGTTTTTTAGTTTAGACTCTCGAATCATGACCTCAATCCGTGCTTGCTCGATGGTTTCAAATGTGGAGTTAGTTCGAACCCTGGCGCGGGGGGAGCTGAGATGCGAAGAGATTCGGCTTATAGGTAGCTCACCCCCGGGGGTGAATTTTAAGCTCACAACACTTGAGTCCAGATCGAAAACACTTATACGTAGGTCAGATTTAGGAATAATCTCATATTCGAATTCAGTACAAGGCATGTAAGAAAGAAAAAGAACAGGGACCAACATAGCCAATGAACAATAAACTTTATTGAAGTTTGAGACAAAAGCTTTACAAATAAAATTTACGAAGTTGATTAATGTTCCACGAGCACGAGAGCTCTCTGCCATCGGGCATCGCTAGCCGGTAAGCCCCCGTGTGATCTGTTGAAACAACTCTATAGGGGCCCTCCCACCGCGGGGATAACTTGTTGGTGTTGGATCGACGAGCCCTGAATTCGTCTTAGGGCTAGGTCCCCAATAAGGAGCTCTCTAGGTCGTACCGATCGAGACGCATGTCTGCGAAGAGCTTGCAGGTAATGCGCTGATCGTAGCAATGCACGACATATTACTTCTTCTGCCAGGGTAAGGTCAATGGACCGTTCTTGCTCGAAGTCGACCTAATCGACCAAGCTGACCCTAGCAGAGCCAGTAGTGACCTCTCGGAGGCGGGGCGGCCGGTCTCAGATCATACAAGCCGGAAGGGTATGGACCCCGTTGCTCGGCTGACCGTGGTACGAGTAGATCATAAGACAGTGGGAAGTTCGTCCACCCAGGTCTTGCCATGTCGTTCGAGCTCATCAGATACTCGCTTCTTGACGCCTTGAACAATCTGTCCGTTGGCGCGTTCCACTGCCCCATAGCTTTGCGGATGGCTTACCGAAGCATAACATATTTTGGTGCCAATGTCTTCGCAATTTTCCTGGAACAGCTCACTGGTAAACTGTGTTCCATTGTCAGTAATAATTTTGCATGGAACTCTATACCTGGTGACCACGAACAAGCGGAAAAACTTGACCGCCGCACGAGCCGTGATGGTCAAAACAGGTTCGGCCTTGATCCACTTGGTGAAGGTATCAATAGCGACGAATAAGAACTTCTTTCCGCCGACCGCCTGAGGGAAGGGACCGAGGACATCTAGCCCCCAGGTCGAGAAGGGCCAAGCGAGTGGAATGGTCTAGAGTGTGTAGGCAGATTGATGCGACTTTTGAGTATGTTGGTGCGTAGACAGGTTGGTGTGACTTACGTAAGAAATGCATCAAAGACGCCGAGACAAGACAATGTGAGGGCCCGTATAGACTACGAACCTCTCTCCAAGACGTCTGACCACTGTCATGAGTCACATGCGTCAATTGAAAGATATCTTCAATCCAAAGTCAGTGGTACTGAGTTCTTGTTAGTGCACAACTGGACCACATGTTCACATGAATTTCAACCGTTTCATGGAGGTACATGCTCATTGAAGTAGAGTACCGAGTACTTTAGGACAGAACCTTTTCCTTAAACGGTACAACTGTAAAGCAGCTTAAAATTAAGTCGTAGCAAAAACACTCTTCAAAACTGTAGCCGTTAGGGAAAAGCTTTTAAACTGTGATTTCGCTCGACCGCCTTCCACCTCACTCGCTCTGTCTTCCAGCTCACTCTGTCGTCTCCCCGCCTGATTGCTTCTCCAACTCTCTCCGGCTTTGCCCCCCAAAGCTATAGTTGTAGCAGGCAGTTTGCCAAACGGTATTACAAGAAAAGCTTTAGCCATCATCTACAACTGCTTTACAGTCCAGTAAGCCAAAAATAGCTTTTCAGCTCAGCCACAGCTCCCAAACAGGCCCTACATGAGGTTTTTTTTTCTCTCCCCATGACTCCATGGAGGTAGAATAATGCCACATGCTCTCGCTCAAAATGTATCACGGTCTCGTTTTCTTCTCTCGGGAAGTTGGCCCAAATCTTGAATTGAGGTAGATCTATCATCTATGCTCACATACATAGACATAGTGTGCGAAACCTATATGCGGATGAAATTGTCTCGCATGCAATCTCTTCTAAGACACTAGTCCTAATTACTTCTTACCATGTTAAATGCAGCTCTGTAACCGCAAAACAGGCCATTCCATTCGCAGGAATAGCAAGCAGTAAAAACGCCCTTTCCAGCACGGAAGCGAATCCACCCCCCAACGGCTAGTTTCCTGGGGCGCGACCCCCTCGCCGCGTGCAATCTCAGCCGTCCGATCTCCCGACCGTTGCCATTCGAATCCCTCCCGACCGTTGAAGCCCGAGCCCGACAGCGCCCTGCACTGCTGACCCCTCGTTATATCTCCCTCCTCCAAGAACTATACCCATCAATCAGCCACGCGCCTCCCTCCCCGAGCCATTGTTTGACCAACGCAAGGCGAGAGGAACCTAGGACTTCTTGCTGCTGCCGGAGCCGCGGTGGCTGCGCTCGCAAGCGGGGAACAGGGGACGCGGGCGCGCGCCTCCACTCGTTCTTCTCCTCGGTGCTCTGGGGACTCTTCGGCCAGGGCGAGGAGGAGCTGGAGGAGATGGCGACGCGCAACCAGAACAGAGGTGAGGGGACGGATCTTGGGCTTTGCCGTGGTTCTGGGACTGTTTTTTTGATCGGTTCCTAGTTCGTCTTGAGGCTTTCCTGCCTGGGGTCTTGTGGGTTGCGGGGTTCTTGCTTGGGGAAAGATGGGTTCTTGGTGGTTCTGTCTTGTTCGGTTCTGGCGTGGACGGGGGCCTGATTTGAGTTCTTGATTCGTTCGTTCCGCACGGTTTCTTGGTCAAGATTGGATTTTGACGTGAGTTCCCGATCTTTGCGTAGGTTTCTGTAGGTTTCTCCCCTAGGCTCTCTTCGGTTCATTCTTCAATAATTGATTTTGGTGTGTTCAGGGGCTTCTGGATTCGGATTCTTTAATTTGTTTATTTGATTACCAGCATCAGAATTGAATTCTGAAGAAAAGATTCGATTTTTATGCCGATTAGATGGAGCGGTTTGGTCCAACTTCTTGCGATGAATTTCTCACATCATCTTGTTCTCGCTTCCCCTGTGCAATGGTCAGGTGGTGTCGCCGCTCTGGGAAAGCAGAAGGCCGTCGTGACCGGCAGGCCCGACGCCAAGAACCGGCGGGCTCTCGGCGATATCGGCAACCTCGTCAACTTGCGCGTCACCGAAGGGTCTGGAAGCAACCGAGCACTGCTCTGCCCAGTCACAGTAACGTCATTTCCGTTCTTCCTCTGAAAACTCGCTTGTTCCTGGAAACAGGAAGCCGCCGCCGCAGCAGGAGCTGGTGAACCGCCCCATTACCAGAAACTTTCGTGCTCAGCTGCTAAAGAACGCGCAGGCGAATGCCGCTGCAGTCAAGATACAGCAGGCGAGGCCTGCGCCGAGGCCGGCCAGGAAGGTCGTTTCCAAGCCTGCCCCTCCACCCCCTGAGCATGTCATCGAGATCAGCTCTGATTCTGACGTGAGCATGAAGCAGTCGGAGGGCAGCGCCAGCTCTGTCCGTACGTGCTCGAGGAAGAAGGTCATCAACACCCTCACTTCCGTGCTCACAGCTCGCTCTAAGGTTCGTCATCTGTGAAAAACTTCTAAGACATTTACATTCTAGTCTTTTCCTATGTTGCAGTAGCATAAACCTGTGGAATTATTCTGATTCTCCATTGTAATGCCAGTTTGCCTGTGGAATTACTGATAAGCCTCGAGAAGTGATTGAAGACATTGATAAGCTTGACGCCGACAATCAGCTGGCTGTCGTCGACTACATTGAGGATATCTACAAGTTCTATAAGATAGCTGAGGTAACTACAGATCCTTAGTTGTACGCAAATCTTGTGATCTGCTTTTTTCTGAAATTGATCTTTCCTGGTTTGTTGCAGAATGAGTGCCGCCCAAGAGACTACATTGACTCTCAGGTGGAGATCAATTCCAAGATGAGGGCCATCCTTGCAGACTGGATTATTGAAGTGCATCACAAGTTTGAGCTCATGCCGGAGACCCTCTACCTCACTATGTACATAATTGACCGGTACCTCTCGATTCAGCCCGTGCTGAGAAGGGAGCTGCAGCTGGTCGGGATTTCAGCCATGCTGATCGCCTGCAAGTACGAAGAAATTTGGGCGCCAGAGGTGGAAACAGAAAGCCTCTCCCCTCGCTTTCCAGTGAGCATTGCTAGTTATTCTAATTAGTTGCCATGCACTTGCAGGTGACCGATTTCATCTTGATATCAGACAGTGCATACAGTAGGGAACAGATTCTTTCAACGGAGAAGGGAATTCTGAATAGGCTTGAGTGGAACCTCACTGTTCCTACACCATATGTCTTCCTTGTGCGCTTTCTGAAGGCGGCATCTTCAGATATAAACAAAGACAAGGAGGTAAAAAATCAAGCTGGGTGTCCCTGTGTAGTTTATCATCAGATGTATTCAAGTTACACTTTCAAGCAGTGATGTTGTAATCAGAACTCTTTACTTGAATACAGATAGAGCATATGGTCTTCTTCTTCGCCGAATTGTCGCTGATGCAATACGGGTTGGTGATGTCCCTGCCTTCTATGGTTGCTGCTTCGGCTGTCTATGCAGCCAGGCTCACCCTGAAGAGGAGCCCTCTATGGACCGACACGCTCAAGCACCATACTGGCTTTACCGAGTCACAGCTAACGTAAGTCCCCATAGCCCCCCACCCTACTCTGAACAATTTGAGCGGTCAGGCTGAACTTTTCTGTGATGATTTCAGGGAGTGTGCAAAGATTCTTGTGAGCTCACACTCGACTGCCCCTGAGAGCAAGCTGAGGGTGGTATACAAGAAGTATTCCAGCGAGCAGTTCGGAGGAGTTGCACTGCGCCCACCAGCAATAGAACTCTGCAAATAAATGGAGATAGCTTCGTCTAGGATTTGTTAGCTTTCGATTTAGAGTAAAATCGCTAGGTTGTTTCCTTGATTGGAGTCGAGCAACTTTGAAACTAAGACTCCTACACTGTTATTCAGGAGTCAGGAGTATTATCTGACTTTTGATGGCTATTTGGATTTGGCAGTTCTGCCTCTTATGGGATAATACACCTTGGTGTATATATCTGTGATCTGAACTTTATATGTCACAGTTCTTCATAAGCATGAATGATGAATTGGAAATGTTTGCATATTGGAAATTTTTGGGCCTGTTTGGTTTGATGACAACATATGCATGATAGAATTTGGAAATTGCATATTGGAAAATTTTGGGCTTGTTTGGTTTGATGAAAATTTTGCCTTATACCTTACCAAATTTAGCATTGCAAAATTTTGGTTATTAATATTTTGGTTAAAGATCGGCAAGAAAATGAACTAGAGATAGAGGAATCTTACCAAAATTTGATAGCAAACCAAATGCTTATCAAATTTGATAACACTATTAAAATTTGGTAATGACCCTTTCTCTCTACATTGGAAAGAGTTAGCAGTAGCAGCCCTAAGAATAAATCAACTTATTTATTAACATCTAAAGTGACTACAGGAAAAAACTTCAGGAACAGTACTCATCAAAACTACATAAGCATTCAGCCGCTGCGTATGAAGTTGGCAACTGATTAGCATCATAGCATGTATCCTAAACATCCATATATCTGGATTGCCTTGCAGTTGCACCCCAAGTTACTGATAATACCGGATTGAGATATACCCTCTTCCATTGCTCTGCGCGAAGCATCTCTCCAACGATAAGACGGCAATTGGTTGGCTGATCCAACGCTATGGGAAGAGTGAGCATTGGCACGCCGGCAAACACTGTCGCAAGCGTCGAGTTCATGCCACAGTGCTGACAGAAACCCCCAACTGAACGATGGCACAGCACCTTTCAGCTGATCGCACCACGGCTGCACGGCACAAGTAGGCCATTGATGCTGTCACCTAGCAACCGTCGAGCTTGCGAATGTAGTTCGTCGCGGAGCACCCACAAGAACTTTACACTGCTTGTGACTTGTGAGAAGTCCCATGGCGAGCTCAGCAAGCTGGGACGGTGAAATACCCCGAAATTTCAAAAATGGATTCATCTAAATTTTATTGGATTTATTTAAATTTTTGCCGAATTTTCCGCATTTGTTTGAGCTAATTTCTTGAGACTTTCCCTTTTTGGCCGCTCTTCCAAAATCCGCTTTCCCTAAACGCGGAAAGCCCATTTTCTCCACTCGTTGGCACACTCTCCCGAATCCACCTCCCCTGTTTCCTCGGCCCGAATCTCTCCCACGATTCCGTCGCCATCGCCTCCGGCTCTGGTGCCGCCCGCGCCGCTCGGCTTTGCCGCCTCCTCGAGCCCCGCACCAACTCCCCTGTCTCCGCCGTCTCCTCCGCCACCGACAGCGCCCGCACTGCACGCCCGAACCCTCTCCTCCGCAGCCGCAAGCTTGCCGGAGCACACTCTTTCCCTCCCGCCACCGCACGCTATAAATAGGCCCCTCTGCTTCCCATTGTTCGCCACCCCGAGCCGCAGTGCTCTTCTCTCCCTTACCCAGCCATCCATTTCTTCTCCGGTTGCCTCGCCGCCCCGCCCCGCGAGCTTCTTCTTCTCCTCCGGTGCCCACCCGCCGCCAGGCCATTTCGCCCTCTCCCCCGCCCAATTCTTCCCCATCCCAAGTTCGCCGAAGTCCCCTCTTGCTCCCCCACCATCCGTGAGATATTTCGCCGTTTCGCCATTATCTTCTCCGGCTCCGGCATTTCTTCGCCGTCCCGCCACCTCCCTTTCTCTCCCGGCCAATTTCGCCCGCCACCGGACTCACCGTAAGCTCCTCTTGCTCCTCCGCCCACCCATCCCTACTCCCGCGCCGCCGTTTGCCGTTTTCGCCTTCTTCTTCCCCGTTTCCGGCAGCCATTCGCCCCACCATTGCCCTCTCTCGCTGACAAGCGGCCCCACCTGCCAGTCCCTTCCTCACTCACTGCCGCCCAGGGCCCGCCCGTTAGCCTCTCCGTTTGCCATGCTCGGGACCGCTTGCAGGCCTTGCGCCTCTGGCTCTGGCCGGCCTCATTGCGTTCGTGGGTCATTCTTCATGGGCCAAGGGCCAAAATGTCTTGACCAAAAACCATTTTGGGATTTTGATTTCTTTTCGGATTTAATTCGTATTTAAAATCCGGAAATACAAGTAAAATTCCAGAAAATTCCCAAAAATTTCCCCAAAATCCAAAAATACCAAAAATACATTTTCCTGACCGTCTCGAGCCACTGAGTCCAAAAATGAACTCCATTTCGCAAAACCAAGTCCCAAAAATTCCCAAAATGCCCCCGACCCTCGCTCCAGCCATTTTCTCTCTATTCCTTTTTCCGATTTTCTTTCTTTGTTTTGTTTTATTCGTTTATTTATTGTTTGCGTTCTCTCGCGTTAGATTCGACGTCGAAGCAACCATCGGCACAAATCGCGGAGCAGGAGCAGACGTCAGAGCCGTCGCAGGAGCAGAAGCCGTTCGAAGCCGGACCCAACATCAACCCCTTCTCGCTAGGCGAACCCTCGATTCCGCAAGGCAAGCCACACTCCTTGAACATGTTGAACCCAGTTTCATTGTAGTATATATATATATATTTCTTGTATTGCATTATTTTTGTTATTTTAGAAAACTAGAAAATGTGGTAGTTTCGAATGACATGATTAGATACAACCAAATGTTACACCTGTTGTTATGCCTTAATTCCTTTTTAACCTTAGACTATAAAATATTGAACCTTCGTAGAGGTAGCAATTCATACAATTATTACTTTTAGACAAATGCTTAATCTCTAAAGGTTGGCTTGGTTGACTTTCAAAAATTGATACGGTTTGGGGGATAGCTTGGGCGGACCACGAGAGGTAGATGCTGGCCCAACCCCCAACCGATGACGAAGCTAGGTTATGGTGTGGTGGTGGTACAGTTGGTACCAATGGTTTGTGGTATGTCATCTGGCTGAGTCTTTGGCATTCAAGGACCGGTGCCTTGGGCAACGAAAATAACTTCAGACCCCGCTCAACCACAAGTTGGGCCGACCAACTCTGTTGACTTGGTCCAACATAGCTCAGTACATTGTACTTCCCTTTTTAATGCCTATAGGGAGTGGTGCTAGCGAGGCAATGGATCGCATAGCGGCAAAGGGTGGAACGGGATGGTGCGCCATCGGTTCTCACAACAATAGGTGTCCACCGTAACGGGCCGTTAATCCCAAGATCGCCCGTGGGATCTGGGGTCTTGTGGACCCAAGTAACTCTCTTGGGTAGGAGCTAAAAGGGAAGTTCAGCGAAATGCTATGATTATCCGGCCGACCACATGCATTAAAGTTGCATGTTGTTTGCGCATGGCATCAGCGGTAGATGATATCTTGTGGGTAAAGTGAGCACCTCTGCAGAGTGATATCAATGGTATTCGAATACGCCGTGCTTACGGTTAATGAAGCTGAGTTAAATTAGGGTGATTCTGTGAATCGTGCCCTGTAGTTTTATAATTAAAACACATCGTGGATGCGAACTTTGCAGATAACCCCCCCAATGTTATATTGCTATTTATGGTTTGTGTTTCAAATGTAAAATGAAAATTGATATTGACAACTTGCATCCACAGTACTCAAAACCTATGCCCACCATTGTTTATCCCTGCATGTAATATTCAGAATTTTCCGTGTGGTTTGTTGAGTACGGTTGTGTACTCACCCTTGCTCCCAACCCCCTCTTTAGATTTCAAATGAAGCTGGCGATCTCCAGAAGACCGTAGATGATGACGTTATTTGGTTTTGAAGGCCTTGATCTGTCTGCTCAAGCATTTTCTGTGGGTGTTCTGTAATATATTCGGTGCCAGCCGCACCTTTTGTAAAACTTCGGCCGTTAGGCCCTCAATTGATCTATAAAATATTCGCATTTGCTTTTATGTCTGGCAATGTACGCTGGGTTACCTACAGCTAAAATCCTGGGTAGCTGTGAAGGTATTTATACGTACCCCCTGAAAAAGACGGTCTGTTACAGACGGTGACACCGAGAGGAAGCTTCCCAGTGACACGTACAACACCTGGTCTGCAGGCTGCGTGTCCAACCATGTGAAGTGCTCATCTTTCGTCCTGCCAATTGCTGGCTGTTCTTGAAGTGTCATGTAGGGGATGCACGGGCCGATCGGGTACATGCGAGGCGATGAGGGCTCTGACATCAACGAGTCTATGACACCCGCCTCGAATGAGGTGAAGAGCACAAACTGGCCCGCCTTGACGCTGCGAATTCTCGCCATGAACCGTCCTAGATTGGTCTCGTGAGAAATGATTGACTCAAGATGGTGGTATGTTACTGAAGCTTGGCCAGGCATATGCCAGTTCCACAGCTGATCATTCGTGTCTACAATTCGTCAAGATGGAGACAGATTACTATCAATCTATGATCACACAGACGTATTGGTGGTGTCCCGTGATTGTGTTAGGAGAAAATTATGTGTGCGTCTGACCTGTTACGGCCAAGCTGTCGCCGGGGCCACCCGTCGTGCGGTGCGCGGCAGTGAGGCGCACGAAATGGTGGAAGGCGACGAAGTGGGTGGCTGATATGGGGCAGAACGAGGAGGCCGTCACGCCCCTCCTCACCGCCATTGACACCCGCCCACGGCAAGAAGGTGTCCGTCACGACCACCGCCACCCCAGTGATGGCAACATGTCCTGAAGTAGCTGCTCCACGGGGGGCCCCATCGTGGTGTGCACGGCCGTGCTCCGAGGGGATGACGTTGGGGATTGTGACCACGCGAACGCGCTCCAGCAGGGGCGGTTCGGGCTCACTGAGCAGGCCTAGCCACTCTTCGGTGAGGACAACCGTGACCGTGCTGCTGCTGCTGCCGCCATGCACGGTGAGCAAGCGGCACAGGCTTAGCATCGCATTGATGTGGTGATGTATTAAATTCGTGATTTGGTGTAGGTGATGGTGGCATTATGATGCTTTCAGATATTTTTTGCCATCTTGTATTCTTGTCGGTGCAGACTAACGTATAATACATGGTAGAAGGGGCAATAGAACCGCCCACTGATTCATTAGGATCGATATTCTATTACTATATAACATTATAATCGTTTTAGACTGCAAGACAACAACCTAAACGCTCGAAACTATGGCAGTGACATTGACGTCATCTTTTCTATCCGAGGCAGCCGTTGGTAGGGTAAAACAACTAATTGACCCTAGTTCTACTTTTGCTATTAGCGCAAAAAGGTTGAGGAAATTTTTTAGTTGCCATTGGAAGATAGCCAGATCCCTAAAATATTATCGTGAAATTGCTTCCCTCTTCATTGTCATTGGATCTCAACTTTGATCGCTTTTTGCCACTCCCGTAAGTGCCTAGTGGTTGGATGTTAAGTGGTGCACAAAAAGATTTTGTTGCCCTTCAAGGTGGCCGTGGCAATGGCAAGCTAGCAGTGCGAGGTCATGGCTAGTCCAGGAGATGGACTACATGGTCATGCAACAGAGGTTAGGGAAGGGAAGAGGCGCAGTTGAGTTCGGAGAGGAAACAGGCATGCCAGAGTTGGACGAACGTAGGGGGCGGACGTGGGGCAACGACGATCATGGATTAGGGCAGGATGGCAACAACTCCTCCGTTGATGGAATCAGCCAAACGATGGATTGGCGAGCATCTAGGAGGTGAGGTGGCGATGATGATGCAACTGGCGAGACGCCAACATGGCCGAGGTGGCCTGTCAATGGCGACGGTGGCGCGGGGCCCTTCTTCGAAAATAGTGAGCTCCTGGTGGACACGTGGCTGATCTGGGGTAAGCACGAGCATTATTGCACCAAGAAGGTATTGTGCGCGTGCTTTTCTTGGGCAGAGGAGCTCTCTATTGGGCTGACACCGTGGATCCGAGCTTGGAGACAGTGATAGTGGCAATGGGTAGCTCGGGTGGAATTGAAGCAAGGAAATAGGCAAAACAGAAAATCAACAAGGTGTACATGGATGACCATGAATTAATTTTGGAGGAGGAGCTTCAAGCGCAAGTAATTTTTGAGATTGACAAGTGTGGGTATATCGGGGCTCGATGACGCCACTGCTTAACGGCCCAGGAAAATTAAGGTGAGGCGGCATGGTTTGCTCCAGGGAGATAGAATGCGGAGGTGAGATCAGAGCCGGCACGGGAGATAAGGGAGTCGAAGGTGGTGCCAGCGATAGAGGAGGCAACCATGGAGGAGGAAAAGGTTAGTGGTGGCATTCAATGAGGCATGAGAGAAAAGAGAGGGAGGATGGTGGAGGAGGAGGAAGAATACGACGTGTACCAATGTGAGAGTAAGATGGGCATTTTTGAGAAAAACTGACAGGTTTTTGTTGTTCACGGTGCAGCATCCTAACGGAGACCAACGAAAGTGGCAAAAAAGAATGAAACTTGAGATCTGATAGCAATAAAGGGGGAAGCAATTTCATGATGGTATTTTAGAGATCCGGCTAACTTCTAGTGGCAAATAAAGAATTTCCTTAAAATGTATAGGCTTTAGAGTCAAAACGTTCTCCCATCCCCGGTATAAGAACATGTTATCCTCTATTACCCCCTTCGATTCCAAATGTAAGTTGTTTTGGACGTTGTCACATTCTCCAAGGTGACACTTTGACCGTATACCAATTTTATGTTGTTAATCTTGTTAATTCTTTATATATTAGTGGTCAAACTTAAAAATATTTGACCGTTATAGATTCTAAAGCAACTTACATTTGGAAATCAGAGGTAATATCTTTTCTTCTTCTAAACCATTTTACCTCTCCAAATGAAGGGCAATTTGGGCATTTCCATTAATTTATCTCGCCTAATTACCCTGCACAGTAAGTTTCAGATGGAAAAGGTGACAACAATGCATCTAGCATAATTTCATGTGTTTACGATGTCATTATGTTGCAGTACCAATCGAGTGCAGTGTTATCTAGCAAAATATCAATGTTTGGGGGTGCCATTGAGCTAATTTTCCCATTCATTAAGGAAGAGGTACAAATACAGTAGATAATAGAGTTACTATTGCAGCAAAGAAAAGAAATATGCAACGCCCCCATATCTCTTATATCATACATATAACCACGCCTTTGATAAATAGATTGCTCAAATCTTCAAGATCAAATTTTCAGTAATAACTTTAAAACTAGCAGGGCGGCTTCAAATTGTATCTGCATTGTGCAACTTTTCTTTACTACAAAGGACATGCGGTTCTCCAACATATTCTAGAAAATATAGTAATTTGAAACTTCTAGTTAATTCACACGCTTCTTATTTTGCCATAAGGTCCTACAACTAGAGTATAAGCTGAAGAACCTTCACCAAGGATGGAAAAAAAATGTTAACTATACCAGTTTTTTTCCTTCAGACGTGAAGTATAACTTGGAAGGTTTTATATAGTACTGCCAAAAGAGAGCTCCGAAAACATAATTGTTCAGCAAATGATACATTTCAAGAATCAGTTTTGGAATATCACTGATTGGCTTGGGTACATAACAAATACTGGCTTCCCAATTATTTTGATGAGCATATCATCTCCATCAATGAATTGAGATTGTGATACGAAGATCCACCTTTGTTGACTGCTCTGTGAGAAACCTCTTTCCACTCAAGGGCACGTCTCCTTACTGCCTTCGTCTCAGCTTCATCACTGGCCAACAGCCTCTTAACAGCACTTGCAATCTCCTCACTTCCAATCAGGCGATCTCTGTCAGTCCAATCCCTCAACTTCAGCCCAGTCTTCCATTCTTCCACAATTAGCCGGCCATCAATTGGTTGATCAAATAACAGTGGTAGGGCGAGCATAGGTACACCAGAGAAGACGGCTTCAAGTGTTGAGTTCATCCCACAATGTGTCAGGAAGCCCCCAACTGAAGGATGACACAAAACCTTCAACTGCTCGCACCAGGGCAGTATGATGCCCCTATTGGTGTCACTGACAAGTTCTCGCACCCGGGGAGATTGTTCACGAAGAACCCACAAGAATCTGACCTCACTTGCTGCGAGGCCCAATGCGATCTCATCAAGCTGAGAGGCTGACACTGAAAGAAAGCTGCCAAGGGAGACATATAGCACCGAGTTTACAGGTTGAGAGTCCAACCAGGTAAAGTAGTCTCCTTGGCTGGTAACTTCTCCATTGGACTTGGTATGATGGTCATCAAGGGTCATGTAGGGAACGCAGGGACCAATTGGGTACACTGGACATGATAGCTCTGATCTAAGTGAGTCGATGACACTGGCCTCAAGCTCATACATAGTCGTGAAAAGGAGACATTGCGCTTTTCTGACACTGGAGACAGCTGCTAGGATATGCTTTACTGTTCTCCTGTTGTGAATTAAGGGCTTGAGATCAGATAACCATATTGAACTTGAAGCCAGGCTGGGGATATAGTGCTCAAGTCTCTGATCAGATTTATCTGCAGAGAGAAAAAGTAGATGAGTGAATAATGCTGCAAGCTGCCATATAGATGATTGAGAACAACAAATTTTATCTCCTGCGATTATTACAAAAAGAAAAGAAGCAAAAATGAAAACCATGAGGTACAATTACAACAACACATATATGATGTTACTGGGAGTCTTGAAGATATCGGTGGAGTCATCTGACCAAGGGAGGAAAAGATGGAGTGGAACATGGATGAGAAATTGGCTATTTCCGTTGAGACAAACTGAGTACCAATTTGCCATACTCAATTTTAGTTGTTTCATGTATGTCTATACCTGCTAGGGTGAGAGAGATTAGCTAGCATTTAGTTCAAATTTGAAAAAAAAATCCAACCAAATTGCCTCATCCAAACGGGGTTCATTCATTTTTCAATCAGATAGCCACCAGTGCACATTCTGACTGCAATTAGACCCTGACTTTGGTGCTTTTGTTATTAGAGGACTAAATAAGAAAGACTGCCGTTATGGTGACCATTAAAGATTCTGCTTGCTGACAAACGCGATAAAACTAATATGTAAGTTCTTGCAGAGTTACACCTACATGTGATCCTAACAAGTCGTTTTTCGTATTTATCGATTCCTAGCAAAAGAGGGGGGAAAAACGTATGTGTGTTTCATTGGCCATGCTACTCACACCTTTCACCTTTGCACATGGAGCTGCACATACCCTAACACTTGAGACGCTTTAGAATGTGCACATACACAACCACACTTGAATAAGTATGAAGTTAAGAACTAGCCTTGTGTATAGTACTACTTCGTAACAGCCTATGTCATGCACAGAATTTGGCAGAATTACCGAGTATCCACACTTCATAAACATGAATAATGTATGTAACTAACCATAAAATCAGATCCTGGAAACTCCAAATTCAGCTGCATAAATGCAACAGTCCGTAGATTGATTCGAATGCGGGCTATTCATTAATCCGGACAGGGCATGCTTGGAAGCAAAAAATGGAAGCAAGAACCCTCACCTGCTGTCGCACCGGAGGCCGGCGCGTGCTCGCTGGCAAGCCACGACGGGAGGCAGTCTAAGTGGTAGTACACGGAGAAGAAGGCGGCGGACATCGGGAAGAGCGAGCAGACGGGCACGCCCCTCCGGTTGCCGACGCCCACGACCCACGGCACGTGGGTGTCGGCCACGAGGGCCGCGACCGGCGGGCCCTCCTCGAGCCGGTCGAGCAGGCGCTCGAAGGGCGCCTCCATCTCGGTGCTGACCGCGTCGATGAAGCCGGCGTGGTCGGCGGCGCGGCCGTGCTCGGAGGGGATGACGTTGGGGATGGCCCGCAGGCGGACGCCGGGCGGCGTGCCGGCGTTGGAGGAGAGGAGGCCGAGCCACTCCTCGGTGACGACGAAGGTGACCGCGGCGCCGCGCGCGGCGAGGAGGCGGGCCAGGTTCATCATAGCGTTGACGTGGCCGCGACCCGGGAAGGGCACCGCCACAATGTGGCAGCGGCACGGTTCGTTCGCGGCAGCGGCGGCCATCTTTCTTCTCTGCGTTGCGTAGGGTTGTGTGTGTGTGTGTGTGTGTCTCTCTCTCGTCGCTTGTGCACGATGTTGCTAGAGCGAACAAAGCGTGCAGGACACTGGCTCCATCCAGTACAGTTTTCCTAAACGATAGCCACTAAAAGCGACAAGTTTCCTTCGGTTTCAGCAAGTTTAAAGAGAAGAGTTCAAATTTAAGTAAGTTCTGCATAATTTTAGAAGTTTTAAAGTTAAAGTTTCAACGAGTTTCAGGTTTTAGAACTTAAATTTCACTAAGTTTCAAATAATAAGTTTGCAGTAAGTTTCAACATCGAAGTTTCAATGAGTCTCAACAGGTTTTATCAAGTTTTAAAAGAAAAAACAACACAAAAAAAAAAAAAAAAAAATCCTGACATGTTCATCTGCGGCCGCCGTTCCGCCCTTGCCACTAGTTAGTACACCGCGTCCTCCCCCTGCTCATGCAAAGGCGAAGTCAGAGCAAAATTACTCGTGACGCACGTGACGGCGAAGTTGAGTCATGAGATGACATGAGAAGAGTCGGCTGTTGAAGTATAAGTGAATTGCCCATCTTTTCTCATCAGCTTAAACTTTTGGGTGAATTGGCTGGTGCATACAACTCAATATAGTATCAAAATCAAGAGGTCTCAAGTTCAAAACCCGGTTAGCGCAATTAAAAAATAATAATTGCAGCCCACTTCTATTCTACGTCCTAAACCTGAGGGAGTTTGCACGTGAGGGGGAGTATTGAAATATAATTGAATTGCCTACCTTGCCTACTTTTCCACATCAGCTTAAGTTTTTGGGTGAATTGGCTAGTGGATGCAACGCAATATCGGTGTTGTACCGCTTTATGATCCAAATTAGAAGACAAGCAAAGTTCATGGGACCCAGTGGTTACTGTCGTTGGTGATGAGGAAAACGATTGTATCTGGTGAATCCTATTGCCAGCGTCCTCCTCCCGCCATATTGCATTCATTATGTCGGTAGCCACCCTCCGCTACCCACCATATTGCCTTCGTACTGTAGGTCACCACCCACTAGTCTCCGATAGGCGACCAACACTCTTGCTTTTCGCAATTGGATGTGTGCAGCGTGAGGAATGATTGATGTGCTGGGATGCTAAGTTGGTTACAGAGGGATGAATAGAAAAGAGAGAGAGCAATGGAGGATTATTTGCGAACATTTTTGTTGCCGCATTGGCGTGAGTACTACCACCACTTCGACCAACCATAGACGCTTGGTTTTGGGGATTAAAAGTGAGTTCGGAAACTTATGCTAGTGTAGTTGTATGTTGATGAAGTTTGAGAGGGCCAGAACGGCAGATAGGATGGACGAGATTAACTGGGCAATCTGAGGATAAAGATTGTTCCATTATTTTGCCTTTTGAAACTTATATCGTTCTTTACATTTTTCTCTTTCTACTCATGTCAGGCGCACATGGGGAGTCTGCTCATGTCATCGTGCACACAGAGGAATCTATTGCGACATGTCCTTATCTGCTAGAACAAGATATAGTGTAGCCGTTACTATTATCGAAACTTTAGCTATCGTAGTAACGATCGTTGGATAAAAATGATGATCTAGATCGGTCTAAAGTACCGCTCAAAAAGTACTGCAGCAAATATTTTACTGCATCATATACTGTAGTAATCTACTTTAGCTAAGTGATATTATGCGCTCCGGCTCATTCGTTCTTCTGATCGGACGATGCTAAAGACCGATGTCTACTTAAATTACAGTCACTCGACAACTGCACGGAACTCTATCCTGTCGTCTATACCAGCGTCTACTTCCTTGGATGACCGGCACAGCAGCACCGCTGAAATAATGTCTGCCATGACTTTGGCAAGGCAACATATATTTTGCGTGTACCTATGCCATTAGAGCATATGCTTTCAGCCTTCTGCTCGGCCTTTAGTTGTCCACAAAGTACCATCAGTTCTACACCACGAAAATACAGAGGTAAGAGTATGTAGGTTTTCTCACCAGCCCATATGATATCCCTTTGTGGAGTTTTTTTGCTTTCCTTTTTCTATGAAAAATTTCCCATCTATTTTTTTTAAGTTTAGTTTTCATTTGAATAAAATAGCAAATCTAAATACAGCGGGTGGGCGCTTGCTACGATGGAGAAAGAGTTAAATTTATAATTTTGTTTGGAATGGAGCCAAATTCAGAGGGAAAAAAAAGAGCAACCATTACCTGTTGGATGCACCAAGAACGAATCTTGCGAAGTCACATACTCACGTACAAAGGAGATGACAAATCTCGGCCTAAGCAAATGTGCCACCTTTGCCTTGACTGCACACAGCTAGATGTGGGTGTTGTGCCGGGCCAGGTCGGTCTGGTACAGGTTTATCGTGCTTCAAGTATAAACCGTGCTAGGCATAACGACTCATCGTGCTTTCGCCGTCTTTGGCGAAATTTGGTCCGGCTCGTCTTCGGCGAGTCGAGCACTGGTCCATTTATGCCAGTGCTGCTTCGTGCCATGTCGGCCAGTGCCGTCCATTTATACTATTACTATGAGAGAAAATGATTATGGATTGATTTCTTTTTTTATATGTTTAGGACTTCCTTTTTCTCCAGTCGAAACAAAATCCTATTGTGTTTATTCTTCTCGATTTTCTTGATTTAGTTACTCCTTCCAATCACATGCATACAGTCATGCATTTACTCCTTGGTTTGCTCACCCACACATACAACGTATACATGCATTCTCTTCCTTTTCTCTAGTCCATTCAGAGTTTTCTTCCGTTAATCCTTAATTTGCTCACCCACATATACAATGCACACACGCATGGGCTGTTTCGAGCCGTGCCGGTCCGAGCATGGCCCGGACTGTTGTGCCGGGCCGGGCCGCCCATTGTGCCCGATTAGCAGTCTGGCATCGTCCGAACAACCATGCCATCCCAAATTTCAAATTGTTTAGAAACGATTCAGTCGGGTCCGTGGGTCGGCGTGCCTCGTCTTACCCAAAATGACCCGCACTAGTGCCCACCTCTATACACAGTTCGTCGGGGTTGATCCCTTGCAAGTCGGCAATGTCGTCCAGCTGGTCATCGTGCAACGAAATAATCTGATTGTACAACGAAATAAGCTTACCGGTAAACTCGTCCACTGACTGGTTTTCTCCCATCTGAAGATTCTCAAACTTGTTCTGTAGATTTTGTAGTCGCACCTCCTTCACGTGGTCAACTCCAACGTGTATCTTCTGAAGCGTTAGCCATGTGCTCTGTATTTCAACCTGGCGAGCTCAAGTCTCTGAGACCGGTTTGGTTGGTGAGGGGGTGCCTTTAGTAGCAAGCAAACCCTAACAGATAGAAACCCCAAAGACCTCTCACACTAACGAATTCTAGAGTCTAAAATCCGATGAACACACGATTTTACCTGTGTTCAGGCCCCTTGAAGAAGGGTAATGACCTTACTTCTGCTTGATCTTGGATTCATATTTTGGGCTTGATTCTGAGCTTGTTGGTGACCGGCTCTTCTTTGAGTCTCTCTTCTTTCTTTTCTTTTCCTCTCCCCCTCCATCGTATGCCCTCAAGTGTCCTTATAGGCCCGGCTTACGAGTCGAGATAGAGGAGGATGTCATCATGTTTATCTTACATGCATTTATTACACCTTTATCTTTTGTCCGTTCCTTGGCGCTAATTAATGCCAAGCATGCCTTCGCTCGGTTCTTCCGGAATGTGACCTCTCTGTGATGTAGGTGAGAGGCGTCGGAGGAACGGGCTTATAGCGAGAATTCCTTGGGACCGACATGCACCGGTACAAAGAAGCTGTCTCTCGACACAGTCTGTGTGGCGAAACTTCAGGATGAAGCCACCGCATCCTCCTTTTGCATGGCGGAGCAAGCGAGGTGTGCTCGCCGCGATGCCACGTGGGCCGGCGCCGGGCGGCGGCGTGGTCGCCACTGCGCGCCCAGCGCGCACGCGACCGGCACCGGTGGGCTGGCGTGCTTTCAATCGCCGCCGCCAAACGCCGCTTGCGGGCGGCGCGGCGGCAGGCGTGGTCGCCCACTGCTGCCGCCCGCCCACGCGGCCGACACCGGTGGTGGCGTGCTTCGCCAGCCGCCAAAGCGCCACGTGGCCGGGCGCCCGGCGGCGGCGTGGTCGCCACTGCCGCCCGCGCCACGCGACCGGCACCGGTGGTGGCCGTGCTATTAGCGCCGAGCCGCCACGTGGTGGGCGCCGGGCGCAGCGTGGTCGCCCACTGCTCGCGCCGCGCGCCACGCGACCCGGCACCGGTGGGCGGCGTGCTTCGCCAATCGCCGCCAAAGCCGCCACGTGGGTTGGCGCCGGCGGCGGCAGCGTGGTCGCCACTTTCGCCCGCCACGCCACGCGACCGGCACCCGGTGGCTGGGCGTGCTTCGCCAATCGCCGCCAAGCCGCCCGCGGGCCGGGCGCCGGCAGCGGCGGCGTGGTCGCCCACTGCCGCCGCGCGCCACGCGACCGGCACCCGATAAATTTGAGCATGCTTTCGCCAATCGCTTCGCCAAAGCCGCCACGTGGAATGGGCGCCGGCGGCGGCGGCGTGGTCGCCCACCTTTCGCCCGCCGCCCGCGGGTCGCGTTACGTGGGCGGGTGTAAACACCCACCCGCCTGTCGGTATCACGTGGGCCATGCTGCGCTTTGTGCGGCGAAGAGGGTACCCGGTGTATAATACGCCGACAAGAGCCGGGCCCACCCAAGAACGCACATCGAGTCTTTCAAAATCCTTACATTAAATGCCGGTGCATTCTTGGATGGGGCCACCACTCATCAGGATACGACCGCCTTGATTCCTTCCCGCATCCATTGATTTTCCTTGGGACCCGAAACGGCGCACAACCTTGTCCCTTCGTGAACCGTCGGTGCGAGTGGGGGATACATATAGATCCATCCGCACCAGGCAGTTCACGCTTTTAGTACTCTTTGTAAACTTCGTCTTCTTCCCTAAGCTTTTCTTGTCTCTTGTCACTTTTGCCTCCATGGCTCCTCCCGCCGCCTTCCGTTCCTCCCTCCAAACAGATTCTTACACAATAGGGAGGCTCCACACAATCGTCTTCCGGAGGGCCCTTCTTCTTCCGGCCGGGACCCCCACACCACGCTTAGGGATGGCAATGGGTACGAAACCCGATGCAGATGGGTATTTACTCCATTAGGGTGCAAATATGGTCTAATAATCATACCCGTGGATGCGTTAATGGGAGAAACCCGTACCCGCGGGTATGAATCGTAATGCACGGGTACTTCCACCGTGCTCGTTTACCCATTTACCGTGTAAGTGGGGCGGCCCAAGCCGTGCCCGCTTGATGAGTGACGACTAGACTCCAAAGTCCAAATCTCCAATTCCGCCTCGTAAAACTAAACTCCAAAAGTCCAAAATCCAAATCTCCAATTCAAGAGAGAGTGTCTCCAATCTCGGGATCATCAAACTAAGTGTTCTTGAAGTTTTTGAAGCTCTGTCCTAAAAAATCTGGGTAACTATTATTGATATTCTTTGATTCTTGAAGTCGTTGAAGCTAGGTTAATTCTAAATATCATGGTCTTCATAGCAGCTTTTTTTTCCTCAACATTCTGGATACCCAATTTCATTGCCGAGCAGTATTATAGGCCGATGCAATATTACTTACATTATGATTCTACTTCCTTTACTCATCAACGTCAGGAGAAGAGCTATTGGCTAAAATTGTGTTCACTAAATTAACGGGTATGGGTGACCCGACGGGTGAAAAGGACCCGGCGGGTATGGGTATGGGGAAGAAGTTCTACCCGTGATCTGCACGTAAATTAACGGTGATTTTTCATCGGCGAATGCACGGTATGGGTGGCGATGCCGACGGGTATGTACCCGTTGCCATCCCTAACCACAGTGCCCCGCCGACGAGATCATCATCACTGTGTGGGGCATCATGGCGGGCTTGGTACCGCATTTCTCTGATTTTTTCCTCACCGTTCTCCACTTCTATGAAATCAATCACCTTCACCCCACCCCCAACTCCATTCTTTTTCTCGCCATCTTCGCACACCTCTGCGAAATGTTCTTGGGGTGATGCCAAACCTCCCCTTTTTCGCTACTTTTTCCTTTGCGCGCCTCCTCCGGGCGCGAACTTCGGGGCTGCCATTTTCGCCGGGGCGGGATGGTCGCTCGCTATCTCCCTTCCACCCGAGTCAAATTGGAGGCTCGCGCGCCGAATGGTCAGAAGTCAATGACGACAATGCATTGATGCCACTCGGGGTGCCCACCGGACCAATGGCGATCCGCAAGAGCTGGAACTCGCCCGTCGAAAAGCGGCGAGCTCGGCAATAGCGACCGCATCATCAACTTCGGGCGCCCGGTTTAACGGGGCAATGGTTGTTAGGATTTTGTATCCGAAGACTTAGCCCTTCGCCGCCGATTCGCCCAAGATGGCAATACCTGATGACGCACGACATCACCCGCACCTTTCGGTAGTAAGTCTTCATCTTTTCTTTTTATGCTCCTTCCAGTATTGCTCCCTACCAACGGTAGTCTTTTCTAACTTTGGCGGTGCGGGAAACTTGGATGAGCCACGCATCACCACGTGGCTCTCCGGCTCATGCCACTGGTTCCAAGCGATTTGGACTTCCCTTCATCAGCCGCGCCACTTGCCGACTTGGAGTCCATGGGCGCGAGGATCGTCAGTTATTGCCGCCAATGGACTCTCTGGCCTGCGCCGTGCCGCCGCATCCCACGATCGGGGCGCACCTCCCACCGATCGGGCGGCGCAGCGGCCACTTGTTCCGGATGCTCCAGGCCGGGCGAAGAAGACGCCTTGTGGCAAATCTCTGCCACCACCGGTGCAAAGGTGGCGGTGACTTCTGCAGGCGGCGCACCGCCGCCCCAATTGCAAGATGCCGCCGCCTGCAAGCATCTCCACCTCCAGGCGCCACGGCCGCCCAACAGCGCCCGCGCTCACGACAACCACGGCGCCCGGTACTTCACGGCTTCCCCTTCTCCGACTCCTCTGTGGCGCCGATCTCGCCCTCGCGCCGCCACCACCTCTCGCAGCAGGGACCCGGCCGCCACCCGACAAAGCGGTGGAGGTCCCAAAGGCGGCTTCAACTTGAGGGCGACGCCAAGGCGGCCTCAA
This sequence comes from Guadua angustifolia, assembly GCA_036346375.1. Taxonomy (NCBI): domain Eukaryota; kingdom Viridiplantae; phylum Streptophyta; class Magnoliopsida; order Poales; family Poaceae; genus Guadua; species Guadua angustifolia. Next base: position 9,627,809 of record CM070500.1, on the reverse strand, counting down.
GATGCTCCCGAGAAGCGAGCGCCACTGCGCTGCGGAGGTTTCGCCCAGACGCCGCCAACCGCCACTACCACGGAATCGGGGCGGGCGGCCCGACACGGTGCACCTCATCAACTTCGCCCCGGACCATCACCACTCCCGCCGAGCGCTCCATTGAGCTCTTCACCGAGCTCGAGAACTTACATGACTTCGCTTGCGCACTTCTTGCCACGGCCGCGGGCATGGGGCGGGATCATGGGGACCCGGATTACAAATCCGAACCCTCACGTGTTTCAACAGCGCTAGTCCAGAACGAATAAGCGCACAAAGATCAAATGATGATAACACAGACATATCATAAAGTTCATAACAGTATTAAGCAAAAGAGTGTAACAACATCATCACATTATTACAAGTATGAAGCCTTACGGCTAAAGTGTAAAAGTAGCAGCGGAAATGTAGAACAAAAAGAGCCAATCAGTTAGCCCACAGGCAACCGACTGGGGTACGCTCCCTAGAAGATCGCGTCATCCTCCTCCTCAAAGTCTCCAGCACAAATGTCGAACGGTGGATCACAGGATCTTTGTTCACCCCTTCTCCCATCATCTGCTTTATGGAATAAGCAGCCCCCGCAATAAAAAGTGAGGGTGAGTACGCAACATACTCGTAAGTCTTGGAAACATAATGCAATTAACTAAATGCAAGGCTTAAACAAAGGAAGCATATAGGGTTCATTTGCATAAAGCGAAATTAAAATTTAAATACAAGTAATAATTTCATAAAGCAGCATTTAACAAAATGTAAATAGCATAAATAATTAAACTTGAAGTATAACAATTTTCGGTGTTCCAACTACTGGTTGGCTCTAACGCCAAACTAAATCAGGAGCTCCAAATAGCTCACGGATTCCCAACCACATTTTCATTTTAAACCAAATCCATCATTTTCCATTTTAAAACCAAAAACCAGAAAATCTACTATGTGAAAGCGTTCCACGCTTGCCCTTGTCCGTGGGCACGGCTACTTAAGTAGTTTTTAAGACTCTGCAGAGCTGGTACACTTAACCCACACGACATGATCAACCCTTTGCGCCAAGCTATTGACACACTTCCTTTGGTGTGCCTAAGAGAGATCATGACAAGGCCTTACAATGCATATACACTACCGACTCCGCGCTAAGGTTTCACATTGGTAGGGCTACCTCACTCCAGATCCGAAGCCCCTCTTGCGCCTTGCAAGTATCATCCCAACAAACCGCACAACCAAATGGCGAAGTCAAATAACGATACATGCAAATTACTTAGCAGTCGTACCCCATAATAGACATGTGGTTGTATTGTATAGCATGGCCCAAGGTAACACACGACCGGTCCTTAATTGACTAGGGCGACAATCACATTCCAAAATTTTGTGCATTCCGCACCTCCATTCAACCAATCCGCCTGGTCTAAATCATTTTTCACTTTTAATTTCAAATTAACACCGGCAACACCAATTGCCATAATTTCCACAATTCACTTTGAATCAAGAATGAAATCATTTCCATAATGGTAAGGTACCGACGTGATTAAGCATGGCTAAGCATTTTCTACCGTTCCCATAATAAAATGTTTATCATTAAGTACAGTAATTAGTTTTCCTAGGGTGTCAATGGTTATCAACATGAATATCAATGTGGGTATCACAATTTGGCATTTATTTAAGCATTTAAAATGACATTAAAGTACGATACGTAAATTAAATAGCATGCAATAATTTAAAACAAAATAACATTTCAGAAAATTGGGTTCAATATGGTCAAGGGAGACTTGCCTTCACCCTCTACCGCTGCTGCAACCTCCGCTGGATACTCTTCTCGCTCAACCGGTACGTCGTCTACACGCGAAACACGCAAATCGAGGCAAAACAATAAAATATACAGAAATAAATAAAATCCAAAAATTTATAAAAATGACACCAACAGATTGATCTTGATTTTATATGAATTTAGAAATTGGAATCGTTCGAATCGGAGTTCAAACGGAGGAGAACGGAGCTTCCGAAGTTTAAATGGAAGAAAAACCAGGAAAAACGGAAAGGGTTGACATGTGTCGCGCTACGATTGGCTGGAAATTCGGGATTAAATCGGGAAAATTGGGAAACTTCACTGTGGCTGACCGGTGGGACCCATGTGTCGGTGACACGGGGCGAGATGGTGCACGATGTGGCATGACGTGGCGACACGCATACATGTAGTGGTGATATGGTGCCGACGTGGCGAACACATGGCGACACTTGGCACCACTCGGACATATTAGATCTGGCAGTGTGTCAACGTGGCGGACATGTATGCGAGTAGTGGTGACTTGGCGGTGATGTGGCATATATGTGGCGGTGACATGGCGGTCCTGGGTGAAATAAGGCTGACGTGGCGCAACATGGCGCGACGTGGCCAGCACGTGGCCAGACACATGGTGAGGTGGCGCACACATGTGCTATGCATGGCAAACACGTGGTGGACCTTACGACATGTGGTGTGACGGGGCGACACACAGGCGGCCGGCAACGACGTGGCGATGCCGTGGCGCACACGTGACGCTGACTCAGCAAGCTCAAGCGGCGAGATGCTTACCAAGGATTTTGCGACGCAGATCTGGCCGTCCGAAGGCGATCCGACGGTGGAAAGTTGGCGAAGAAGATGCGTCGGCGAGGCAGCTACGGGATGCGCCGGACGTGAGGAAGATGAAGATGTTTCGGCGCAAGACTCGACGAGAAGTTCTCAGATCTGACGCAAAAGGGAGAGGGTGACTCAAGGGACTCGAAGGTGTAAACGACGTCGCCGGAGACTCACCGGATGAGGAGATATGCGGTGGAGAAGGCTTCGGCTTCGACTCCAACTCCGGCGAGGGCTAGCGGCTACCAGACGGCGTCTCCGCCGGCGAGAGAGGAGGGGAAATGAGCGGCGCGGAGTGGCGAACCTAGGGAGATGTGCGGCGCGGGCTTAAATAGCCTAGGGTTGCGTGTAGAGGCGCGGAAAGCAAGGTAGGTCGGTGCGGCGCAGGTTACGGGTGGCGGCGGGATTTCGAGGTGACGTGGACGCACGGCATGCGTTGATTCGGAATCGGACGGCGAGAAATAGAGTGAGTTAGGGTTAGGGTTTGCACTGGTGTTTGGCGGCGCAATTCTGACCGTCGGATGAAGGATCAACGGTGGGATGTGTTAGGGTTTACTGTGTGAGGGAAATGGGCCGGATGAACAGTAATTTCAGCCCAAGAACAGGATTTTAAGGATTAAGGGAATTCTAGAAATCCGATTAAACTCCAATAAATCAAAATAAATAGCAATTAAATTCGGAAAAATCTCCAAAAATACAGTAAAATCAAATGAAGTACAAGGAACCCAAATAAAATAATAAATAATTAATTTGAGTTATACTTTATTCTAATTAAATTTTTATTTACTTTTGAAAATTCAATTGAAGCTAGATTAAATTCGAGAAAATTTTCACGAGTTCGGATTTTGAAATTCAACTCAAAGAAACTGAAAAACAGAATGTTACACGGACGGCGAGGCAAATGTGACGGGCCATCGGCGAGTGGGCGCGGAGGCGGAGAGATCAGACACAGCGGTGGCGCAGGAAAGGACCACCGCGACCGCCCTGGTCGCCATGCAAGAACGAAGCGAAAAGGGCCGAGGCGTGAGGACCTCGAGTATGAGGTCGACCGCCTCGGCGCAATCTCGCCGCCATGCTCAAGAGAGCTTTCCAGCGCATCAAAAGATGCCTGGAACCTTTGGGCGTGGTGCTGGAGACGCCCCTCCAAGACACCGCCCTGCAGTACGCCCATACAACCAACCAGGCCACAGAGGCGCTCCCGGATTGCCGTCGCCTCGCCGCACGCTTCAACCAGGAGGGCAAGAAATGCGGTGATGACCGCCACCTTCGTCTTCGGCTTATTGGGCCACCGCGATGCTTCCTTGGACCCGATGGCGGTGATGAAGCCGGATCATGGGGAACGCTACTGGCGGAGGCACGTGTGCGAGCAACCGCCGAATACTTGGCGAGCAGTGCAAGTACAGCGGCATTATGGATGTTACCACCGGTGGCGAGGAAGAAGACGCGGTGACATCGGCGTTGGCGATGAGTGAGGGCTAGCCGCCACCCCACTTTTTTGCTTTACTTCTTTTGTTGATCAGCTTCCTTTTTCTCAGAAGAACATTTCAATTAACTTTAGGCGTAATGGATGCTTCCAGTTTTACCTTTATGTTTGTTTGCCATGCTTATCCGATATTGCATGCTGAAATTGCCAGGTGGCCAGTCCGCTACTCGGCTAAGGCACCAACTAGGCTTTTGAGCCTAAGCAATGCCCCAGAATTCCTGCAAAGGTTGCATGCAACTAGCCACAAGTGTAAGCATTATACGCATAAGTTACATAGGGCTTAGGCAAAGCCAGCTTTGAAGCGTAATAGTTTGTGTTTGAGCATAGAATGATTTTGCTGTCAAAATTTTATGCAGGGTTATCATTGGCTGAAACCTTTTCGGAACTTAAATCCTTGTGATCTCTTAGAATCGTACCCCAATGTGGCGTAGAAAGTAGCAAGTCCCCAGGAGTGGCCTTGGGCCAGCGGCGCTCAACGGTGACAACCAGCGGTGCTTCTAAGAGCCAACCCGAGGTGTACGAGCCGTGTTTGAGCTCCGTGCCCAACTTACACTCTGGTCACCTGACTTTACTAAACACTCACATTGAAGACTTTTCCTTTATCACCAAGGAGCCGTCAGGTTTGCGACATCCATAATAACCATGCATAATTTGATTAATTTTAGTATTTTCATAAGCGAACAAGCAAGAGTATTACTTAGAATACTTATCTGGCTTACGCATTAGTTGGCGCCCAACCCCAGCAGTGGGGCGACCAGCCCCCAAGCGCTGGGCGACCACTCGGAGCCTTCGGGCGACCAGCCCCCAAGCGCTGGGCGACCACTCGGAGCCTTCGGGCGACCCTTAACTTTTTCTTCTCAAATTGAGCCAAAGCTTTAAAGTTTTACTCACGCACATACGCGGTTATTGCAAAGATAAATAAATGCCAGGCGGAACGCATTCAATACAGATTATGACAACAAAAGTCGGCGCATGGGGTAATATTGGTTCACCCGTTTTGGCCTCCATATTGCTGCCATTCCTCCCAAACACAGCCCATGGCATTGTGCGGCGAAGCAGCGAACTACCAGGAAGGATATTAGGCCAGCAGTGTTTGTGGTAACGACCTACGGTGCTTCTGAGAGCCAACCCGAGGTGTATGAGCCACATTTAAACACTGTGCCAAATCCGCTCCCCGGTTGCCCGTTGTTTTCCGACACAGATACCAGGCATAATTATGGACCGGCAAGGGACTGCCAAAACCTAAGAACCAATAGCCTCCATGCACCAGACTATCCCACAGGGCGCACAAAGAAATGGAACAATGGCAAAGTCGAAAATCTTTAAGACAATAACATTATCGACAACCAACGACCGCCGATCAGCTGGGGGATAAGTCTATCCTGAGGCTGATCAAAGCGAATCATTGGGTACTTACAGTTTTTCACGGATAAAACTTTCGCAACAACTCCACATTGTAGGAATTTGCCAATTCTCGACCGTCCTCAGTGGCTAGCCGGACCGCCCCGGGTCGAGATCTCGAGACCACCTTAAAGGGCTCTCCCACGGGGAGCAACTTATGCAACCCAAGATGCGTCTGAACTCTGACAAGACAAGGTCACCTTGCCAGTGTTCTCTCGAAACCCGGTGGCATGGTATCGCTTTGAGACTTTCTTGGTATCGGGCGGCACGAAGGCGGCGGCTTGGCCATTTAACTTCTTCAAGAGGTTGACATCTTCTGCGGATATCTTCATGGCCTTCCTCGCTGAAAACAGAGACGCGGAGAGCCAAGTGACAGCTTCGGAGGGAGAAGCGACTTCCGCTCCGTACACCAAGAAGAAAGGCGTCTCACGAGAGCCCGACGGGCGTGGTGCAAGCGACCACAGCCTGATAGGAAGCTCTTCAATCCAAATACGCGCCCGCTTATGGAGTCGATCAAACGCTCTTGTCTTGAAACCCTTCAATACTAATGCATTGTACGCTCGGCTTGACCATTGCTCTTGGGGTGAACAACGAAGCAAAGCATACTTTGGTGCCCATCTCATCACGTAATTCGAAATGCCGCCTTTGGTGAACGAGTCCCATTGTCGGTGATAATGCGGTTAACGACTCCAAAGCGAATGAATATCCCATGCATAAATTTGACAGCAGCGGAAGCCGTGATGGCGCGCACTGCTTCAGCTTCGACACACTTAGTGAATTTGTCGATGGCGACGAAGAGGTGGGTGAAGCCCCCTGTGGCCCGCGGGAACGGACCCAAGATATCCAGCCTCCAAACCGCGAACGACCAAGAGAGCGGGATGGTTTGCAGAGCTTGGGCTGGTCGGTGGACTTGCCTGGCGAAGAACTGGCAAGCTTCGCATGTCCTCACCAGCTCGCAAGCATCCTGGAGGCGAGAGGCCAATAAAATCCCTAGCGAACGCTTTGCCAACTAGCGTTACGTGGACATATGGCTCCCTTTGCGCCTCCATGGATATCGAGAGCGGCGCCCCTCTTCCCGAGTGATGCACTTCAAGAAATTCGTTTCTACTCGGCCATAAGTCCCCATCCACCAGAGTATAGCATTTGGCCTTACGTGCTATTTTCTCAGCTGACACATCATCGTCGGAGATCACTTGGTCCCGCAGGAAGGCTAGGATCGGATCCATCCACTGATTTTCCCGGCCAAGTGTGGCGAGCACTCGGTGTTCGCCTGGGTACTTTGTCGGGCGAGCATTTCCCTGGCCATTGCATTGGCAAAGCCGCCTTCCTCCGGACCTTGGGGTGAACGACCGCCTTCCCTCCTCGAATCGAGGTGGCAGGCAACGCCGCCATCCCCGCCGGCGGGAGGCCTCGACACCATACCATCGTCCCCCACTTTGAATCGGGTCATGCGGCGATGATACCATCATTCCCATCTCAATCATGGGTCATAATGGGCGGTCGCGATAGCCTTTCTTCGAAGACCCGGCGGATGAAGCCTTCGAGGATGCAAGCTGCAGCCTATCCGCAAGATGATTATCACGTCGGGGATATGAGTATATCCCAATCCTTCAAGCGTCGCTCCATTTTCCGACCTCCAAGCAAATGCGCCGCCATGGTGGGGTCGAGGCATTGATATTCCTTCCTCGCTTGATTGATGACTAGCGAGAGTCGCCCTTGACTTGAAGACGGATACCTAGCGCCAAAGCAATACGCAACCCTGCCAGCAGACCTTCATACTCGGCAATGTTATTAGTAGCTTTAAAATCAAGAGCAACAACGTCTTGGAGCACATCACCGACGGGAGACTAAGATAACGCCACCGGCGCCTCAATCTGAGCGAACCATCAAAAATAAGGTCGGGGAGGCGTCACGGGGCTTCTTCCGCTTCAGGAGTGGCGGGAGTCCACTCGGCAACGAACTCCGCCAGCTTTTGACTTTTGATAGCCGTGCGGGGAACAAACTTAAGATTGAACTCGCCCAATTCAACTGACCATTTGGCAATGCGACCTTCTGCTTCACGGTTGAACAAGATTTCTCGCAACGGATAGGCCGTGACTACAATAACTTCTCGCCCTTGGAAATAATGCCGCAACTTCCTAGATGCCACCAGAACCGCATACAGCATTTTCTGAGCTTGAGGATATCGACTTTCCGCTTCATGCAACACTTTACTGACATAATAAACCGGCTTCTGGACACCTTCCCTCTTCGCCACCAACACAGCGCTGACCACCTCAGGGGTAGCAGCAATATACAAAAGCAGCGGTTCACCTTGCGTAGGGGAAACCAGCACTGGAGGAGAGGTAAGGTACCGTTTCAAGTCTTCAAATGCCTTCTGAGCCTCATCAGTCCACTCAAAATGATTAGTTTTCTTCAATAGCTTGAATAGGGGTAGGCTCCTTTCTCCCAATCGGGCAATGAATCGCCTAAGGAGGCCAGCGACCCGCCAAACATTGAACTGTTTAAGTCGTCTTTGGCGGCTTCATGTGCTCAATCGCCTGCTATTTTATCGGATTGGCCTCAATACCCGTTAGACACCGGGAACCCCAATAATTTACGGAGGAACTCGAACACGCACTTCTCTGGATTGACGGGCAATTCTCTGGGAGATTGGCGAAGGTTTCTTCTAAGTCTTGAATCAAGTCTTCACCTTTTTGACTTTCACGACGGATCATCAACATATACTTCAAGATTACGTCCTATCGTGGGCGAAAAGTAATGTGCATAACCTTATTTGGTAAGTGGACCCGGCATTCTTTAAACCAAAAGACATCCTAATATAACAATAAACACCCATAGGGGTTACAAAAGCAGTTTTTTCTTCATCCTCCACCGCCATGCTAATTTGATGGTACCCAGAGTACGCATCCAGAAAGCATAATAATTCACAACCTGCCGTAGAGTCAACAATAAGGTCGACTCATGGCGAAGGATAAGATCGCCGGGCAAGCTTTGTTGAGGTCGGTGAAATCGACACACATTCGCCATTTCCCATTGGATTTTTTGACGAGCACAGGATTGGCAAGCCACTCAGGGTGAATGACCTCCCTAATGATCCCTGCGCCCAATAGCTTCTCCACCTCCTGCCGAATAACATTTTGCGCTCGGAGCTTGCCGGATCTTTTGCCAACCAGTAGCGCTTGAGGCGTTGCCAAGCGGTACTCGATCATCTCCACAGGGACCCGGTCATATCGGACGGTTGCCGAGCAAACACGTCGAAATACACCGGAGGAAGGTGACGCGCGTCTTCCTATTTACGCCGAGGTCGGGCGCCAATGTTGACGCTTTGCGGGACTTCGCCCTCACTCAGGCGACCACCTTAACCTCGCCGCAGAGCAGTGAAGCACGGTCCGGACTGAGGGCTCCCGGCAAGCGGCATCGGCCGCGCCGGGACAAGTGGCGGCACTCATATCAAGCGCAAACTTATGATAATAAGAGCTTTGGTGATCCACTCGAGCGGTTATGGGGCGGCGAGTACAGCATCTTCACCACCATATATGCATAATGGGTCATCGCCATGAACTTGGCTAGCCGGTCGGCCAAGCAAAGCATTATACGGGAGATCAAAATCAGTGACTTCAAAGTCCACCAACTCGGTACGATAATTATCCTTTTCTCCAAAAGTAACAGGAGACGAACCTGCCCACGGGGATTGCACTAACCCCCGGGGCTATTCCAAAGAAAGGCAACGACGGATGGAGATCCTGCCGCGGGATTTGAAGAGCCAGAAATGCCGTAGAGGACAAGATACTGAGAGAACTCCCTCCGTCCACCAACACACGACCCAGCCGGACATTCCGGACTGTGGGCGACACCACAATCGGGAGATGTCTGGTGGTGGGGCGTGTCGGGTGGTCGGCGATGAAGATGATCGTCTCCTCCGACCATTTCAGCATCCGACGCGACCCTGAGCCCGGCCCCGCTGCACACACCTCCCTCTTCAACCGCTTACAAGCGGTATTAGAGCGAAGGGCGGACGAACCACCATAAATATACGCCAAGGTATGATCCGCCTGCTGGAAAGCCAGCGGGGCGGGGTCTTCACCACGATCACCATCACGAGAGTGACGCTCATCATCACGGTGGCGCTCGCCTTGATTCGCCGCTCTACCATCCGGTCCCACGACCGGCAATTTATCCGTGTCATGGGTGTCAGTTCGATGAATTGGGCACCAAGGCCCTCTTTCCTTCCGCCCGCGGCGATCGTTCCTACGACCGCGGCGGTTGTCACGCCGGTCACGGCGATCACCACGCCGATCACGGCGATCATCATCCGCCGGTCCACGGCGATTACATGCCATTGATCCCGGCGGTCGCGCTCGGCGACCGGAGCCGCCAGCGGTCATGCTCGGCGGCCAAGACCGCGGGTCTCTCTGCCTCACGCTTCGCGCCTTCTTGCCAGCGGGCGGAACCCTTTGAGGTCCCGGCTTCATCCTTGCCTCGGCCACCCTGGGGACCAGATCCTGGCCCCCTCGCCTCTGCAGCCCGCGCGCACTTATGCGCGAGGGAAAACAACTCAGAAGTGGTGCCAATAGTGCGGGTGGCCATCTTCTCCTTCATCTTGCGGTCGCGAACGCCTCTTCGGAAGGCGATGACGACCGATTGCTCCGAAATATGGGGAATCGTATTGCGGCAATGGCAGAACCGCCGGATAAAATCACGCAGCGACTCCCCCTTATGCTGCTCCAGGGCATGCAGATCATCCTCCACGCCCGGTTGCGCGAAGGAGCCCTGGAAATTGGCGACGAAAAGGCCACACAGTTCCTCCCACGAGTGCACTGACCCTCGCGGGAGGTTCAACAACCAAGAACGGGCGGAGCCCGTCAAGGCCGTCGGGAAATAATTAGCCATGACTTTTCCGGACCCGCCGGCTGCTCGCACCACCGTGGTATAAATTTGCAAGAACTCCTCAGGATTGGTAGTGCCGTCGTAACTTTCTATAGACGCCGGGCGAAACTTCTCGGGCCACTCCACATGGCGTAATCGCCGGGAGAACGCCTGATATCCAACGCCATAAACAAAGCCCGGGCGCCCACCGGGAACTCGGCCTGGAGAGCGAGAGATAGGACTCTCCGCTGAGTCAGAGGAACTTCCGTCCTCGGAGGCCGCCCGCTTGCCGCGCCCCTGTTCTTGAGCCGGGCGGCGTGGCACACGGCCGCGAAGATCGCCGCCATGGCCGGGCCTCGTCAAGATGACTCCTTAGGTCCTCACGGTTCCTTCGGAATCGGGACCGGCAGCAGGCGCCTCCTCCTCGCCCCGACCTCACGGGCAGGGCGCCTGCCACCAGGCGGTGGAGCCTGCGAGCCCCGGCCAGCATGCAGGGGCGAGTACCATCCAGTACTCTGCCGGAAGCCCTACTCGAGTTGGGCCGCACCAACAAGGCTTCAAGATCTCGCACCAGGAGTGGCCGGAGTCTCTCGCAAGCTCCACCGGAGGGTGGTCCAGAGAAGACGAGCGGCATGCGATTCTGGCCGGGTGGCGCTTCCATGGCCAGTGGCGTCGACCGGATGCTCCACCGCCCGGACGGAGCATCACCAAGACCCTCTGGGGTGGAGCGAGGCGGTCTTGCGGTCGGCAGAGATTGCGGACACACTCAACATGGTCGACTCTTCTCCTTCCCGATGCTTGAACCCTCCATCTCCAAACGCATGCAATCGGAAGAAAACACCAAAACTTCGCGGAGATGATCGGAGAAACCGACTATCGGCCCCTACAGCGCGCCAGCGGTGTATTTCAACTGGCGAGCCCAAGTCTCTGAGACGGGTTTGGTTCGGTGAGGGGTGCCTTTGGTAGCCAAGCAAACCCTAACAGATGGAAACCCCACCTCTCACACTAACGAATTCTAGAGTCTAAAATCCAGATGAACACACGATTTTACCCAGTTCGGGCCCCTTGAAGAAGGGTATGACCTTACTTCTGCTTGATCTTGGATTGATATTTTGGGCTTGGTTCTGAGCTTGTTGGTGACCGGCTCTTCTGTTGAGTCTCTCTTCTTTCTTTTCTTTTCCTCTCCCCCTCCATCGTATGCCCTCAAGTGCCCTTATAGGCCGGGCTTACACGAGTCGATAGAGGAGGATGTCATCATGTTTATCTTACATGCATTTATTACACCTTTATGCTGTTGTCCGTTCCTTGGCGCTAATTAATGCCAGCGCATGCCTTCGCTTCAGTTCTTCCGAATGTGACCTCTCTGTGATGTAGGTGAGAGGCGTCGGAGAACAGGCTTGTAGCGAATTCCTTGGGACCGACATGCCCGGTACAAGAGAGCTGTCTCGACACTGACGGCGGCGAAAAACTTCAGATGAAGCCACCGCATCCCTCCCTTTTGCATGGCAATGAGCAAGCGAGGTGTGCTCGCCGCGCGCCACTCGGACCGGCACCGGTGGGGTGGGCGTGCTCGCCTAATCGCCGCTAGGCCGCCACGTGCGGGCGGCGGGCGAGCAAGGCGTGGTCGCCCACTGCTTTCGCCCGCGCGCCACGTGGTCGACGTTCAGGGGCGGGTGTAAACACCCACCCGCCTGTCAGACTGCCACGTGGGCCACGCACGCTTTTGTGCGGCGAAGAGGGTACCCCGGTGTATAGTACGCCGACACCATGCTTTACGTGCTGTCTCCTTCCCGATGAGATGATGCATCATTGAATCTGGTACCGACTGATCACAACAAGTGCGGCTTGATCTATCATGTCATTTTCCTCAGCATTTTTCTTTGGATCGAGTGCACCCTAGACATCCTGGATACGTAAGATTACCTTCATTTTTATTGTCTATACCGGATAATAATCGATCATTAGGAGAGGGTACCGAATGGATATGGATCCACTCCAACTCTTTGCCTTCTCACCTATGATCTTCGGGTATCAGAAAGCGCAACGTTCTTCTTTGCAGCCGAGCCTTGCTCGTGATCGTCTTGTAGCACGCAGCATGTCCCTGCATATGTGTCTTCTTTGTTCTTGTCGGTTGCTTCGGTTCTTCGAGGCAGCAATAATTGTCCTTTATCTATCCTCCTCAATCAACGGCAATAAACAATTAAGGGATGTGTACAGTACCCCTAATTTGATGAAACCCCAGAGGAATCACGTCCCTTCCCATAGCCTGATGCTGTGCTTCACGATGGCGCGGTTCCCGATCCGTCTTCACGCGCTAACTCCTGCTGATTTTTTTTCGTGCCTCGCGCGTCCGTCTCTCTCTGTAGCAAGTATAATAAGGTGAGGTAAGTAGGTTGTAAAGATTGCCATATCAGATTTACGGTGAGTTGAAGGAGGGAGGAGAGAAGCGGGCTGCAGATCTACAGCCGGCTACATCACGGGTTCCAAAAATTTGGTGAGAGAATGAATGAATAAATGTGGGCCAAGTATTAATGACTTTGTATGTATGTATGGCTAACTATTATATGGGTGGACTGTTAGGTTGGTTGTATATGATATAGTAATAAGATAAAGTCTACAGTTGGCTCTCTTATTAGCCTTGCTCTAAAACGTCTCCTGCAGCCGCTCGCTGCTAGTGCTCTCTGGTTTCGCTACGCGAGATGTCGCTTCCGATCTGCACGGCACTCGCCTTCTTGCCCTCGTGCCATCCGCGTCCCGGCTTCTGCTAGTCCTTGCTCGCGAGTCGCGATATGCCGCACGGAGCTCGCGGTGCTTTTCACGCCACGCGATTGTAGTCTTGCTAAGTAGCTGCTCCTCGGAATGGACCTTTTGAGCAACTGTTCCTCCACAGATGCCTGCCGAGTTGGGAGCACTCAGTAGTTTTTGCTACCATTGGTGAGCCAGTCGCGATCGGCCAAGCAGTTGAGGCACATGCGACATGCAGTCGTGGCCGGACAACCGCTGCATCTACGGTATGCTACAGTGAAAAAGAGACTGAATATATAAATAATTTTATAGGAGAGCTATATTTGAAAAAAAATTTGGCAAGTAACCGGATATGCCATGGCTTCCGGTAAAGATGGCAAGTAGAAATGAATGGGCGATGCGGCAGGAGCATCCCCTCCTCTGGCCATGCTTTGGAGACTGGAGTAGGATGGCCTCAGGTCCAAATCAGCAGTGCTGGCCGGGCGTGTAGGTGTCAAGGTTCAATTTTTCGTTTTTGAGAAAAAACCGGGGTGGCTAAAATCCGAAATTTCGGATAAAATTAAAAACAAAAATTCAAATCTGATCCGTTTCACACCGAAAAAATCCGGTTTTTGGTCCCAAAATCCGAAATTTTGGCCCAATTGAACTGACTGGAAAGTGGGTTAAACGATGACAAAAGTTTTTGAAATTTTTTTTGGAGGTTTCTGACATATTAACTATGTTCTCATAAAAATTTTAGGTGATTATAACATCTGTGTAAGTTTTAAAAATTCAAACATTGATACTATATAGATGAAACGTTGATCGGCAAGTTTGAACCGGATGAAAAATAGTACAAACAATGTTAGAACATTTTGAATTTTTTATGGATATTTCTAACATATTTATTATATTTATGTAAAAATTTCAAATGTTGATAAAATTTGAGGAATTTTTAAAAATTCAAATATTAGTACTGTCTTGGTAAAGCGCTGAGCGGCAAGTTTCATCCGAATGAAAATTAGAACAAACAAGGTTATAAAATTTTAAAAAATTTTCTGGATGGTCCTGACACATCCATAATATTCTCATAAAATTTTAATATGCTGATCAAGTGTCACGAATTTTTAAAAATTCAAACAGTGCTATTATCCTGTTAAAAGACCGATGATCAATACATAGATCTAATTTAGCAATAAAAAAGGTTTAAATTTTTTTAAAAATTTACATAAGAGTGAAAAGAAAATTCTTAATATCTCATAAAAATTTTGAATCATGATCATGCTCCAGTTAATTTATAAAATTCTTATAAAGCACAGTGCCATTTATGTTCTTTCTCTGTTTGATTTTTGAAATATAATACAACAAATTAAGTTCAGTGCTTACTGCATTAATAGATTTTATTGAGCAAACAAAAAAAGTTTAAATTTTTTTAAAATTTTATAGAATGGTACAGAGGAAATTATTAATCTGTAATAAAATTTTTAGATCATTATCACACTCGAGAAAATTTATAAAAATCTAACAAGTTTACTGTCCCAGTTATGTCCATTCTGTTTTTGATTTTTCAAAGATAACAAATGATGTTAAATTATTTTGAAATTTTTTTATATGATCCCAAACTACTAGTGATGGTAACATAAAATTTTCATGTCATTATAAATCCTTTAAATTTTTTTAAAAATCTGATAGTGTTTTTACCCAAATTTTAAAAAATCTCAAAAAAATAGTTTCAACAAATTTTCATAGAAGATCACTTTCTAATAATTTATTGGACCAAATCTGGCCAAATCCGACGCTCAAACTTCAAAAACCGGATTCAAAACCCGAAATGTCTGAAATTACTGTAGCATTTCAATTTTTTAAAATCTTTCGAATTTGCGGAACCACGGGTCTCTTTTTTCAAAATAACCGGCGGAAGGATCTATTTACGATTCCAATTTTTTTTAAAATCTTTCGGGTCAAAAGAATCGACGTTTTTTTTGTAAAATAATCAGTGGAAGGACTCGCTCGTGATTCCAAATTTTTTAAAATCTTTCGGGCCGAAAGAACTGGCGCCCATGTTGAATTTGCGTAACTACGAGGTCCTTTCTGCAAAATAACAGGTGGAAGGACCTATCCACAATTTTTTATTTTTCAGGGGGCTTTTCCAGGAAACCGGTGACATGGCAACCTGCATGCGCCTGAATCCTCCTGGCTTCAAGATATACCAACCAGAGTATCGCGCTACGATGAGTCGCGTACTACGACGCAACGTGTAAAATTCGAGAAATCTGGTCGTATTTTTTGTTTCCTTTTTTTATTTTTAAAATGGGTCGTTAGAATCCGCTGGTAAATCTATGGGCTGCTATAAATCTTCGACGAATCCGCGTTTTTTTTAGAAAACCGTGTGGAGGGATATAAACGTAATTTCAAAAATTTTCGAGTCTATTCGGGTCTATTTTACTAAAAAATCGATAAAAGGACCTAAACGTGATTTTCAATTTGGCTATAAATTTTCGACGAATCTGTATTTTTTTTAGAAAAGCGCGTGGAGGGATCTAAACGTAATTTTGATATTTTTCAGGTCTATTTTACTAAAAATCTATCAAAAGGACCTAAACGTAATTTCTAATTTTTCGGAGGACCTCTCCGCTAGACGCGACACGTGGCCTGGCTGAGGTGCGCTCAATCCTTAGCACTTTTATATATAAGATATAACCGATTTATTAGGCTAAAGTTAAAATTGGATATTTCTAGCTAGTATCGGTTCAAAATGAAATTTATCTTTAGAAGACAGAGGTCGATACAAATTACGGATTTTTAGGAGTTAGAGGAATACACGATCGGCCTATATGCTATAAAAGGAGTTGCAAGGTATGCTAAAAAAAGAATCCAACAATCAATCAATTTTGCATATTCTTTTATTTACTTTTCTGTTAACTAAGAGTAGTTTCTAAACTTAGCTCTTTTTTTTTGTAATTCGTTTGCAATCAATAAAGTTGCGTAGCGCCAATTTTGATCATCTCTGATTTATGCCAATTATCATAGGTTTGTTTTTATACTGATCTTGTTGTGCATCGTCTTTTTCGAGAAAAAATATAGCTTTACCTATCATCTAATCGGATGCAATAGATGTTTAGATTTATCTTGTTGGTCTCAGAATCTGATCGGCTGTGATACTTATTTTTTTGGTCTTTTCGTTAAGTCAATCAAATCGGTTAACTATCTCGGACTTATCTTGCCGATTATGTGATCAAATCGGATGGCATGTCTTGAACCTTTTTAAATGCGGCGTTCGCATGTGTTAAAACCGATTAGTCTTTTTTTTTCGGCGCCAACAAACTCACTTGAGACTGCCATGTTGTTGTTATCAAGGAGCGAAATCAGTGGAGCACCTCGACCTTCTTCCTCCCCTCGAGGAAGGCTTCCCTATTGTGAGAGTGCCCCCCCCCAGCGTCAGCCGATTTCGGCCACATGGTCACAGTGTAGCAGGATTTCATCTGCCGATCGTTATTATAATACACATGCTATACTCATAGGCAACGTATCCTGTGCACACAGGCCTTCCCGTGTACACACCGTGCACACCAACTAACAAAAGTCACGAAAAATTCTGAAAAAATTGTAGATGTACTTCATAGATTGCCCTACCTATGTATGAAGTTTCAAGATCAAATTCATTATATATCGAGAGTTACAAAAAAGAGAAAATTTTGACAAGTTTAAACTTGTAACTCCTGATATATAATGAATTTAAACCTACAATTTTATACATAGGTAGGGCAATCTATGAAGTACATCTACAATTTTTTTCAGAATTTTTCGTGACTTTTGTTAGTTGGTGTGCACGATGTGTGTACGGAAAAACTATGTTTACAATTTCAGCCCCATAAATTTTTAAAGCTAGATATCCTCTCCACTAACTCCATGAATCGGTAGGGTGAACCAGCGGCAATTTAATGGGCCAAACAATTGCTGGCGCAAACTGAAGGCCCAAACATCTCATCCAGTTGTGGATAAGATAGAAAAAGCATCGAGTGGGAGAGGCTAGCCCGCACCGCACTCCGACTCCCCAGACATGGCGCTAGCCCTGGCCTCCCCAATGGCGCCCCTCTCCCTCCACACCGGGAGGATCTCGGTGGTGGCCATCGGCGGCGGTCTCCGCCCTCGCAAGGCAGCCTCGATGGGCGCCTCCGCCTCCCCGTTCCTCCGGAGCTCCTTCGTCTCGTCCTCCTCCACGTCATCCGCCTCCCCCGCCTCGCTCTCGACTGCGGTCTCGGCGTCGCTCGCCTTCACCTCTGCTTCCTCGTTCGCCGGTGAGAGAGCCTCTCTTCATTTGTCTGCGTTCGATTTCTCGGTACTGCTGTGCCAGTTCCGTTGGGTTGGGGAGCTAGAGGGAAGTTACCTGCAAGAGAAAGTTCATGTGCTCTACAAAATTCACCGCTTTACTTGTTGTGTTTGTCTAAAGAAGGAACAGAAGAACATAGATACTTTGATGTTAGTTTGGCGTGTGGAAGGAAACTACACCCAAAATTTGTGTCTGAAAAATCTGAAATTTGTCCGGCATTTCTCTGAAAAAATCTTAAATGACATTACTGTTGGACCTATTGGTTGATGTTCATGGCTTGATGAAATCTGAAATGTCTGATCCTAGAGTCTGAGCACACTTGTAATTGACCACGAGCCAGCAAACTTACTTAAGTAGTTCGGATGAGAGGCAAAGTTAACTGATAGTTGTAGACCCAGTTTTTATTTCACTGTCCCAACATGAAACTGATATTGTTCATATTTCAGTGATCAGTTTAAGTGAACACAAATTTAGAAAAACCTGCAAGGCTGAAGGTTTGTTTTTATTCTCCATGTCCTGCGATTTCCAGTAGTGTCAGATGATCTGCAGACTGTAGATACTTGTTTGAATTCTGGGCACGAATCTTAATATTCATTGCAAAATCTCACAAAAAGAGCTACATAGAACTGGAGTTCTTGTTTCCTTAGCTAAACCTCATGTTTTAAGAGGCACCTGCACACGACCGAACCATTGGCTTATGTAATGAAATAATTAAATCATCTAAACACAACCAATTTGTGTATCACCTAAAACAGCCCCAAGTGGTCTTAAAATCAGCACGATAATGTGTGATTAAATGAACCAGTTAAACATTTTTTTGAGGGGAACGGACCAATTAAACATGGTAGAATCTTTTCCAATTACAATAAAATAAATCCTAGAGACAAAAACAGAGCCAAAAACAGCTAAATAATTGATTTATGAGTATGTTGGTTCTATTTAGCAAATTTTACATTTTATTTGTCAAACCCTTGTCTCGGTCCCAACGTAAAAATGACATCAATATTTTGATATTTTAACATTATTTATATGTCAGGTTCCACTTTGGGAATTGAGTTCAGCTACAACAGAGTAACAACGCGAAGATCTCGTGGTCTGCAGATTAGGGCCGGAAAGGCTGCCCTCTGCATGACCAAGAGGTCAAGATCTAGGAAATCACTTGCCCGTGTACATGGTTTCCGCAGGCGGATGCGGACTACTGCAGGAAGAAAGATCTTGAAGCGTAGACGCTCCAAAGGAAGGAAGGTTCTCTGCACAAGGACGAACTCACCCACTGGGAAGAAACGATTATTGTGATTGCACTACAATTTGAGGCGCTTTGTATTCCACCTGTAAGTTTTACTTTTTGCATCCCATGTTCTCAGCCTTGTTCATCTCTTTAACAATCTCTGCACATCCTTTTCCTGTTGTTTTTGGTTAATAACTTAATATCTGAATCACATTCTCAACACCGATCAAAGATGGAATTGTTCATCTCTTTAACATTCTTTAATATTATGTTCTGTGAGAGAGCATATTTTGTTGAGTACTGCATTCTGGATATGGACTCTGTCTGAAGGGCCTAAATACTACTACTTGTCATCGAAGAACTTGTGTGCGGTCGGACAGAATTGGTACTTACTACACCTTCAGAATTCTGATTAATCACCTTTGCTATTCTTTAGTAGGGTCTTCTTCTTGTTTGTTGGGACAATCCAGTGAAGTTTACCCTCGTTAGGTTATTTCATAAATAATTCCAAATGTCCAGCACAATCCTTGCGGCTTCTCTTTTGTGCCAATCTGTTTAGTGCCCTTCTTTGCAACAAATTTTGCTCTCGGATGAAATCGAAGATCTAGAACTAAAATACGAAGGAATGAGAATGATTCTGTGTCGAAGGTGGGCATGCCTAGCAAATTAGGTTCTCCCTCTTCTTCACTTGCATCGGTAAGCCGCCTTCCATTCGCAAGGTCACCGAGAACACGAGCCCCGGGCGCTGCTCGCCTCCGACGAACCGAAAACTGAACCTCTCAAACACGCATGCGGCGATGGACTTCATCTGTATGTAGGCCATCTCCTTGCCAAGGCACATCCTCGGCCCGGCGTGGAAGATTGGGTACTTGAACGGGCTCTCCGGCCGGAACGTGCCGTCGTCGTTGAGCCACCGTTCTGGCCGGTACTCCGCGCAGTCCTTGCCCCATATCTCCTCCAACCGCGCCATGGCGTATGCGCTGTACGTGACCTGCCACCCTTTGCCAACAAACGTGCCGTCGGGCAAGAAGTCGTCGTGCTGGCAGCAGTGCGTGTCCATGGCCACTGGCGGGTACAGCCGCATGGACTCCGTGATGGCCGCGTGCAGGTAGTGCATCTCGCGCAGCTCGTCGAAGCTGAACGCCGCGTCCGCGCTCCCGCACGACGCCCGCACAGCGCGGATCTCGCGCCCGATCTTTTCCTCCACGTCGGGCCGGCCGGACACCATCCAGAAGAACCAAGTCAGCGCCGAGGACGTCGTGTCCCGCCCGGCGAGGACGAAGTTGGTCACCACGTCGCGGAGGCTCTCGTCGTTGTGTTCGCCGGTCGCGGCGAAGCGCGACAGGAAGTCGTCCTTGCGAACCAGCCCGGGTGCGCCCCTCTCCCTGCGCTTGCGGACGATCCTGTCGGCGTAGCCGTGGATCGTAGCGAGCGCCTTGCGCATCCGCCTCTCCGGCTCCATGTTGAGTAGCCTCTTGACGCGCCACGCCCACTTGACTGGCGACATGAACCGCGCCATGACGATGTTCTGCGCGTCGTTGAAGGCGCGGAGGAACTCGGTCCGCCCGTTCGGCCCCAGGCCCTCCTCGGTGAGGCACGCCGGGTCCTCGTCGAAGGCGACGCAGCAGACGTTGTCGAACGCGAAGCGCTCGAGCACGTCCTGCACGTCCAGAGTCCGGCCGTCGCGCTCCGCCCGCGCGAGCAGCGGCAGCAGCCGCTCGACGACCTCGAACCGGACGGTGCTGACCACGAAGCTTCTCAGCGAGCGCTTGTTGAACTCGTAGCTGGCGGCTTTGCGCTGCCACAGCCACTGGTCTCCGTCGGAGTTGAAGATGCCGTGGCCGAGGAAATCCTCGATGACGGACACCACGAACTCCCCCTTGGGGTAGTTCTGGAAGTTGGTTTTCACGATGTATTCGATATTGGCCGGGTTGGCGGTGATGGAACCGGCCATGAGGCCGATGGCCTTGAAGTTGAAGGACATGGTGTGCGTGGGGCAGCGCGCGACGACGCCGGCCGACCACTCGATGAGGCGGTGCTGGTTCTTGACGAAGTGCGGGAGCGTGCCGACGACGGGGTAGGCCTTGAGGCCGTCGGCGCGAGGCTGCTTCGTGGTGTCCGTGTCCCGGCGCAGGCGGAGGAACCAGAGGATAGGTAGGAGCAAGATGAGGAGCATGGGGAGGGATGAGGTCAACGAGAGCTCCATGGCGATCGAGATCTCAGGCTTGCCAAGTCCAAACTGTAGGAGTGATTTGGGATCTTGGCACAGACAGGGGCTGATTCTCTCTAGTTAAAATTGCCGCGTCTTTGATTAATTGGTCGAGTTCTTGACTGCTGATGCCTAATCTCCGATCTCCGTTCCGCGAGTTGTGCTGTTTCGGGGGCTGTAGCTTCTCGCCTGTGCCTCCCTATCTTCTCCTTTTTCTTGGTGAATGTCTTCGTCTTTCTGATCAGGGAATCCCTAAGGGCGTAGCACCCATCCTGTTTCGCCTGTTCTGGATGAGTACTCGCATGCCAGGCAGTTAAACAAACAAAGCTTGAATGTGTTTATGCGATTAGTTTGAGCGAATGGCGAAATCAGGAAAACTTGAAATACTGGAGCCTGAAATTTCTCTTGTTGGTTTCCATGCCATATGTCTCACTCCATGTCTCCACGGGAAATTACAAACTGAATCGCTCAGTCTCTTGGAGTTTGCTAAGTCTGAGCAACAGCTACGCAGGGCTTGAAGCTCTGCTTTGCTTATACACAGAGGTAGAGTTTCGGTGAGCAGGTTGTATACAGGTGAATCATCACCTAGGACCTAAAATAAGACAGCAAATCAATTAAGCACAATTGAACCGTGGCCGAACACTGCTAAAGTATCACATTCACCACCGTTTTTGTTTTTTTTGGGGTGGCGTAAGCAAAGGAGCTTATTATAATTCATTACTCATGAATAGTTGATGCTGCTTCAATCACCAACGGCTGATCTGCTACCTGATTCAACTGCAACTAAAATAGCCATTACACTGCAGAGATTAAATGGACGACCTAAACATAATATGAGTAGAATCCAGAAGCAGGAATTTTGTAGGAAACTGTTCGATTCATTCGGGGATCCAAGAAAAATTTTGTATTCCAAAGTCCAAACGTAGGGAGCCTGTAGCGTAACAAACTAACAAATGTACGAGTAGGAGTAAATGTGAGGCACTCAGATTCAGTGCCTGTTTGTTTCAGTTAGGGATTCTAGAAAGCAACTTTTAAAAGCTGGAAGGTTAACAAACAGACAGCTTTTAATTTGGATTGTAACAATTCGGAGTCCAGATTGTTAGAATCCCACAATCCACCTTGGAGGAGCTTTCCTCAGCTTTTTTTTGTACAAAAAACCATAATACCCTTCTACCTTCCAGCAAAATTACCAACAATTGCCCCACTATGTTCACGCCAGCCCTTCCAAAGAAACCGAACAGCCCTCTCAACCCTAGCCGCCATGGAGGATCTCCCCAGCGGCGCGGCGCCCTCCTTCCCCGGCGGAGCGGCACCCTCCATCCTCGGTAGGCATGCTCGACGCGACGACTATTTCCCCGGCCGCCCGTTCGTCGTCGATCCCCGGCACAAGGTCGGCTCCTTCCGACGCGGCGGTCGGCTCCTTCCGGCCTGGCGACTCCATCCTGGCGCGGTGGCCTCCTTCCCGTCGTATGACACCCTCCATCCTGGCGCATGCCAACGACACATTGTCGATCCTCGGCGGCTCGACGCGGCCTGGCGCGGCGGGCGGCTCCTTCCCCGCTTGTATGAATGATATATTTTGTGCTATTTAATTATGTATTTCCGTATTTCATAAATCAGCTACAAGTGTGAAAACATGAAAATAAGGCAACAAAACAGGCCGAGGGTACCACAGACTTTTGCCACGCAGAAACAACAATCCAAATACACTATAATCTGGGTTACCAAACAGTCATCAGTTTTTAACAATCCAGCTTTTACAATCCAGCTTTTAAAATCTGCTTTCTATAATCCCTAGCTGAAACAAACATGCCCTTAGTTTAGTCTACAGACACGCTTGGTGCCGGGTGAGTCTTTAGCCGTCACTGTCCTAACATGGGCGTGATGTCCAGCGAAAACCTCTCTTATCATTAAAACTCTGTGAAATCTACATGTACAAGTTTTAAAGAATTCTTAAAAAATTCCTATGTGTAGAGGAGGTGAGCTTCTATAATCCAGTAAAATTTGAAGACCAAACTCAAAAATCACTATTTAGGTTGAATTTATCTTTTTCATATTTTTCAAATACGGTTAAGTTTGGTTTTCAAATTTTACAAGATTATAGAAGCTTACCTTCCCTACGTATGATAAATTTTTTTGAGAATTTTTTAAAACTTATACACGTAGATTTTATATAGTTTTTACGATAAGAGAGGTTTTCACTGTAGCCCCTAACGTACTATCCATGTAGATCATTCTCATGGTGTCCTCTTTTCGTTGCTAAAAGGATTGTCAGACTATCTTCAGCGGTATCTCTTCAGTCTCCAAATCCTTTCGCAGACAGATCCCAAGCACTCCAATGAATTCCCTTCACGGTTCCCTTCGGAAGGGATTTGGAGAGAGAATCTTTCAGAAAGAGATCCTCTCTCCAATCTCTATACAAAACTCTTCGAGAAGATGCTGCTGGAGATGATAGGAAAGAAGAGAATGAATATGGGGGAAGGATATGAGGGAAGAGAAGGGAATGAAGGGAAATTGCTGAAGATAGTCTCAACTTCATGCACACGAGAAACTCATGAGCCATGCTATAGCTATGAATGAATAATCCGATGATAAACATTCTCTTTGCCCTGTTACTGAGTGTCATTCTTAACCCACGCCGATATCAGTGGGCATTTCCTACCTAGATACTGTGTCATCTTCTGCCAGGAGTTTGCTGTTCTACTGCTTATTCATGAAGTACTCAGTTGATGTTTTTTTACGGTCTTTGACGTATAACTTTGACCGTTACTTTTATAATTTTATATTAACATATACTAATAAAATTATAATATTATATATAAAATATTTTTGACGACAGATTTTATGAATGATTTTCATATAAGCAATATAGTTTTAGATTTTTTTTGTTTGACACGGCATAGATTTTAGATCGTTAAGTACATGGAAGGAAGAGAGTACTACCAGAGTCACGGACCAAAAGCTAGACATCTTGGTTGCACAGTCAGCTCGGTGGGGATGTGGTCAGGACAGTTATGAACAGTGACCTTCCCAAGTGAAGTGACCCAGTCCCATTGGACGTACCAAACACGGCTACGTAATTGGAGTGGGCCATTTGAAGAAGACAAGTTACCATTTCTACTTATTTATAGTACTTCATCTGTATCGAAATAAAAGTCATTTAGGATATTAATATGGTTTGCAAGATGACACTTTGATTAGCAATTTTTATAAAAATATGCTATTTTAAATACAAATAATTATGTATTATTAAAGTATATTTCATAACGGATCTAGTGACATTGATTTCATTTTATCAATCTAGATAATTTTTCATATTAATATTAGTGGTCAAACATAATTTTTTTCACAAATGTAGATCTAGAATGACTTGTATTTTAACGCGGTGGTAGTAACTAGCGTGCATATGGACAGTTCTACATATCGATAACTTGTCGTGTGCGGCTTTATTTCCCACAACAAGCGAGATTAACACTACAAACAATACTACTATTAACGTAATTGGGCATGATGTCTAAGTAGCCAGCTGGCTAGCTACCCCTGTGTTTCACTTGCATCGGCAATCCGCCTTTCATCCGCAGCGTCAGCGAGAGCACGAGCCCCGGCTGCCCCTCGCCGCCGATGAACCTGAACCTGAACCTCTCGAACACGCACGCCACGATGGACTTCATCTGTATGTAGGCCATCTCCTTGCCCAGGCACATCCTCGGCCCGGCGTGGAAGACCGGGTACTTGAACGGGCTCTCTGGCCGGAACGATCCGTCCTCGTCGAGCCACCGCTCCGGCCTGAACTCCTCGCAGTCCTTGCCCCAGATGTCCTCCACCCGCGCCATCGCGTACGCGCAGTAGGACATCAGCCACCCTCTCCCGACGAACGACCCGTCCGGCAGGAAGTCGTCCTGCTTGCAGCTGTGCGTGTCGACGGCCACCGGCGGGTACAGCCGCATGGACTCGGTGATGGCGGCGTGGAGGTAGTGCATGTCGCGCAGCTCGTCGAAGCTGAACGTCGCGCCGGCCGTGCTCCCGCCGCTCGACGTTCGCACCGCGCGGATCTCGCGCACGATCTTGTCCTCCACGTCGTGCCGGCCGGAGACCAACCAGAAGAACCAAGTCAGAGCTGAGGACGTGGTGTCGCGCCCGGCGAGGAGGAAGTTGGTGACCACGTCCCGGAGGCTCTCGTCGCTGTGCTCGCCGCTCGCGGCGAAGCGCGAGAGGAAGTCGTCCCTGCGCTCCAGCCCGGCCTCCCCTCTCTCCCTGCGCTCTCGGACGATTCTCTCGGCGTAGCCGTGGATGATGTCGAGCGCCTCCCGCATCCGCCTCTCCGGCTCCATGTTGAGCAGCCTCTTGACGCGCCACAGCGATTTGGCGGGCGACATAAACCGGGCCATGATGGCGTTCTGCGCGTCGTTGAAGGCGCGCATGAACTCCGCGCTCTGCGGCGCGGCCATGTTTTCCTCGGCGAGGCACGCCGGGTCCTCGTCGAAGGCGACGCCGCAGATGTTGTCGAACGCGAAGCGCTCTAGGACGTCCTGCACGTCCAACGTCCGGCCGTCGAGGCCCGCCCGTTCGAGCAGCGGCAGCAGCCGCTCGACGACCTCGAACCGGACTGTGTCAACCACAAAGTTCCTGAGCGAGCGCTTGTTGAACTCGTAGCTGGCGGCCTTGCGCTGCCACAGCCACTGCTCGCCGTCGGAGTTGAAGATGCCGTGGCCAAGGAAGTCCTCGATCATGGACACCGTGAGCTCGCCCTTGGGATAATTACCAAAGTTAGTCTTGAGTATGTGCTCGACGTTGGCCGGGTTGGCGGTGATGGCGCTGCCGGTGAGGCCGAGCGCCTTGAAGGACATGGTGTGCGTGGGGCTACGCCTCATGACGCCGGTCGACCACTCGAGGAAGCAGTCCTGGTTCTTGACGAGATGCGGCAGAGTGCCGAGGACGGGGTAGACCTTGAGGCCATGGGCACGGGGCTGCTTCTTGGGGTCCTGGCGCAAGTAGAGGAAGTAGAGGAGAGCCTGGAGAGGTAGGAGCAGGAGGAGGATGAGGAGGAGAGGAGGGGATGAGGTCAAGGAGAGTTCCATGGTGAGGTGGCCTTGGCTTGGGAGCAGGGATTTGGGGGGTGGTGCGAGTGGTTTGGCTGAATTTAGCTGATGCGTTGCGTTTTTGCTTCCTTCTGTAAGAGCATCTCCAGCAGAGCCCCTAAACCAGCCTTTAAACCTTAAAATAGGAACTTTAGTAAAAAATACAGATCCAACAGGGCCCCTAATCCAGCCCCTAAAATTAGGAGGCCCCTAAATTTGCCTCCTCAGCCCCAATTCCCAGAGGACCCCTAAACCAGCCCCTAAATCTTAAAATAGGGAGTTAAGTGAAGGATGGCTTGCATTAGTTCATTGCAATGGCGTGTTTTTCTTTGAATGAGTTGCAACTATTGCATCTGCATCTCTTCTTGAAAATTTTGAAAATTTTAAATTTAAATTTTAAATATCATGTTTTGAAAATTTTAAATTTAAATTTTAAATATCATGTTTTTAAATTGTAAATGTTAATATGCTTATGTTTTATGTATTACAAATATTTTTTATTGAATTTTAGTGGTGTCAAATGAAGATTATACATAGCGGATATGTCAAAATAGGAGAAAAAAGTAAAATAGAAATTTGAGATTTAGGGATGTTCTTTGGACTTGTGTTTTGAAAACAGAGCTCCAAAAAATAGGGGGAGTCCCTAAATTCAAACTAGGGGCCCTGTTTTAGGGGCCTTTGCTGGAGATGCTCTAATAATTGGCCATAGTTTAACCCCACGGATGAAAATTTTTATAACTAATCATGTATTGTTTGTTCTTTTAAAGGGAGCGGCTAACCAACAAATTTCGTAGAAGTTTCAGATTTAAAAAAAGACTGAAGTTTCAATGGGTTTCAACATAACTTTTGAGTAGATTTTAACAAGTTTGGACAAGGTTTCACTAGGTTTTACATAGTCTCAAAAGGTTTAAGATAGATCTAGTGTATTTTCATAGCGTTTCGACGAGTTTCAAAATATGAACCTTGATTAAAAAATTAGTTACTAGCAAAAGATTCAAAAATAAACCTCAAAGTTTCGATAAGCGAACAGAAAAAACAAGTAAATTTCACAAGTTTCAGGAAAATTTAGCAGTGAAAAATACAAGTTTAAAACTCTATAACTTGGTGTTTCACACGAGATTCAAAGAAAGTTTCAAGCAAAACTGTTGTGGACACGGCGATTGCACCCCACAACCCAGTGAAGAACCAACACCGAAGTACCACATATTATGAAGACTCAGCACGACCAGCCTTCAGCATGCCCCCGAAGGGCAAAACCACTGTGCCAAAGGGGGTGTTAACAACTTTCAGCACCTCACTGAAGGATCAAAACTCTAGGCCGAAAGAGTTGTCGATCACCTTCGGCATACATCGAAGGGTCAGCTTCACCTATCGTGGATTTTTTCGTGTGAAAAAAAAATTGTACAGAGACTAGTTCTGAAAAAAAATTAATTTTTTTGGGCAACAATAATGAAGAGGTCAAAGAAAGCTGCTGCTAGATTTGATCGGGAGGGATTAAATAGATTCAATGGTTAGTGACAAGAGCGCAAGTGGCGATAGATGCGGATTAAGAATTCATCTTGCCGATCAAGAATGGATCTGCTATTCAAGGTGCTCTAGTCAAGCGGATCGTGGCATTGACTTTTTTTTTTCCTTTTTTTTTGAGACGTTCGTCACATTAACTTTATTTTTTCTGCGAATCACATTGACTTTAGTATTACAAAACTCGAGTCTCTTTGACGAAAAGAAGTTTTTATGACATGAGCAAGGGTATGTACAATAAGGTCACCTTAGCTGACTCTTAGCTAGGTCTGAGCATTCGGTTTATTCGGTTTTTGAAAAAAATCGGTTTTTAAGATCTGAAAACCGAACCAAAACCAAACTGCAACAAAAACCGAACAAATTCGATTCAGTTGATTCGTTTTTTCCATTAACCGAATTACATACAACCCAAAAAATCCAGAATGCGTCAAACACATCAAATTAGGCGAATAATTCTTCATTGTTACTCTTTGTCGATCAAATATTACTGTTCTACTACAAATGGCAATCATCTGTCTAGTGCTAAATTTTAGACTTACATACAAAGCAACAAGGACATTCACCGGCAATCTACAATCTTATTAAAGAATTATAGTCTGTGCATAAAAAAATAAAATGCTTAGAAGGTGTATGTCTCATACCAGTGCTGGCCACCATGAGGAGCCACTATGCTTAACCCATGTTATATCTCCTAATCAGAAATTGCGCCTCAGCTTATTTTCTGAAAGTTGGGAAGTCAATGGGCCTTCATCTATAATATCACCTTTCTCTGCATTTTTCTTCACCATAATGATCAGTTCAACCCTGCATCGGCACAGGACAAGTAACAATTGGTACAGAAATTGTTCACTGTGATTACTGGTCAGCTTGATGGAAAAATGCTATTCTAGCAAAAGATTAACTTCAGTCATCTGTTAAGAAAGAGCAAGGTAGCTACAATACCCAACTGATGTTTAAAGCAATTATTTATATGATTTTACCCATCTCAAGCAATTTAACGGAATATGTAAAAAAACCATGATTTTATATTGAAAAGGGAATGAAGATATTACAGAAGACTAGTAATGCTTGCCATCCAAGGCTAAATTTGGAAAGAGCTTAAGCTAGGCAAATGTAGTTCTCTGCAGATTCCACTCCAGTTAAGCCAAATTTGTTCACTTCGTGTTCAGATTCACAAAAGAACTGCCTTGTTAGTTCTATATCAAATGCAGTCCTGCAAACATAATCTACAAACAAAAAAATCATCTGAAACAATTTTCTCAGTAGGACGTTAGGCGCCAGGGGCGGACCTAACATGGGGGTTCAGTTAAACCCCAAAAAAATTAGAAAATGAACTGCTACTAGTACTCCACCACGCAGCAAACAGATCCGCAACAAACTGCAAGGACTGGACAATCCATCCCAGAAACAAAGATTTGGATGAGATTGTTCACAGCAAAGAAAAGCAAAGCTTACTCTTAGAACAACAATCACCTCGAGCCTCGTGCGGAGAGAGGAGGCGGTTGGCCAGCTGTGCTCGGAAAGAGGAGGCGGCCGACTAGCCGAGACCCAAGAGGGTGAGGGAGGGAGGAGTGGCGGACGGAGGACACCGTGGAAGCAAACCACCGCGCGAGGGAGGAAACTCCGAGGGAGGAGGCTGCCTCAGCCGTCAAGAAGAGGAGGGAGGCTGCGGCGAGATCGGCGGCCGGATCTGGATGAGGAGATCGGCGATTACTTTTATTGGCCTACCGCGGTTCGGTTTGTACGATAAATCGGTTTCGGCTTTCAAAAACCGAACTGAAATCCAAAAACCGAATAAAACCAAAATAAGAACCCAACCAAAAATAAAAAAAACTGAAAAATCTGGTTAAATTGATTCGGTTCGGTTTTTCAGTTTCGGTTTAAAAATGCCCACCCCTACTTTTAGCTTGTACACGTCTACTTTGATCTATGTAGAAGAGTGAGAAAAGAGCCGGCTCTTATTTAGTAGCCAGCTTTGCACGGGAGTATAGGTAGATTATTTATGCACAAGAGAGAAAAGATAGTTTTTGCACAACATTTAGAAATAATCTTTAGAGACAGCTATTGTATAAAAATAACTTTTAACTTACTATTAGTAAGCAGTGAGCATTGCTGTTGTACTTGCCCTACACTTTTGACGTCTTCAAATCTCGCTCTGGGAGTCGGCCAGGCAAATTTGGGCCCACCGATTCTGTGAGTAGCAAGATATGAATTACAGGCCTGTAGCCCAGTCTAGAACCACAGTTGAGCAACAGCTTGGCGAATAGTTACAGGCCGGATTATTCATGGGCTAGGCTCAGTTGGTGCCATGCCCAGTTTTTGCTTCCTAAGAATTTTCAAGTCCATCTTAACATCTTGTCTCAAGAGGGGAAAAAACAGACAAGAGTTTCATGTCCATCAGCATACAGTCTTCCTCTTTTGCCCTAGGGCACCGTACCCTTCAAGTTAATCATAGATGGATGTGTAAAATATGTAAATGTTGTAGATCGTTGATGATCAAACACTCAAACTCATAAAAATAAAAGTGGAATAAGATACAGATATAGTGTCTGTTTGGGAGGTGTAGCTTCTTCCGAAAAGTTGCTTTTTAGCTTTGTGAGCTGAAAAACGGTTATAACTTTTTATAAAAGATTATTTAATAAATAGCTAATTTTTCACAGTAATAAACTGTAAAAGTATATTCAATTCAGCTTTTGACTTTTGTTAGTTATATATGGTTTTTTGTTTATGTCAAAAGCCACTCAAAAACTGACCTATTTAGAGGGTTTATTAGTTTTTCAAAAACTAAAACTGAACTTTAAACCTCCCAAATAAGACTGTAGTATCGAGATTTCTCTCTCTTCATCGATATCTCATGGATGGATATACACCGAGCAGCCTCTGTCCCTAGTTATTTGGAGGGAAAAGGTTTACCCTCTCGATAGAATAAATAATATAGGATTAAATAATATATATCTTATGCTCGGAAGATTTGGAGTCTTCTCAATCCATAAGGTATATTTTTTTGCAAAAAAGCCCTTTAGAAAATCTGAAATCGCGAAAAGGTTCTTCCACCGGTTATTTTGCAAAAAGGATCCTATAGTTCGGCAAATTCAACTTGGACGCCGGTTCTCTAAATCCGAAAGATTTAAAATTACGTTTAGATTTGATTATTTCTTTAGGCTCAAAATATTTTAAATTACATTTAGGTCCTTCTACTATTTTTGAAAAAAAAACTCCGGAGTGAGTTTACGTGACGCGACGCAGCGCGCTGTACTATCTAGTTATACTAATGAACTTGCTACCCCTGATAGATCTGTTTAGGTAAAGTGTTCGTACCATCGGACCAATCGAACCGTGGGAAAAAAAAGGTATTGATCTCCCGTATAAGGCAGCCTCTTATTGCTGAACAACATCTCTACAGGTAAAAACCATCGTGTGTCTCATAGCAGGAGGCAGAACCGATCACACACCGGCCAAGCCTGCAATCTGTTTGTTAATTTGGATGCCAACAGCGGTTGCTCGGCGAATTTTTTTTTAATAATACATTTTTTATTCGAAATTTCAAAAATATACCACCGAAAAAAAAATTCAGAAATATACTACTGTCGCCCGTTGGCTGGGCGACAGGGGCCTAAATAGAAAAATACACGAGCGACACAAGGCCGGCCGGTGACGTGGCTTCGTGTCGCCCGGCGAAAGGGCGAAAGTAGCCGAAACGGTACGTCTCGCCCGGCGAAAGGGCGATACTACGAGAATCGATCGTGAAGGCGAAAAGGGTGGCGGGTCTGTCGCTGACAAGCAGGCGACACGCGTTTACAAAAAGCGTCGCCTTCTTTGATGGCATTCGACTCAATTGAGAAGAGAGGGAGGGAGAGGAAGAGGAGAGGAGAGAAAAGAAGGAAGAGGGGAGATTACGTACCTTTGTTTGAGGTAAATTTCAGTTGTTTATTTTTGTTAGCAGCAAATTATGATATGTTAGAAATAGTTTTAGATCTAGGGCACTGAGCAGTAAATAGTGGTAGATTAGAAATAGTTTTAGATGTAGGTTACGGATAAATGTAGGGGATAAATGTAGGTAAATTGATAGGTTACGAATAGAGAATTTTAGGTAAATTGATAGGTCAAAGCTAGTTGTAGTTTAGAAAATCTACATATTTTTTACGGAAAGGAGTATATCGGTATATATTGATGGCAATGTAGTTGCGAATGTATATTTTTTTGTTAAGATATAAGTACATCGATATGTATATATTGTTAGGAATGAATGTACATGTTTTTACAGATATAAGTACATCGATATGAATTATTAGGAATGTAGATGTTTTTTACGGTTAGATATATATTCTCGTAGCATGTAGGTATAGTTACGTTACGTCATAGTATTTTATACGGAAAGTAATTAATTCGTGAGTGAATGAATGGATTCGCAGATATGGCAGAACGAGTTCCATTTAGAATCTATTATGGAGATGGGGTTGTAATGCATGGTTTGGAGGGTGCAGATCTTAGTAACATGCAGTATGTGGACAGAAGTTTGAGTAGGGTCGACGAGTGCACATTTGCTTCCGTGTTGAAATGGTTGTATTATACTTTTCGGATGAACAAGAGAAGTGCGAGTTGAAGATATTTTGCCTATGTAGTATCTTAAACGACCCTATTCTATCGGGAGCTAGTTGAGTGAAGGAACCCCATCGTGGAGATCATATGTGAGGGCGGCAGAGCAAAGGGATGGAATCGGGTGCTTTTAGTGCGAGCATATGAGAGGATGTTGCTTCAGCCAGTTAGCTTGGACGTCGGTGAGTGCAGTCAGCCTCAAAATGAGCTCAGTTTCGGTGACACCGAAATTGGGGATCTAGGCATGAGCAGCATGTTCAGCAATGCAACGATGACATCGTTTGCCAAAGCGGTGAACAGGGTGAGTTTCGGGAGGATGATGAAAATGTTGGCCAAGAAGCGCGGGGTGGCGATTTAAGGTGAGCAAATTGATGAAATAACAGCTAGGATGGAAGAGGAAGACCGTGAGTACAGCAGAGCAGAAGATGAGGACGACGATGAGTCGGATGAGGAAGATGGAGGTACGGAGTCGCTGTGCCGGTAGAGTGGAGCACGCACAATTTGATAGGTCAAGTTGTCAATGAAAGCAACCACATGCTTTGGCGATATCGATAATGAGGTTAGGCTTGACGGTATCTACCCGACAAAAGAGGTCAGGCGAGATGCCGTGAAAGATTGGGCTCTATCATTAAGAAAGACTTTCAGGGTTAAGAAATCAACCCCAACCTGCTACGACGTGGTGTGTGAGATCCATGGGTGTCCGTGGAGAGTGCACTCGTACAAGCCCAAATGGGGCATCCATTGGATATGTTCGAAGGTTGAGCAGCACACATGCATGACTGAGGAAATAGTGATGGCTCACAGGAACCTGTCATCCGGGTATGTCGCGAACATCATGTACGCAGAGATAGTGGAGAACCTGAGTTTTGAGCCCCGTGCTATTATCCGAGCGATCGAGAACAGATATCAGTACACAATTAGCTATGGGAAGGCGTGGAGGGCGAAACAGAAGGCATTAGAAATGAGGTTTGGGAAGTTTGAAGACTCGTACCATAACCTGCCCGCACTGCTCAGTTGCATTCAGGGAAGAAATCCTGAGACCTACTATGATTATCAAGATTGTCCGTCAATTGTTGTGCATCTGAGGAGGGTGTTCTTCGCATTCGGAGCTTGCATTAAGGCGTTCTATCACTGTCGTCCATTGTTGTGCGTGGACGGCACATTCTTGACCGGGAAATACAGAGGGCAAATCTTGACAATTTGTGGGCGTCGATGGGAACAACCAGATTCTGCCTGTTGTCTTTGCCTTCGTAGAAAGCGAGAACTACGAGAGTTGGCTGTGGTTCCTACGAAACTTGAAGATTGGGGTGGTCAAAACTCGTCCAGGTGTGTGCGTGCTGCATGACAAGCATGCTGGCTTGCTTAGTGCTATCAACCACCGCAAAGCAGGGAAGAAGAGCCATTCCGATGGCACGACTTGCAGAGTCGATGGTGCATGAGGCATTTGGGTGCAAACTTCTATAAGCAATTCAGGAACAAGCAACTGATGAACATGTTCAAAAGACTATATAACTACAACCAGGAGAGCAAGTTCCGGACTCTGTGGAAAAATCTTGATGACCTGATAAGGAAACACGAGGAGCAGACGAACAACACTAGTGGCAGTGGAACACAGGAGCAGGCGGAGCCTCTTTTCCCCCTGCCAACAGAGGATGAGGCGACTAACCGTCGTCGGAGGCAAAGGCCAATCAAATGTTTCTCGGACTGGATCAAGAACGAACCGAAAGAAAAGTGGTCACTATTATATGACACATATGGTGCCAGATACGGTGTGATGACCACTAACTTTGCAGAATATTACAACTGGGTAATGCGAGGGATGAGGTGTCTTCCGTTGGTAGGAATTGTCGAGGGAGTGCTGAGGGGTACAACCAAGTACTTTGTAGACAGGCATGCAGCTGCTGACATAGTAATGAGAGATGAGAAGTTTATGTACTCTTCGATGATCACTAAATACATGGATGAGAAGAGTCAGAAGGCGGCCAAACACAGAGCTATCAAAGTTGGTGCACGGACACTGCGCTTCGAGGTGATCTGCAGGGATAAAGGAAGGCGTGGAACCAACCAGAGGGTTGTCACCCAGGAGCGCATCTTACAGGCTGAGTGCAAATGCTCGTGCAACAAGCCATACCTTTTGCACAGGCCATGTTCTCATGTCATAGCCGCGTGTGCTTTATTTGGAATGCAACCTGGTACATACCTATCTGAATATTTTATGAAGGAAAGGGTGATGGCAACTTGGAGCGAAGAGCTTTATGGCTATGGGGTTGTGGGTTCTTTTACCACAACTCTTGGTGTTGATGAAAGGTTCTGGGTCCCTGATCTTGATGCGAGAAGAGTGAAAGCAGGGCGTCGAAAAACAAGGCGTATAAGAAATGACATAGATGAGTCAGAAGCTGGCAAACGCGTGAAGAAATGCTCATTATGCAACCAACGAGGACATACGTTCAAGAACTGCCAAGCACAAAACGAAGAAGACGAAGGAGGAGATGGCCACCCGACTGCTGCACGACGCCATCGCACCGGATGACAAGCATTATCATATGTCATATATCAAATTTATATTTCATCGATATAACGTGTGTTGTATGAACTCTGTTGCTAGTTGCGAGTATTGTGTATGAACACACCTAGTAGCTTTATCAGACTGAGACAACAACACGCTGCACCCCACTTTTCAGACTGAGACGACAACACGCTGCACCCCGCTTTTCAGACTGAGACGACAACACGCTGCACCCCGCTTTTCAGACTGAGACGACAACACGCCAGACCCGCTTTTGATGAAACGACAACATGCGGTTTCGTGCGGGCGACTTTCGGCAAAGGGTGACACATCGTGCAGCCTGGACAAGTGCTGTAATTGTGTTGAGTAACCCCTCACCACCACTATAAAACAGGGCCGAGGCGTATACATCCAAACATAGCCAAACCAAAGAATAAACGTCGGTTGAATCTACACAAATTAGGGCACAATGTCGTTCTCTGCCGTCGCCTCTTGACAGCGAAGTCATCCCGCCGAATATCCGGATGCCGATGGCGTCGGCGCGAAGTTCTGCGGAGTTGCCCGACCCAAATGCGATCGCAACCTCACCGCGAAGATGATGCAATCTACCCATGGAGAGACGGCCGCCATCACTCATCATTGTGGCCGCACCTACAAGGTAAACCTCTCGGTGTCCACATGTCTGAGGTAACACCACCATCTCATGCATCGTTCTTTCTTTTCTCGGACAAGGACCGGTGTTGCTTCTTCCAATGGATCGACGGGCCGGAACGACGTGACTACGAATTTCTCTACAACTGCCACGACGCCTACCCCGCTTCGCCCGAGAACTTCACCCGGTGGGAGAGGCCGCCAGGATATCGCCCTTTTCTAGATCAACCAGAGCTTAGGGCCGGTGGGCAAGGGGCCAACCAATCGGTGAGTTTCATGCGACATACTCGTGTTAAACTCGCAAAGTAGTAGTTCTAAACCAGTTCATCGCACATAGGAATTCAAAAGGAAACTTGCGAATTTGCTCAAGTCAAAGGAGAAATCTCCTCCAGGGCCACCCGAAAGCCCCGACGTTTGCGAACATGGCCTGCAGACAGTGGTTGATACCTGCCACGGTGATCTAGCGGATCGGAGATTCTACCGGTACCCCTTGGCCGAGGATAAATGGTGCTGGTACTTCAACTGGGTGGACCCGGAGACGTACCACCCACACCTCATGCTTCCTGCATGGGATAACTGGGGGAGCAACCCTCTCCGTGGTGCCACTACCGCCCAGAAAGGCCAGACCCCGAGTACGCCTACGATGTTATTCAACGACCGAAGCGGGCATACTGCATTGACTGCGGGGCACACTTCCGGTTGTCCAGCGATAAGCCCAACACACACCTCCTGCACCATATAGTGGAGTGCGAGCCGAAACAGGCAGGCGTCTCGCATGCCTCCGCTAACACCAACACACGGAGGTGCAAGAGGTTCCTCCTCTCGAAGAACAAGGGACAACGGAAGCGGTACCGATCGAGGTCCGCAAAGACGCAACAAATCCTTGACGCGTTGCGCAGACCAACCGGAAACCCGGGTGGTATTAACATAGGGGATGCCGGGAATCGGGATGACATGCCCATATGGGAGGGCAGAAATCCACATAAAAAAGACCAAAAAATTATGTCTTATACACCCGAGACGTACGGCATAGGGCACCCATTCGGCGACAGCTGGGAGAACTGCGGATCCCCATGGAGTTCTTTCATAGTAGGGACTGAGCGGTGTCCGAGGACGAATCGCATAATAAAAACGGGACAGGTAATATGCAGAAAATGTTGGACATCATTCTGGCTGTACCCAGATAAGCTGAACGATTATTTGTTCTACCATGACGAACATTGCTTTCGTTAGTTAGTTCGTCAAGCAATTTCGTCACCGTTGTAATGCCCTTCTAATATAATCTAATCTACTGCTTATTTTATCATCTGAACTTTCACTGTATGTGCCCTACAAATTTTCTAACGTGGTTTGTTTCATTTTTCATTCGGTTCAAACTTGTCGGCCAGCGTTTTATCAGGACAGTTGTATTGTTTGAATTTTGAAAAATTCCTCACATCTTCAAATCATTTGAAAATTTTATGGTAATATCACTGCTTTATCAGGAACCTCCATAAAAAATTTCAAAATTTTTCGACGCCGTAACTTCTGTGGTTTCATGGCCGCGAGTGCCTTTTTCGATTTTCGTAACTTCCTACGGGGCAACGCGTCGGCTATCTCGCCCATACGTAGTGGTAGCCAGCGTTATGTGGTCGCCCTTGATTTTTCCCGTATTTTTCAGCCCGTATCCGGCTTGTCCCGCGGTCCGACGAAAACCCTTAAGTGGCCACGATTTCTGTGGTTTCATGGCCGCGAGTGCCTTTTCCGATTTTCGCAACTTCATGCCGGGGCAACGTCTGGCTATCTCGCCCATACGTAAGTAGTAGCACGTGTTGCGTAGGTCGCTCTTGATTTTTCTCGTATTTTTTGGACTCGATCTGGCCTGTCCCGCGGGGCTGCGAAAACCCTTAAGTGCCCACGATTTCCCTCAGGAATGGCCGCGTATCGCCCGTTGGTCGGGCGGCACGGGTCTGTCGCCTGTTCGCCGGGCGACACGGACTCCTTTCGCCCTTTCGCCGGGTGACACGTCCCGTTTCGGGGGCTTTCGCTCTTTCACCGGGCGACACAAACACTACTACAGATGGGACTATCAGAAACGGTTTGAAACCGTTTTTAGAAGCGGTTTTAGAACCGCTTGTAAGCAACCGTGAGTGATACTCCCGTCAGTATCATAAGCGGTTTTATAACCGCTTGTAGAAGTCACTTCAAAAGACAAATAATATTGTGAGGACTGGGATTCGAACTCATGACCTCCCCACCCCTCCTCGTGACCCACGTCTCACCCATCTAACCAACCCACCCACGCGTGCTCTCTGATAGAGTAGGGCATGCATTCCTTTTATTATTTCGAAAACTAGGCTTCTAAAGCCGACTCTAGAAGGGGTTCGTGTCCCCAACCGCTTCTAGAGTTAAGGCTCTAGAAGGGGTTCGTGTCCCGAACCGCTTCTAGAGCTCTAGAAGGGGTTCGTGACACGAACCGCTTCTAGAGCTCAGGGCTTTAGAAGGGGTTCGTGTCACGAACCTTTTCTAAAGCTTTAGAAGGGGTTCGGGACACGAACCGCTTCTAGAGCTAAGGCTTTAGAAGGGGTTCGTGTCTAGAACCGCTTCTAGAGACCCTCTTCGGTCCGTTGCCCATGAACCGCTTGTGGTGCAGAGAGCACAAGCGGTATGCAATTAACCGCTTATAATAGGCCGTTTGTGAAGATCGATTCTGTAGTAGTGAAACCCACATCATCGCCCAGCCTCGTGTCGCCCTTGTATTTTTTCTATTTAAGCCCCTGTCACCCAACCAACGGGC
This sequence comes from Guadua angustifolia, assembly GCA_036346375.1. Classification (NCBI taxonomy): domain Eukaryota; kingdom Viridiplantae; phylum Streptophyta; class Magnoliopsida; order Poales; family Poaceae; genus Guadua; species Guadua angustifolia. The sequence continues at coordinate 9,589,808 of CM070500.1, read as the reverse complement.
GACAGGTGTATATTTCTGAGATTTTTTTTCTCGGTGGTATATTTTTTAAATTTCGAATAAAAAATGTATTATTAAAAAAAAATCGTTGCTCGGCCATGGGGCTTGCTAGAAATTCTTAATCTCGAGCGCACCATCGCATCAATTAGATATAATCTAGGTCTACTAATTTCTGGCAAAAAAAATATCAAGAGATTCCAGAATCCTAGTAATTATATTTGTCATCAATTTGGGGGGAACCTGCATGACAGCATGAGTGCACATGGCTATGGTGCATCACGGGACCTTTAAGAGCATGTACAATAAGGTCATCTTAACTAGCTTTTAGCCTATATACATCAGTTTTGGTCTATGTGGAAGAGTGAGAAAAGAGGAGAGAGAAGAGAGCTAGCTCTTATTTAGCGATTAGTTTTGCACGAAAGTATATGTAGATTATTTATGTATAAGAAAGAAAAGATAGTTATTACACAACTTTTAGAGACAACCTTTATAAATAGTTATTGTACAAGCTGACTTTTAGGTTAAATCAGTAGTGGGCTTTGCTATTGTACTTGCCCTAAGTGTGATTAGACAGAGGGGGAGGAGCATCTGATCGATCGATTTAGGGATCCAATAATTGGATACATGCTTACATAACCCCGCAATATGACGACAGGAACAAACTCCAAACCAATTAAAGTGATTGATAGCTTGATTCCTGAATTATATAGTACAACGGCAATCATCCGTAATAAAGAGACGACGAGCACAGGCAAAAGATAGCCAAGTGCGTTATTAAGTTGCAATTCGATAGTTATCGTCGCCTAATTAAAATCCAATTAATCAGAGAGCTAGCTACTCATTCGCCACTAGGGTTGTGCGTGCCTATCCATACTACGCTAGCTGTGACATGAGAGAGAGAGAGAGATGCGCGGTGTTATTCGTCAGTGCACCAACTGATGATCAATTAATCGCTAAGTTGGGATTTGCTCATTATCGCATGTCTGATTCTGCCTATATCTGAAGTTCTAAAGGCGATACAGCCCTAATTGGGATTTCTGTAACCTCTTGTCATTTTGATTTGCTCCAGGATACGTGCACCTAGCACTTGTGGTGGACTTTCACTCATCTCTTCGCACCGGATTCGGCCTTATTCTATCCGCTTAATTACGCCCGAACCCGGACAAACTAATGGAGCACGCTTGACGTTTTCACGTCAAAATTTAACTAGCATACAACAACATACGTTGGAAAGCAGCGTCAAGCTCTAATGATTTTGGAGTTCTATGTACAAGAAAGATCAAGTCAAATCCAGCATCTCCCCGTGGATCCGAAGTACAAGAAAAAGGCAGATATATAAAGGATGTTGGGTTTTGATTCCAATTTGCTTTTGGGTATTAGGGACGTCTTTGGCATGTATTTTGGTATAGCCCATTTAGACTCGAATCGCTTCATCCATCTATAAATACCTCTTGTATGCTGCATGGAGGTAGTGTGCCTCATTGTAAACCTTAGAATTTGTACTCAATTCCACAAGATGGTGATATCATCGGTTGACGTCCATAGTTTTTTTCCACAAGGGTTTTTCACGTAAAAATCTGTGTCTTGTATTCTTGTTCTTTTGTGATTGATTGATCAACAAATGGTATCAGAGCTGCAGATCAATCACAAGAAAAAAAAGATTGGATCTACAGTAACCGATCGGCGACTGTTCATCTTCTCGGGCCGCCGCCTGTTCATCTTCCGATCGGATCCAGCCAGTCTCCTCGTTCGTCACGCCGCCACCGCCGACACGTCACTGTTGTCTGTCTGGCCAGCATGCTCCGCCATCCTGCTCGACGTTGGTCTTCTTCTCGCACGTCGCCGTCGCCTGGTCTTCTTTGACTCCCGTTGTTGCCGCTCGAAATTCTGCGGCGCTCGCCACCGCCATACATAACTGGGGCTGACAAGCCGCTTCCGCCGGTCGGTCTCCGTCCGCTCACCGCCGACGTCCTCCATCCGTCACCGTTCTTGCCTTGGATCGAGCCGTGCGCTCTTCAGTCCATCGCGCTGACGCCAGTCTTCTGTCGCGCGCCTCCGGCTATTGTCGCCGTTGCCATTGCCGTCAACTCACCTGCCATCGCCGTCATGCCGCCGGCTTCCCGATCGCGCTGACACCCTGCGCCACCGATCTGACTGCAAAATGCTGGCCACAGAAGATCAAATCAATCGGCTGCACGGGATCCAGCCTCCGCTGGCATCACTGTTGACGTCAGCCAATTGCAAATTGCTTCGTGCACCCGAGACCTACATAGTGGTCTGCTGTTTTTATTACGTGTACCCAGCTTGCGTACCAGTAGTTTTGCAGGAAGCTTGTTTTTTAGCCAATTTTTTTTTTGTATGTGCACTTAAGAATATTTCTTTGCATTGTGGCCTCATTGAAGTATGATATTTCATTGCTAGACCGTGATACTAGGTGTTTGCTATGGCAAGTCAATGCATACTGATATGAATGATGCGCTTGATAAATTCGGAAACAAAGATCAACAGACCTGGACTGATGAAGAAAAAAAGGACCATAAGGTTTTATCTCAAATTCAATTTCATTTATCAAATAATATTTTGCAAGAGGTTTTGCAGGAGAAATCTGCGGCTGCTTTATGGTTAAAATTGGAATTAATTTGTATGTCCAAGGATCTTACTAGCAAGATGCATGTGAAGATTAAATTATTTTCACACAAATTACAGGAGGGTGGTTCCGTGTTGAATCACCTATTAGCCTTCAAGGAGATTGTTTTTGATCTGAATCTATGAAGGTAAAATTTGAAGATGAGGATCTAAGTTTTATTCTTTTGTGTTCTCTTTCTCCGTCATTTTCAAATTTTAGAGACACTATTTTATATAGCCGTGATATATTAATTGTTGCTAAAGTTTACGAGGTCTTACATGCAAAAGAAAAATTGGTGCCTTCTGAAAGTTCTAGTTCGCATGGTGAAGTTTTGTCTGTTCGTAGACAGACAAAGAAAAAGAAATCAAATAATGGATATAAAGATAGAAGTTCAAGCAGTTACAGGGGCCGTTCTAACTCCAGAGTTAAAGAAAAATTTTGCAGGTATTGCAAAAAAAATAATCATGACATATTTGAATGTTACAAGCTAAAAAATAAAGAAAAAAAAGGAACGACACCTACAAACTAAAAGGTAAATCTGATGAGGAAGGTAAAGTTTCTGTTGCTTCTGCTGATAGTAGTTCTGATGGTGAGGTCCTTATTGCTTTGTTGGATGTGCAAGTAGTGGTGATGAATGGATTATTGATTCAGCTGCTTCTTTTCATATATGCATTAATAGAGATTGGTTCATCACTTATGAGTCTATTAAAGATGCTAGTTCTGTTAGGATGGGTGATGATTCGTCATGTCCTATTATTGGCATTGGATCAGTTCAAATCAAGATGCATGATGGTATTATTAGAATCTTGACAGATGTGAGGCATATTCCAGGTATGACAAGGAATCTCATTTCTTTGAGTACTCTTGACTCTAAAGGGTATAAGTATTCCGGTGGTAATGGAATTTTAAAGGTATCAAAAGATTCTCTTATTGTTATGAAAGGTGATTTGAAATCTGCAAATTTATATCGTCTACAAGGCACTACAATTACAGGTGATGTCTTTGTTGCTTCACATTCAGTACCTGATATTGCTAATCTTTGGCACAAACGTCTTAGACATACGAGTGAATAGGGTTTGACAATATTGAGTAAGAGAGGACTTCTTGATGGATATAATAGTGGAAAATTGGATTTCTATGAGCATTACATATTTGGAAAACATATGAGGGTGAAATTCAACACTTCTGTTCATACTATAGAAGGTATTCTTGATTATGTGCATTCTGATTTATGGAGGCCATCTTGTAAGACTTCTTTTGGAGGTGCTTGTTATATGTTAACAATTATTTATGATTATTCTAGAAAAGTTTGGCCTTATTTCTTGAAGCATAAATCAGAAGCATTTTCAACATTTAAAAAGTGGAAGATTATGATTGAAAGGCAAACTAAAAAGAAGGTAAAGAAACTTCGCACTGATAATGGGATGGAATTCTGTTCTGATGAATTTAATTCATTTTGCAAGTCTAAAAGTATTGTACGGCACTACACTGTTCTTCATACTCCACAACAAAATGATGTAACTGAGCGTATGAACAGAACTATCATGTCGAAGGCCCGTTGTATGTTGTCTAATGCTGGTTTGCATAAGCTTTTTTGGGTTGAAGCTGCTTCCACTGCTTGCTATCTTATTAATCGGTCACCCTCCATTGTTATTGATAAGAAAACTCCAATTGAGGTATGGTCTAGTTATCCAGCTGATTATTCACAATTGAGAGTTTTTTGTTGCACTGCTTATGCTTACGTTGATAATGGTAAATTGTAGCCTAGAGCTATTAAGTGCATCTTTCTTCGTTATAAATATGGTGTTAAAGCATATAAATTGTGGAATCCTCAAATACAAAAGGTTGTTATTAGTAGAAATGTTATTTTAATGAATATATTATGTTAAATAACAAATTGAATACAAATGTTCCTATTAAGAAACAATAGAAAACTAGTGTGCAAATGGAGCACCTTATTGATCCAGAATATACACCAGAAAATAATAATACTGTTGTTCAGGATGCACCTATTATTGACGATTCACATATTGTTGAGCATTCTTCTCCAATTGTGTAGCCTCCACAATATTCTATTGCTATTGACAGACCAAGAAGGTCCATTAATCCACCTAAAAGGTTCATTGAACAATGTGATACTCTTCTTTTTCTTTAAGTATTGCAAAAGAAATTGAAAATAATACAGAACCTTCTAATTATGTTGAGGCTATTACTTCTACTGATTGCAAAAATTGGATAACCGCTATGCAAGATGAGATGGAGTCACTTGAAAAGAATGGTACTTGGAATTTAATAAAATTGCTTAAAGATAAGAAAACTGTTTGTTGTAAATGAATTTTCAAAAGAAAGGAAGGTATTTCACCTACTGATTCAATAAGGTATAAAGCAAGGTTGGTTGCTAAAGGCTATAGCCAGATTCTACATATGACTATGAACTTGAGCAATTAGATGTTAAAACTACATTCTTGCATGGGGAGTTAGAGGGAGATATTTATATGAACCAACTTGAAGGATTTCTTATTCCTGAAAAAGAACACCTTGTTTATAGATTAAAGAAATCCCTTTATAGCTTGAAACAATCCCCTAGGCAATGGTACAAAAAATTTGACTCATTTATACTCTTTCATGGTTTTAAGCGATCTAATTATGATAACTGTGTTTACTTGAAGACTGTTAATGGTTCAGCTATATATTTGCTTCTTTACATCGATGATATGCTAATTACTACAAAAGATAAACCAGAAATAACTAAATTGAAGGCACAATTGAGTAAAGAATTTGAGATGAAGGATTTAGGTGCAGAAAAGAAAATCCTTGGCATGGAAATTATTAAAGTAAGAAAATCTGGTAAATTATATCTTAGTCAGCAAGGTTATATTGAGAAGATCCTTCATCTCTTTAATATGCATGATGCAAAATCAGTGAGTACTCCTTTAACTACATATTTCAGATTATCTTCAGCTTTATGTCCAGAGTCAGATGATGATATTGAGTACATGTCTAGAGTCTCATATTTCAGTGCAGTTGGTTCTCTTATGTATGCCATGGTTTGTTCTCGTCCTGATTTATCTCATGCACTAAATGTTGTCAGCAGATATATGGCTAATCCTGACAAAGAGCATTGGAAAACTGTTCAGTGGATTTCCAGATATTTGCGTGGTACTTGTAATTCTTGTTTGCAATTTGAAAAATCTGTAGATGGACTTGTTGGTTATGTTGATTCTGACTATGTTGGTAATTTAGATAAGATGAGATCTCTCACAGGTTATGTTTTTACTATTGGTGGTTTTGTTGTCAGTTGGAAAGTAAGCTTGCAGACTACTGTTGCTCTTTCAACTACTGAAATTGAATATATGGTTATTTCTGAAACATGTAAAAAAGTTACTTGGTTGAGATGTTTGTACACTGAGCTCAGAGGGGTTACTTCTTGTGTTACTTTATTTTATAACAGTCAAAGTGCTATTTACCTCACAAAGGATCAGATGTATTATAAAAAAACAAAACACATTGATGTGAGGTATCATTACATTCGAGATGTTATTGCTCAAAGTGACATCAAAATATATAAGATAAGTAACCATAATAATCTCGCTGATATGATGACAAAGTTAATTCCTGCCACTAAGTTTGAGCAATGCTCAAGTTTAGTTAGAGTTATAGTTTAAATCCTAAAGACTTTGATTGGCACTGGTGCTATTTATTATTGAAGGGAGTTCAGTGATGATTCTTTTACTACAAGAGGGAATTCGTCTTAAGGTCGAGTTTGTTGAGTTTTGATCCGAATTTGTTTTTGGGCTTTAGGGACACCTTTGACCTGTATTTCGATATAGCTCGTTTAGACTTGAGTCGTTTCATCTATCTATAAATACCTCTTGTATGCTGCGTGGAGGTAGTGTGCCTTATTGTAAACCCTAGAATTTGTATTTAATTCTACAAGATAGTGATATCATCGGTTGGCGTCTGTGATTTTTTCTCGCAAAGGTTTTTCATGTAAAAATCTATGTCTTGTGTTCTTGTTCTTTTGTGATTGATTGATCAACAAAGGAAAGGTCTGACACAAGCAGCAAACGCCAAAAGCTAATGCGATCGAGCTAGCCGTAGATACATGGTACATCTATCTGTGCAATGCATCTGAACACGCATGCACGGACCTAAGCCCTGTTCATGGCTTCTTGCTTTGTTCTGAACATCTTCATGCATGGTACATGTCCGCTACAGCTGAAAGGAATCATCAACTTTGACAACTACCGCAGGAAACTAAACAGAAACCTTAGCTACCAGCTGAAAATGTAAATATTCTAGTGGCATGTCTAGCAAGGCTAGAGCCAATGGGAGGTTAGATTTGGAGAGCCAGCTAGCTCATTTCTTCTAATAAGCAACAAGCAAAAGATTCTTTCCCAATTTACTTACTTTAATTTGTCATTTCTCTGTTTGTTACCACATGATCTTCTGAAAGAGCAAAAGCCAAAGGGAGAATAGTCATATATCTAGCATGCTATGAGCTGAGACAAGTAAGGATGGTAGTTTTACCCATGGGTTCAGGTACCCGCGGGTATCCAACCCGATAAGGGCGGGTACAGGCAGCACTTGAGACCCGTAGGTTTTCGAGTTCGGGTACCTGATAAAGTCATACGATGGGTATGGATATCAATTTATACTTATAGGTACCCAATGGGTATCCCATGACATGTGGACCCTAGTTTTCAGTGAAACAAAATAACATGTCCGTCCGTAGCCCTATGGCCCTCCTGTGCGTCCACGTCTTTTTCCGATTTTCCACCCCGTGACCCCGAGTCCCCACTCCCCGACTGTTCCTTTTCCTCCTCACCTCTCTAGAGCCTCTCCCTCCTCTCCCCAGGCTAGGGCAGCCATAGCGGGAGTCGCCGTTCCCCGGCTGACAGCGAGCGAGCGAGCGAGGAGACCGATGACCAGGCGACGAGGGAAGGCCAGGAGGACCACAAGGGTGCCCGTCCGACAGCACCAGCGAGGGGAACGCGTGGAGAATCGTGAGTGGAAGGCTTCGAGGAGCGAGACCGGTGACTGGGCGACTGCGGCGATGAGGCTTCGACGGGAGGCCCGCCGACGTCGGTAGCGACAAGGTTCCCTACTTCCTCGAAGGAATCCTTTGGTCTTATTCCTCTTCCTCAACTCTGGTGTGTCTTCCTGCCCCAAAACTAAAGGTATGAACCCAAATCAGTTGGATCTGTGATAGCTATTGGTAGATCCAGTTGATTTATGGTTATTCCCCATCGCTATTCATTTACAGGCTTACAGCTGAACATTGATATTTGTGAAACACTGCTACTAGATGGATCTTTGCTACATGTTGGTAGATCTTTGATTGTTTGGTTATTCCCCATTCATGCTTGCTGTTCATGGTTACTCCCCAAGTACTGCATAAACAATCATGTACTGCATATTAATCCTCAATGGCAGATGTCATGAGTGTATAAAGTAACATGATTTAGCATAGTACTGTTGTTATTCAGAACATCTGTAATTTGGGTCACGAGATTAGGGTTCGGGTTCGGGTATCCATCGGGTTCAGGTGTGGGCATAGATCTGTGCCCGTGAAGGTTTTCGGGTTCGGATGGGCGGCATGTGGTTCGGGTTCGAGTTTCAGACAGTGGTACCCGGAGGTATCCACCCGATTGCCATCTCTAGAGAAAAGCTCTTTGGTGCATGCAAGGATAACAACTAACCACGAAGGTTGAGCTTTTCTAGTCTCTTCGCTCTTTCTTTTTCTTTTTTTCTTTTTTTTTTCAAATTTAACCGTATAAATATAACTGAAAAAATAGCACACTCTCTTATTGTGGAAGTATTGACAGATGACACATGTCACCTGTAACACCTTTGTATCACGGCAGAGGCCCAGACTAGCGGCCACCCAGGTGTTGAGCACCACGGGCACGACAGTGGCTCGACAGCATGTGCAGCATAGCTGCTACGACAGGGTGGGTATCATGGTAGGGAGGCTTGGGAGGGTAGTAGAGCCTGCCACGACAGATTCGTGCTATGTTGCCCTAGCTCGACAGCACTGTCTTGCCGCGGTCGATGGTCTACCATAGCTCCGGCCTCTTGCCGCGGTGCACGGGTATGATAGGTGACACGTATTATCTATTGGTGTTTTCGCGGTTGAAGATGTGTCATTTTCACAATTACGTTCACACAGGTGCTGTATAAAAAAAAAGGGGGCTAGAAAAGGTAAAGCTTCGACAACAATCAAATCTGATACTAATTAAAATATGGGCTATCGTAGATCGCACTCAGGTCTGCCTTGTTGGGTTGGGTCTCTGTTTGGGGATGTAGCTTTCCGCAGCCGCTAGCTTGCACCGTGTATTCCTCGTTGTGGCGACGGTTGCGTTTACAGATTACAATGCATGATACTAGTGTAGTCCACGAATTCAGCACAAGAACGCCCCTGAAATATAATGCTCCTCCTTTAGTAGGTCGACAGCGAAACGCCCATGAATTGAAAATGGCATTGCAACTTCGCTCAAAATCGATCAGCCGCTCCCTTTTTGTTGGATAGAATTTGCAACCTCGCAACTTTGTCGAGAACTTAACCCTCAATACTATCCCAGTGTCTAAATAAGAAATTTTAGAAATTAAGGGAGGATTTCAAAAGCAGATCTGACTCAATACTAGCTTCGTTTGCAATACAAACCCCATACCACCCCCCGTACTATTTCAAGATAGTGCAATTTAGTTTTTGAGAGAAACTGAGAGAGAATACTGAAATACTACTCGCTATATTAATGTGATTGGAACCTAGCTTACCCAAATGAAAGTGCCATTCCCCACATGAAAGTGGCACGTGCATTCGGGACCGGTTAAAAAGGGTTATTAGTACCGGTTTTTGAACCGGTATAGTGCATTCGGGACTGATGCCTATTGGGCATCAGTACCGGTTCCACGCCTAGAAAAGTTTTAAAATATGTCGATGGTGTATGGGAGAAGCGGAACTCGAACCCGCAACCTCGTGACTCCAGCCTCACCTTTCTAACCAACCCACCCACCATCGCGTACTGATATACATAGAATATGCATTCCTTTTGAACTTTCCTCAAACGAGGCATCGATGACGGTTCGTAATACGAACCGCATCGATGTGAGATCGATACCGGTTCGTGTTACGAACCGCATGAAAGTCCACGACAATCAGAGCCAATGAACCGATCTGAAACTCTCATCGATGCGGGTTCAAATCTAACCGGGACTGATGAGCCGGTATGAAAGGTCTGATCTGTAGTAGACACTGTTATTTGTGGCATCAGGATGACATCTAATGATTTATCCGCCTTCCAATATATACTTGCGGCCTCTTCTTCAATGCCAAGTAGGACCAAATTTGATGGTTTTCTACTTTACTTGTGACGCTCGATGATACAGCACTACCTTGGCCAAAGAAGCCATTGAGATCTCCTTGTTCTCCGTGTGGTCCTTCATCTGCTTCAAAGTTCAAAAAGGCCATCAACAGGCTATATATCTCACTAGACTTCTATGCATTGGATAATGTGACTGCAACTTAGTACCGATCGCTGGAGCTAATTTGGATTGTACTTGATAGCCGTTATAATCTTGATCTGTTAGCTGGACGCTAAATCTTTTTTCTTTTCTTTATTAATGTGAAAATTTTCTCATAGGTCATAATTAGTACAGTTAATAGATTATATTATGAATTTTAATAATTTTATTATTTAGCATTGTAATTCACAAACAAATCAAAAATTTTAAGCATCCTTTAATTTATTCTTAATTGTATACTTCTCGATTGTACTTTTGGTGGATTTTTTTTCAATTTATGCTAGAATTCATATAAAACCTATATTCTATTTTTATTTATTATTACTCAAAATTTTATTTTCAGGTTTACTCTCAAATTACAATGGAAATAAAGTTGCTAATTTTTTATTTCGAATTTTCATTAATTTGGCTTGTACTTGATATAGACTCGCCACGTCAAAAAAGTATAGGACGTATTTTTTAATGGTCTTGTGCATAAATATACATTGTATTTTATATTCCAATACAAAATTAGTGTGGTCTCCCCTCTATACCACTAATAAATATCTAACTTTACTTTATATCCTCTACATACATACATTGAATATAGCATAGCGAGTATGAATAATAATTAAGGATTGTGCAATATCATCTTGGTCTATGTGCAAAGATAAAATACTCCTTATAAATTTGGACAGGGTCAGTAATTATTATTTTGACTTTGCGTATTTTTTATTGTACCTAGGGTGGATTTTTTAAGTTTTAGGCTGGAATTCATATGAAAATTTATATTTTCATTTATTAATATTCTGAATATATTTTTAGGGTTACTTAAGAGTTTGTATGAAAATCAAATTATTTATTTTATTTTATTTTTATTCCAAATTTTACTTAATTGGTCTTGTACTTGAGATAGACTCATTGTTTTAATTTGCTAATTTTTAATTGTTATTCTAAATTTTAGTTATTTATCTTATTCTTAGTGCCAAGAGAACCCTATAAAGTTGAACGGATGGAGTAATTATTATTTAGAGTTTGCATATTTTTTCATACATAGGGTGGATTTTTTTAGTCTTAGGTTGGAATTTGTATGAAAATTTATATTTTTATTTATTACTATTTTGAATTTATTTTTAGGGTTTACTTTGGAATTTGTACAAATATCTAATTTATTATTTTATTTTATTTTTATTCTGAATTTTACTTAATTTGGCTTGTACTTGAGATAGATTCATTGTTTTAATTTGCTAATTTTGTTTAATTATTATTCCAAAATTTTGATATATATGTATTTACTTTGGAAATTGCATGGAATTCAGATTGCTAATTTTCCTTCATTTTTTATTCTGAATTTTAGTTTACTTAATTTGACTTGTACTTGAGATAGGCTCATCATTTTAATTTGCAAATTTTATTGAGTTTACTTAATTTGGCTTGTACTTGAGACAGACTCATCGTTTTAATTTGCTAATTTTATTTAATTATTATTTTGAATTTTATTTATTTATGGATTTACTTTGAAAATAATATGGAAGTCAGATTGCTAATTTTTTTAATTTTTTATTCTAAATCTTTCTTAATTTATATTGTACTTGATATAGACTTTTTCTTTTAATCTAAACTATTTTCAAAATTTTTTAATTTATATTCGGACATAGATGACTAGATTTTTTTTGTTAATGTGGAAATTTTCTTTGAGTACCTAGTTAGTATAAGCATAGATGGTGGCTGAGATCGCATATATGACGGTCGTCGCAGTCGCTAGTGGAGGCGACATGTCTCACCAGATGAACTTGACATAAGCTAATGGCCTTCTTTGCCCGACAGATGGGCCCACGGTGCCACCCACGAAGCCACTCGTGGAGAATGCCTACGTATGCGCAAGTGCGCATATGCGGATCCAGCATGGATGGAGCCAGCCATACTCGTAAAAAGAGCGGTTGAATTCCCCAGAATGCCCTCATCACGAGCATATAAATAGGGCAGCGAACTCTGCACATTTCCTTCAACTCAAGGTCTTGATCTCTTGCTCCTTGAGTTCTCTAGCTAATACCAACCTAGCTAGCTACCCATTTGCCAATCGCCAAAGCTCGCAGCTAGCTAGCAAGAACAACTTCTCCTGTCATCGATTCACCATGGGTTGCTGCGGTGATTTCTTCGAGAAGGCCAAGCCTTACATCGCCATGATCTCCCTGCAGTTCGGCTACGCCGGCATGAACGTGGTCACCAAGGTCTCGCTCAACCACGGCATGAGCCACTACGTGCTCGTCGTGTACCGCCACGCCTTCGCCACCGTCTCCATTGCGCCATTTGCCCTGCTTCTCGAGAGGTACGTACGTAGTTGCTAGCTATATGACAATCGATCCACGAACGAAATTAAGCAAGTGGTGCAGTTTTTCTCTCTTGCATATATAGTTCATCTGAAGCTGATCATACCCATCGATCGCTTGATTGAAAATGGCAGGAAGGTGAGGCCCAAGATGACGTGGTCGGTCTTCCTCCAAATCTTCGTACTGGCACTGCTCGGGTTAGTGCACGTTTATTTGTTAATGTACATGTTTCTCCTGCCATCTTGTGTACCCAGCTTAAGTTCTTTAAGAAAAAAAAAACAGATTTAAGTGGACTCTCCAATACGAAGACTCTATTTCTTTTGCCAAGAAAAGGTGTCGGCAAACGCTTTTTTTTTACTCGCTAGTAGTACGTAAAAAATTGTCAGCTTTTCAGAAACAGTACTAACATGCTCGTGTGCATGTCGTCCCAAATTACAGGCCTGTGATCGATCAGAACTTCTACTACGCCGGTCTGAAGTTCACCGGCCCAACCTTCGCATGCGCCATGAGCAACATCCTTCCCGCCATGACCTTCGTGATGGCCGTAATCTTTAGGTATATATATCTGGTAAAAAAACTGAGATATATGAACATTATGGGAGAAGAAGAGTCGCTTGGAGCAAGCATTTGACATTGCTATGTGTCTAACAATGTATAGGATGGAGAAGGTGGACCTGAAGAAGGTGAGGTGCCAGGCGAAGGTGGCAGGGACGCTGGTGACGGTGGCCGGCGCGATGATGATGACGCTCTACAAGGGCCCGCTCATGCAGATGGCGTGGACGAGCCACGTGCAGCCGCACGGCCACGGCGCGGGGGAGCCGGTCGCCGCCGTCGACCCCACGGGCAGGGAGTGGTTCCTGGGCTCGCTCTTCGTCATCATCGCCACCCTCGCCTGGGCGTCGCTCTTCATCCTGCAGGCGCACACACTCAAGCGGTACTCGGCGCCGCTTACCCTCACCACGCTCATCTGCTTCGTCGGCACGCTGCAGGCCATCGTCGTCACATTCGCCATGGAGCACCGCCCCTCCGTCTGGACCATCGGATTCGACATGAACCTCCTCGCCGCTGCATACGCCGTGAGTGCTCTCCGGCCGTCTCATCTCCTCCAACAATGCACATGTGAGTACATAATTGATGTGCCGATCGAGTGCTTAAAGATCGAACATCTGGTGTTTCAGGGCATCGTGACGTCGAGCATAGCGTACTACGTGCAAGGCCTCGTGATCCAGAAGACCGGGCCGGTGTTCGCGTCCGCGTTCAGCCCTCTGATGATGATCATCGTGGCCGTCATGGGCTCCTTCATCCTCGCCGAGAAGATATACCTCGGCGGCGTCCTCGGCGGCGTCCTGATCGTGATCGGGCTCTACTCTGTCCTCTGGGGCAAGCACAAGGAGACCCAGGAGAAGGAGGAGGCAGAGGCCATGGAGCTGCCCGTGGCGGCGTCCAAGGGCAACGGAGTAAGCGGCGATGCCGCGTTCATCAAGGAGATCACCGCTGTTGGGGACGACGCGGAGTGCAAGAAAGCAAATGGAGTGAAGTCATCTTCCAACAGAGACGGAGCTAGTGCAGTTTGATCGATGCTGCAATTCCAGTTCCGAGTGCTAACTGTCGTGCATGGGCGTGTCTGAAATGCTGCGTTACTGACGTTGCATGCATTAGGGCCGGGTGATTGGGAGAGGCTGCAGAATGGGAGGAGTGGAATAATTTTGCTCTACGCTTCTATTTCTATCCTTTTTGTGTTTTGATTGGCCCTACTGGTACTCTAGTGACCTTGTACTATTCTTCTGTTTTTGATCGGGGAGAAAAAGAACAAAATGTCGTGTTCTTGCAGGGTATGTGTTCACCTACGAGAATTCGAGCGTTTTGTTACCATCCCAGCCTAATTTTGAGATAAATATATATGTATTATATGCTGTCTTTGACATGATGAAATGGAGTCTCTCCTTATTATGAGTTTGCAAACACTTAGTGGATATGTTTCAATCAACTTCTTACTGTGTAACGTTTGAGTGCTTATATAAGTACAATAGCATTCCACATATCTGATGAACGTCCCTTTCAACATCTCCAGGCCACTGTTACTGTACCTGTATGAAATGCAAGGTGCAAAGGCAGGTGCTGCGTCACCCAAAGTTCAGGTTCATGGACTTGTATTCAGACTCCACTAGCAAGGCACTATGGTGCACCTTGACCTTGCTCGCGCTGGCAAGTACCAACAAATTAAAATCACTTTTATTGCGTGAAACAAAAAATGGACCAGAACTTTGTGAGATTTTAGCTACAGAATGGACAGACAGGACTTCTTGTGCGTAACATCTGATGACTTGTCGCGGATTTTAGCTACTGATGAGATGGAACTAGAATCAACAAAAATTTGTTGGGATACTTGTCGCAAAATTTGTGTTTATAAGGACTTGTTACTGCCGGGCGTGCATAGTAGAATTAGAATACATGGCTGGCGTTTCAGTGCCGTTTTCTTACTTATCGTAGCTCCCAGTCTCCCATTACTTGAATAGTTAAATTAGGCAAGATAAGGAGATGTCTTCATCGTTCTTCGGTTGATCAAACCTGGGAGGAATTTATGTTCTATGCGAATTTATCTTCTGTAGGATAGTACCTGAATTATTTTCATATGTGAAATCATGTACAGAAAAATTGACTTAGAATTGAATTTGCGAAATGTGCTGAAAAATTAACTCAAAATTGATTTTCAACGTGGGCGGTACTACCGGATCAATGGGCGATAGTTATTTTCCAGTACGTGTGTTTTTCTGGTTTTCGGACGAGCGGTGCTACTGGGCCATTGAGCGGTAGTACCGGACGTCACGATTTTTACACGGATTGTTTGATTTTATGCAATGCTCGTGTGAGTAATTGCATGGACTGATGTTGAGTCAAGTCGTGGATTTGTGCTCGGAATTGTTTCTTGTTTGTTCATGTGCAATGTTGCTTGAGAGCGAACGTGGTCGATGATGGGACTAGAACTAGGTTCGTGGAGGAACTGAGATTCGGAATTAGGTTCAAGGAGGAATCTAGGTCCTAGTGGTCAAAGATGTCATGCGGGACGTTTAGACTAGAGTACGGTGTACATGGAGGCCGGTTAGTCATGTGAGAGCGGTAAATGGGCTGTAGGCGTACATTTGTAATCGTTTGAGCAGTTTACATGTATTGGGTATTAAAGCAAGACATACACATACCCTCTGCCCATCGGGTCCACCCTGGCATCCTGCCCCTTCCACTTGCTTCAATCTAAAGTGATTGCCCTCCCGGTTGGTTACCAAGCACCACGTGCTCTTCACAAATCAACATCGTTGCGTGACTCCGCTGTCACAACAACTCAATCTCTTTGTGCGACCACACATGACCCATAAGTTATCATCATTGTTCCATATTCCATTAGTCAAGATTAATAATCAACATTTCATGTACATGTGATGACGTAGCATGACTAAGCATTCTATTCCGGTCTAATCCTCCATGTTGATTTCATTATTAACCAACTATAGTAAACCAACCTAGGGTGACAAGTGGATCATGGCATACAACTAGCAAGGTAGGGTGTAATTCAAAGGGTACAATAGCTAATCCCAAAGTTAAGTTGAAATCATTTATAAACGTAAAATAACAAGTGATAAGTTAAATCAAAATAGCATGCAATCTAATCTATGGGTGCAACATGATCAAAGCACAACTTGCCTTCGTTAAGCTCCTGCTCTGGTGCGGAAATAATTCTGGTGAGAAATCCTTCCAAAGCCTCGCACAATTCAACGTCTCTAGCGAATCGAGAGAGAAAAGCAAATAAAAACCAAAACCAATGAGCAAACAAATTCAAAAATTCAAATAAAAGCCACCATTAGAAATATCTCAATTTTACAAATTTTTAGAAATTTGAATCACCTCAAACGGAGTTCGTATGCAAAAGTTATAAGGTTTTGAAGTTTGGAAATTCCTGAAAATACCCTGAAAATAGAATTTCCGAATTTAGTGAATTATTTTGATACGGAAAAATCTGGATTTTTCAGCTCGGCTGACACATGTGCTTGCGTGGCGCCAACTCATCGCCACCTCAGCGCCAACACCACGCCACCTTAGCGCTTCATCCCGTGGCGACCATCGCGTCGTGAAGCATCAACCTACCTCACGGTTGGCGTGGGCGAAGCTCGTCCGTCGATGAAGATCCGGCGGCCCTGAGCTCCCGGCGGCAGAAGGAATGGCGGCGGCGCAACTCGCCGGTCTTTGAGGACGACGACGCACCCTACGGCGAACGGCGACTCCGGCGACCAAGGCACGGCGGAACCAACGCGGCGTCTTTCGGCGAACTTGAATCGCACTCCTCTCGTGAAGAGAATCCTAGCGGCGGAAAAGCGGCGCAACTTCTCGGCCGAACTCCGCCTTTCCGACGAGCTCCTGCGGCGTAGCCGGCGACTCTCCGAAGGCGCGTGAGGAAAAGATGCGGTGGCTCAAGGTGAGTCTCGGGAGAGCTCGGGATCACTATTTATACGTGGCGCTAAACAAGGAAAGAAGGGCGGCGGCGTCGTCGGTCGAGAGACGGCGACGAGAGTCAG